>CM068552.1:15592620-15827652 GCA_035048495.1 Euptelea pleiosperma
TTATATCTAGACAATTCTACTTTTTGAATTCTAGAGAACTTAGTTTCACTCTATTTTATTGAGAATTTTGAGAGAAACAATTATTTTTTAAAACTTGACAATTTTGCTTTTTGAAACACAGTACTTCGGGTTTTTATTTTAGATATTCCACAATCCGTATATTTTTCTCATGATTTTATGATTATTTTATTTTAAAAGTTCTTTGCCTTCTTTTCAAAACATTAAATTTCACTCAATTCAAATTTAAATTGTAGTTACAAAATTTTGAGCTATGTACTATATTTCTGTCCAAATTAATTGAAAAATATTCGAATTTTATATTTTTCTTAAAAATAAGGTTTAATCGAAGTCAATAATTTTTTTAAGGTTTGACCCATTAACTTTTGACTTTGAATTGGCCTTGATTTGACTGTAAAATTGACTTATGTTGAGTGTACCCTTAGGTTGGTTTACGAATAATAGACTTTATACTTGGTAAATGTCAGATTAACCTTTTCTTCCTAATGTTGAGACAAAGAATATACAAAAGTACTGCTGAAATTCTAGCTCTAGTGTTCCTTACTTATTTTTGTAGGAGTCTATACACACACACACACACACACACACATATATATATATATATGGACCGTCTATTTTTATCGTTAACTTGAAAATCACATTTGATGGGGTTAGAAATTTCAGAATGTGCTAATTTTTGTAGGGGTGATCTATATGGTGAGGAGATCATCCTCACCGAAAATCAGCTATCGATTCATCTTCCATGTGGGTACCCCAAAATTGTTGTCAAAAATGTTGTCCCCCAATCCTGATATATATATATATATATATATATATATATATAGAGAGAGAGAGAGAGAGAGGAACTTCCAAGCCAAGTGTGTGTCCATAAGTGCTCTTATAAACATGTCCTTCTAACATTTGAACCACTAATTGGTTATATAACTGACGCACTCGCCTTGAGACAAAATGTACTTGTCAAGTAACTTCCATAAGAGAAGTTTGACAAGTGTCCAAAGGTATTAATTGAACCACTACATATGATGCACTATCATTGAGACAAATGTACTTGTCAAGTAACTTCCATAAGAGAAGTTCGATAAGTGTCCAAACGTATAACTGATGCACTCTTCTTATGACAAGTGGAATTCTCCAACACTTGAATTCTTCTTGTGAAGTGGCAGTTGTAGAGATTTGTTATTGGTGCTAGTGTGTGTTCTAACACCGGCAGATTGAGAAACGTTGAGCTTGGGTCAAAGAACTTCAAGAGATACTCGTGTGTGCGTGGTAGATTCTTAGTGAAGATATCTATAATTATGTCAATGGAGGGTACGAATTGAACACATAATTGACCTGCAACAACCTTCTCACACAAAGTGATAGTCCAGTTCAATGTGTGTGGACTGGGAATGAAAAACTAGGTTAGAACACAAGAATTTTGCTCTTTTATTATCACAAAAGAACAATTGTGCAGTCGGTAAGGAGGTGCCAATGTCACAAAGTAGATATTGAGCCAAGTGATTTCAACAACGATGGAAGCAAGAGCATGATATTCGGCTTCGGAACTTGATCTAAAAATTGTAGGTTGCTAATACATATAACTGCTAAAAAAAAAATTCTAACCTAATTAATTAGCATTAACAAATCATTTAACATTATTATGACATTAGTATTTTTTTCATTGTGCTTGCCTCCTTCCAGCCCAGAATGCCTACAGACTAGAAGCTAACTGCTAGAAGCTCACGCTTCGGGTGTCGCTTCCAGTGCAAGAGGCCAAGCATTCTGCCAGACGTCCCGGCTTAGGAGCCCCGTTCACCCTCATTCCTTCATGTTTTGTCTCACTTGATATGTCTCGTTCTGTCACCTTATTAAGACAATGAGATGAAATTATATTTGCGTAAGGCAAAACATTTTCCACTGGATGCTATGCTGAATTGAACCTGGCTTGAGGTTGGCCTATGGATATTGCTTTCTCCACATCATACAGGCTGGTTCAGTAACCGTTCCTGCTTATGTCCTGATATTGTTTTATAATCATGAATGATAAGTTAAAAATCTTTGGGCACCTTTTTTGTAATCTAGGGTCTTCTTATTCCACTTCCATTTTTTCAATATTATCATGCATCATATATTTATGACACTGTTTTGATTGTGATATCCACGGTGCTTTCTATTTCCATTTACTTGGGTTAAATAACCTAGTTTACAACTTGATTCCCTTCAATCAAGGGATTGCAATTGATTCGATCTCTTCAATCGAGGGACTCCAAAGAAGGAAGTTACAGCATGAGAGGATATACACGTGATTCTCTTCAATGAATGGATTCTAAAGAAGGTTAAGTTACAAAATGAGAAGATATACACGTGGAGTTGGGAATCTTAGTTGACGAACATCAAGCTCCTTGTGAACTGACTTTTTACGAACGTAATGATAATCAACTTTAAGATGTTTCTTCCAAGAGTGAAAAATAAGGTTTGATGCCAAGAAAATGGAGTTGATATTATCACACCATATGATGGGAGTGTTGGATAGAAAGATCTTCAAGTCTCGAAACAAGATTCACAATAACCAAGAAATTTCAGATGCCGTGTGAGCTAATTGGTAATACTCAGATTCAGTGTTAGAGCATGAGACTATGGATTGCATTTTGGCACTCCAAGAAATAGGAGTCGAGACAAGGAAGACACAAAACCCACCAGTAGAAACACAATCAACTAGGTTGTCAACATAGTATATCAGAGTAGGTCTCAATCTTCAGTACACCAGGTTGAAAGATGAGACCATGATCAAGCACCCCTTTAACACAACGCAAGATCCGTTTCACGGTAGTCCAATGGGTTGTAGTGGGTTGATGCATATATGAATTAACATACTATGTTGACTGAATAAGCAAGATCAGTCCGCGTTAAGGTGAGATATTGTAGGGCATCTACCACATGATATGTAGTAGGATCCATGAGTGGTTCACCATCAGAGAGATCAAGCTTCTTGCCACTAGGAGTAGGAAAATATGGCTTAGCGTCTTCCATAAGATTACATTTATATAAGAAGACTGGGGGCATAATTTGTTTGAGTTAAGTACAAATTATCTTTAGAGAACATACCTTCAAGTCCCAAAAAATAGTGTAAGGAATCGAGATCTTTCATAGCAAATAAGGAGCCTAACGCAGCAATTAATGAAGATGAGGGCCATTGTTAATAACAAGAATATCATCAATGTAGACCAACAATAAAACTGATATACCATGATGATGAAAGGTGATGAAGAGCAAGGAATCTACTTTAGAGCCAATAAAGTCGAGATCTTCCAGATTTAGTGTGTGTCACCATCGAATGGGCGGTACTATAATTGGTAGAACCTCGGTTGAAGTAGTGGAGCTGGGGAGTGAGGGCGGAATGATGGGCTCGGGTGGACCATAATAAGGATAAGGTATGGACGTGGGGTCAGCAGGTGAAGGTGATGAGACTAAATGAGCAGTGTGGGTTTTGGTAGGAGATGTGGGTGATGTAAGAGAAAAGGGGAGGGGGAAATAGTGGGTGGTGCACTAGGGAGTATAATGGATGTGGGTTGCACACACGAGATAACAATACCTGAAGAACACGATTCAGTCGACTGAGTGAAAATAGGTGATTTCGATTGAGCGCTAAAGGGGAACCCAGATTCGTTGAAGACAACATGGCGAGATAGGTATACTCGACCGGTGTCCATGTCCAAGCAACTATACTGTCACACTCCAAATCCGGGTACCCGAATTGAACCCGAATGCCCGTGGATCAATCTGTTTACTCGAAATCCAAGGTGTCATGAAAGTAATTTTTTTTATATTCTAAAATATTTTTTAAGGTTATCGTAATTCTCATAAATCAAAACAAGCAACTTTTGTAAATGCTCTTTTATTAATTCAACCGTTTGATATATTTTTTAAATTAAATTATCGCGATTTAACAGTATGGTACCCAAAATAAAAGTTAAATTTATTTTTCATCAAAACTATTGGTTAGGATCTCTATAATTATTAAGAAATTATTTTAAACAACTTTTATAAATATAGTTAGGCTAAATCATTCATTTGATAGGTATATAAAATTTATTTTTCTCGATTAATGATAAACGGTCACTTTTCAAAGTTGATCAAAAAATTATTTTCTTTTAGGGTTTTATTCTATACTTCAAAAGAATAACCTTTTTGTGAAGAAATTTTGATAAAAAATAATAATTACTATTTTTAAAAATTCAAATACATTCTAAAAATCTACTTGAAAAAATTTTGTAAAAAAAAAAATTCAATTGCTCAAAGTACCAAAATCGCAAATGTGTTGTAGAGTACTAATCCAAAAATGTTTAGATTCGAGGTCTAATCAATCAAAATTAAATAATGCATATCTAAAATCTATTACATCAATCAAAACAATAAAAATTTAAAATCTCTTAATAAAAAATTAAAATTGTTACGAGCGTATTCTCCCCTACCATCAGATTAATTTTGAATGAATGAAAAGTCTAAATTTTACACGAAAGCAAATTTTCAACTGAAGCATTACATTTTACAAAAATATCAAATGTTTCATGTTTATAACGCATAGGAAAAATCCTAGAATATTTAGAATAAAATATTTGGACCTTTTAACTGAATAATAACGAGAGGTCCAAATACTCAAATGTACTCTCCAAATGAATAGTAGTAATAGACAAAGATAATTGAAAAGGTAAGCGAGTACTCTTTCCTGAGGGACAAGAAAACACAAAACTCCTTATTTGTAAGTATGCCCTGAAGAGGTAGACGTTATTTATTTGTTAAATGAGGCAAAATCGGATATGCCGGATGTACAAGATGTCGATGCCACACCGGGGTGGTTACATGCTCACCAAGAAAGGCAAATGGTTGATTGAATTTTTTTTTTGAAAGCAACGATGGAGATAGAATGGATAGAGCTCATTTTCATTCTTGTCGTGGAAAAACGTCTGCTCCATTGCATTGTACTTAACACAGATCATTAGAGGAATAAAAAGTAACATTTATTATCACAAGTAAAGTGATAAATTGAGAGTTAATTAGTAGAGACGGAAGGACAATGTAACACATTACGCAAACGAAAATCAGAAGAGTCATGTTGTAAAGAGGTAGAACCAATGTGAGAGATCAGCAAACATTTGCCATTGCCAACGTCGACCTTATCCTTACCATCATATTCATTGTGGACGGAGAGATTGTCGAGATCAAATGTCACATTGGTAGAAGTTCCACTATTAGTAAACTAGGTTTGATTGTCCGGCAAGGCAGTAGAGGTAGCCATAGTCGAAAGTTGCTTAGTTGGAACATGTCCTTCGTAAGCATGGACCATATGATAGTAATAGTTGATAGTTGTGTATTGGTCGACCACAAATCTGACAGAGGAGTCTAGTTGAGTTCTTCGATGTGGGAGATGGTGTAGGAGAAGTAGAGGTATTAGACAACCTTAGAATTGGTCCAACAATTGGAAGTATGATTCCAATAGGAACCACCCCGTCCTCGACCACCAGATTTTGACTTTGGGCCGGGGCATACAATTGAGTAACCGACTAACCAACATGAAGAGAACTTTGTTCTTCATGACGCATTTTAGCACTGAGAAGTAAACGAATGAGATCGTCCAACAAGATGGAAATATCCCTTGCTTGAACGAAGTTAACCATTGCTTCGAAAGCGTGACCAATACCATTTAACAAAACGTTGATGAGAAAGTCATCATCAATAGGCTTGCCTAGTTATTGGCAATGCTATTGATTTTGTTGACATAATCAGGGATAGACAGATTACCCCGTTTTGTAGTATGATGTTGATTTTGCAATTGTAAAATATGAGGATGAGATTGGGATGCATACCGCTTCTCTAGAGAACACCAAACATCACCGAATGTCGCTAGGTGAGCTATAGTAGAAAATACGTACACTTGGAATAAGTGTGGAATTGATTTAGCTGAGCAAGAGTTTTGATATTGTTTTTGCCATTCAAGATAGGCACCGTTGATCGTGGAGAGGGGTTTCCCATCTGCACCATTTAGAAATTTCAGAGGACTTGGCTTGGTTCCATAAACATAGCCGATTAAGTCACGACTTTTGAGATGAGGAATGAACTGTGAACACCACAAAACATAATTACCGCAATCAAGCTTGATCGAGACGAGATGAGAGATATTGAGCGATGGAGAAGACGAGCCAAAAGCCATGGAGAAAGAAAAAAACTTGATCAAGGTCGTGAGACTATGGCTCTTGATACCATGTAAGATACTGTTTTGATTGTGATTTCCACGGTGCTTTCTATTTCCATTTACTTGGGTTAAATAACCCGGTTTACAACTTGATTCCCTTCAATGGAAGGATTCCAAGGAAGGAAGTTACATCATGAGAGGATATACATGTGATTCCCTTCAATCAAGGGATTCCAAGAGGATATTCACATGGAGTTGGGAATTTTACTTGCCCAAGTCAAGTGGTCCTTGATACGTGGTTGAGAGGATCACCATCTATTGATATACGTGGACCGAGAATGAGCCCCTTACCTGTTCAACCAATGATCCACGGCTTTGATAGGGCATCATTGAAAGTTCAGGTTGATTATGGATAAGATAGCCATTACGGGTGTTAATGGGTTGATTTTGGGCCCTGACCTAGCTTGTTATATCATTGATAGAGTCAAATTAGACCCAAGCCCGGCCCTAACAGGTTGAGCCATTAGAAATGGTCCAAGCCTAAGCTACTTTTGTTAAAGTTAACCCCATCCCTGGCCCTTTTGTTTGTTGGTGTTAGCATTATGCCCAAGCCCGATTATCTGAACCTATAAATGCAGATCAAGCCCACGTTTATAGATGTTGGGCCTAAAAGCCCATCAGTCTATCTAGGCCCATTAGCACTCCTAATCACATCCTATCTATAGATAAAAACGTGAGCTCAAAATACTTTATTAGTCTGAGTGGTCAGTCCGCAAGTTCTGTTCGGATGCAAAGATATAGTACGTACAGACTTTTAAAGAAGTAGGCATAGTGGGAAAAGTAAATCCATGGGACTCCAAATGGGTCATACTGCGTCTGGTCTCTGTCACGGGAGTAAAACTTCTGTCACAAGAAGCCGGTCACAACCCACAATAAGAGCCCGTGGCATACTATTAGAGGGCGTTGACCATATGGATGTTTGGCCAGTCCCTCGGTGGACCTGCAAACCAAAAATCAGCCTGATAGTGATTTCTAAGCGTTGGATTGAAGTTATTTTCATGGGTTGATTTTAACCGTAGGAATTTGAGCATTATTGAGCGTTATTTGGGTGCAAAATTCCAAATGTTGTAAATCACTAATCATGCTGATCCACTGATGGACTGGCCAAACATCCATACGGTCAGCACCCTCTAATAGTATGCCACACGGCTCGTATTGTGGGTTGTGACCACTATCATTCTCATTCAGGAGGAGACCCACTTGAAGGTTGAAAAGAAACCTTCACTCACACCTCTTGGTAGGTGTGTACCCTCCGCTTGTAGGAGGTTGTGGGACGTCTCTTTCTCAAGCGAGTATAGCTCGCGTTGCCTTTTTGACAGGTCTTACGTCCAGGTTGGAACTTGGAACCACCTTGTGTACCCTTAAAAAAAAATCTAAAAGAAAAAAGGAAAAAAAAACGAAGAGAAAAGCCTTCAATCTCCAAGTTCTTAAGTCTAAAAGTCAAAAGTGTAGGCTAATCATTATCCAAGAAGATCATTCTCATGAGATTGCTTGGATTCATTAGTTAGGTCAATTGCCTTGTAAGGGAAAACTTTGGTAATGTTCCAAATAATTTAATTTTTTTTGGCATAATAGAAAAGGATATTATAGTTATGAATCTTCGGCGTATTTAAATATTTACGTCCTAAAAAAAGAAAATAAGGAGCTAGGAAAATCTTATGGGGTACACAATAGGAGAAACATGATTACTCCCTTGAACAAGTTTAATCTTGATCAGTCTTTCGAATAAAAATTTCAATGTACATATGAATGTCAAATGCTTGTTTCATTCGTTTACTTCAGCTGCAAAAGCTGACGTCAACTGCCGATAAAGACTGAAGAGAAAAAAAGGTACGTAAAGTCTAAAGTACTCCTAAAAAAATAAAATACTTATTTTTTTAAAAGAAACATAAGAAGGGTATTCTTGGCAAAGTAGGGGCATTCTGAGATTTCATCCATTTTAAACGCAAGAAGGGCCTTCTCTCTTTATACAGTAGAATAGATAAAGAAATATGAATGTTAGCAAACAACTTTTTAATGCGTTGCACAGATGCAATGTTGTAAACGACAAGAAATTTTTTTTTTTTTTTATTTTAATTTAAGGGGTGGTTTTGATGTATAGCTAGTTTTTCTTTCTTTTTCTTTTTTTTTTTCGCTTTTTATGGTTCAATGCCATTAAGGTGCTGCTTGCTAGCATTTCTTTAAAAGGAAATACTATTAGAGAGAACTGATTTATTTTTATTTTTATAGCTTTGGTTGACCCACACTAGATTCATTATGATTCATTATAGAGTAGACAAACTCCTTGGTGTCTCTGTCCTTGTTAATCGTCAACGTGGTAATGAGTAAATTAGCTTTGAAAAAGTTAGATTTGCCCCCAACTACGGTATACAATCTTTAACAAGGTCAAATGAAAAAGGTAATGTATCTTTCAATCGCCCGCAATGAGAGTGGCTTTGTGGTTAATGGCCTTCTTGTGATCATGAATTCAGCCTACAAGCTTGGTAATAAAGGAATGATTGCTAAGATTGACTTGGAAAAAGCTTACAATCGTGTTGAATGGTCCCTCTTGATGTAGATTCTTAAATTAATCAAATTTTTATATCAAATCAAGGAAATCGGTTTCATGATGCATCTCCAATGAAATATTTTGGAATCTCGGACTTTAAGATCACTGGGAGAAAATTTGATGGATGGTTCTTGCATCCAACTATCGATGCAAGGACTCTCAAATGTTGCCACCTATTCATTTGTATTAATTAAATTTAAAACTGTTTTGTGTTTTCATGCACATGGTGACTTTCGGGTTAGAACACATGAAAAATTGGGTTAGAACACATGAATGTTGCACTTTTATTATATCACAAACAAATAATGGTACGGTGCAGTCGGTAAGGAAATACCAATGTTACAAATTAGTAGATATATATTGAAGCCAAGTGATTTCAACAGGCCGCAGCATGAGCACGATATTCGGCTTTGGAACTTGATCTAGAAATTATGGACTGCTTCTTAATTGGCACTCCAAGAAATTAGATTAGGCCCCAAATAAATGCCATAACCAGTTGTAGACCATCTAGTGTCAATACATCCACCCCAATCAGCATTAGAAAAAGCAACGAGAGAGAAGTCATTAGTACGAAAGAGATGGAGCCCATCATATACTGTGTGCTTGACACATCGAAGAAGTGAAAATGAGTGTTTGTAGAGCTGTGCATAAATTGGCGTACGGTGTTGACAAAGTATGAAAGATCTGATATTGTCAATGTGATGTATTGTAAGGCACCACCAAGATTACAATACATGTTGGATTAGAAAATGGAGTACCTTAAGAGGTGATCTTGCAATCAAATGGCAATGGAGTGTTGATGGGTTTGCAATCAGTCATGTATGCTCACTTGAGAATGTCCAAAGCATATTTTTGTTTGACCCAAGAAAAGGCCCACAATAGTAAACACTTCAACTCCCAAAAAATAGTGTAGTGGACCCAAATCTTTCATAGCAAATTCGGAAGCCAATTGAGAGATGAATTGCTGTTGAAAAGACATAGAGTTGCTTGCAAGGATAATATCATCAACATAAACTAATAATAAAAGAATATGAACCCCATGTGATAAATAAAGAGATATGTATCCGCTTTGCTACATAAATCTTTGATCAAGTAGATTAGTGTTGAACCATTCAAACCAAGAATGTGGTGCTTGTTTAAGATCATAGATGGTCCTATGTAAATGGCACACATGATTAGGACGAGGTAGCTAGGATCCTCATAACCCCGAAGTTGGTCCATATAAATTGTTTCATAAAGAAGACCATGAAGAAAAGCATTCTTAACACCAAGTTGATGTAAATTTCATCCAAAATTGAGAGATAGTGATAAGACTAATCGAACTGTTGCAAGCTTAACAACGGGAGAGAAGGTTTCATTAAAGTCAATACCTTCAAGCAATGGCGGAACCAAGAAGCGGGGGGGGGGGGGGGGGGGGGGGGGGGGGGGTGGCCCCCCTCAACTTTTGGCCCCATCCAATAATAATTTGGTCTTAAAAACCCATTTGCTTTCAACAACATTCATTTTTGGTTGACGAGGTAGAAGTGACCAAGTTTTATTATGATGGGGTGGGGGCAGTTGCCCCCTCAACTTTTGGAAACTCTGTAAAAAAAGAATTTATTTTCCTAATCAATCCTTCTCCTTTGGTTTGCCCTCCCCACCCCTTGGCTCCGCCACTACATTCAAGTTGTGTGTACTCTTTAATTAGCAACTAGGTGAGCCTTGTATCAATCAACGATACCATCCAATAATAATTTGGTCTTAAAAACCCATTTGCTTTCAACAACATTTATTTTTGGTTGACGAGGTAGAAGTGACCAAGTTTTATTATGATGGGGTGGAGGAGAGTCGCCCCCCTCAACTTTTGGAAACTAATCAACCCCCCACCCTAAACAAAATCCTTGTGTGTAATTTGGTCTTAATTAAAAACCCATTTGCTTTCAACAACATTCATTTTTGGTTGATGAGGTACAAGTGACCAACTTTTATTATGATGGAGGGGCTGAAATTTCTTCATCCATAGCATGCTTCCATTCTTGCACTTTAGCAGCAGTTTTTTACCCCTTCGATTCCTTTAATCAAGGACAACATAGAAAGAATGCATAGTTGGTGATGATAATCGATCATGTAATGGATTGTGAATACTAAGAAGACCATGGTGAGTCTTAGACCTCGAAACCATTGGATGCACATTTGTAGAAGATGTACTTGTACTGCTGGTTGATGAGGATTCAATTGCACATAGAATGAAGATCAACATATGATTCATATAATTCTCTAGTAGTCAAATCATGTTGCTCATGATGTGGAGCACATGATGAGGATGTTGATGGTAGTTGGACTGGTATATTGGAGGCTTGGAAGATGAATGAGATGACGATTAGGATTGTGGCAACCCTATAGTTGATGGAATTGGAAAGTACATGTTAAGTGCTTGAGTTAAGCTGTTTTGTAGCCACACAATAAAAGTTTCTTTTCTTAAAAATCCCTTGTATGGTGTTTGGTAAAAAAAAAAACTTTTTTGGTGGCAAAAATAAAAAAAATTTAGTTTTTGTATTACAAAAGGGTAATTTATTGGCATTACAATTTTTTTAAGTATAAACTTGTAAAGAAATTTTTTAAGAATGACTTCCCACAAAAGCAATAGCAGAAGCCGTTCGGAAACAACTTCTGCTTATGGTGATTTGGGAGCTTATTGGGCTTTAAAAAGTGCCTTTTAAGTTTTACCAAACACTTATAATTTTTTGGAAAACCCATTAGAGATGGCTAATTGCTGGTTTTAAGCTTACCCAAATGAACCTTGAAATAGCTACTTTGCAGACTATATAAAGAAACCTGAATCATTGTTAGTAGTGAAAAAAAATACCCTGTTTTTTATTTTATTCAGGCTACATTTGAGTAAGCTTAACCTGAGCTTATAGCTATGGGTTAAAGCATTGGGTTTGGTACATAAGAAGGGATGAATTGATCCTTTTAAAAAAGGGTCAGGCTCAACGGACACATTTTCACCTGAATTGATCCTTTTGAAATGATTAGAAGGATATTTTTGTCATTTAAATAGTTTTATTAAAGGTTTAGTGGTCATTTAGATTTTGTATTGAAAGAATAGAAGGGCGTTTTAAGTATTTAAAGAGCTTCACTTAAGTTTCAATTTGAACATGTGTGTTTTTACAAGTGCTTCCCACATAAGCTGTAAGCCATAAGCCATAAGCCAGATTTCAATGGCTTCTGGTTAATCTGAAAAAATTGGCTAAAAACCAAGAAAAACTACTTTTCCTAAGCTATAAGCTGATTTTAGCTTATTTTTAGCGTACCCAAATGCAGCCTCAGTTGTGCTCTTAACCTAAAGGCTAAACTATCTGGTCATAAGGATAATTTTGAATATTGTCCAAGTTGAAACCATTTGAGGGAAGATATTTCTGTCATTCCCTTAGAGGAATTTCATTCTCTTATCTCTGATCTAAAATACATGTTCATTCTTTATTTTGCATGATAATATCTTTTTTTTTAGGAAAAGAGTGGGGTTAGACAGACCCCAACCAGCTATATTATTAACTCAAAAAAAGAAAATAATTACACCAATAATATTTACTAAGGTTTAAAAGGGGCCATCATAACGGTATAACGGACTGGGGCATTACCGTTTTTCCGTTACGACGAATTGTACCGTTTTTCTGCTACGACGAATTGTAATGCTCAGGGGAAATAACAGAAAGTAAAGGAAATAATGGAAAAAATGGCACTGAAATTCAAATTTTCAAAAACAAAAAATAACAGGGAAAAATGGAAAAATAATGAAAATAACGGCCGTTTTTTTCACTATTTTTTCCAGAAAATAACGGTCCTTATTTTTGTTATAACGGAAAATAACGGCCGTTATAATTTGAGCATTTTAATGGTACATAATGTAATGGGGATGGTCCGAATCAGTTATAACGGCTGTTTTTTAAACCATGATATTTACAACCGTCGGCATCCTTTTTTGATGATACGCTGTCAGAGGAAATTGAAGGGTCGTGGATACAAAGTTAAATGAGAAAAATAAGAACAAAAGGAAGCAAAAAATTCCGCAAGTAAAACTTCTATCACAGCGTTCTGACAGATGCTTTTGTCACAAAGAAAAAACAGGCCACGTGGCACACTCTTAGTGGATGCTGACCGTCTAGTATGGATGTTTGGCCGACCTCTAAACCAGAAAACCAGCCTGATAAGTGATTTCTAAGCAATTCAATTGAAGTTATTTTCATGGGTTGATTTTAACGGTAAAAATTCGGGCATTATTGAGAGTTATTTGGGTGCAAAGATCCAAAGGTTGTAAATCACTAATCCGGCTGATTTTTGGTTTATAGATCTACCGAGGGACTGGCCAAACATCCATACTATACAGTCAGCATCCAATACGATGTGCCACGTGGCCTGTATTTCCATTGTGACAGAAGCATCTGTCAGAACGCTGTGATAGAACTTTTACTCAAAATCTGCAACCTGATTGGGGGTGTGCAGCCTGACATTATCGTGCATGATAATTCCAAAAACATGTTTCCTTGTTTGTGGAATGTAGGGTCTTCTCCAAAGGCGTTTGCCATTCTTATGGGAGATCAATTATTCTAAAGAGGATCAGGATCAGGGGACACAAATTTTGACACAAAATTTCACACCAATTTTGGCTTACGACGTGTACCCACATGGAAGATAAATCAATTGCCAATTTTTTGTGACCCGTTGATCTAGTCGCCACCAGAGCCATAAAGGACTAGACGATCATCAATCACAATATAGACCACTACCCCTACAAAAAATCAGCCCATTCCGAAATTTCCAACCCCATCAAATGTGGGTTTCAAGTTAACAGTAAAAAAAAAAAAATAGACGGTCCATAATTCTTCAACTGATAAACCAGGCTACGATCAGAATGATTTGAATGTTTATGGTTTAATTAATAATTCTTCTCTTCATTATTAGGTTTGGTATGAACAAAATGTAGGAATATTCAATGGATCAAAGAAAGATTTAAGAGCCTAATTATCGAAATGAGCTTCAACTTTATAGTTCCAAGGAAACATCTGTGAGGGAACTAATGGCAGATTTGTATGGTGCTTGTAGGAATTTCAGGATTCAATATAGAGCCTCAGCCCATGATTTGTGGATCTCTCCTCCTAATAGTTGGCTAAAGTTAGATTTTGAAGGAGCAAGGAAAGAAGTCATAGGCCCAAACTTTGGTACTAGTTAGTGAAAGGTTGGGTACAGAGGTGACATTATAACTGGCTCATGCTGCTCCAGCTGGGTCCTTTCAAGCTTTGGAAATAGAAATGCTGACGCTTTGGAAAGGAATCGCCTTATTGAAGTGTCCCCTTCTCATATTTGGATTGAAGGTGATTCATCATTTCTAATAATTGGATGTAGATGACTTCTCATTTTCCATGGATATTTATGTGTAGTCTATTTATACAAGGGTGGGATCTGGGGACACTATTTTTGACAACTATTTCTGACAACCATTTTGGTGTACCCACATAGAAGATGAATACTGGCTGATTTTTTGTGAGGATGATCTCTTCACCATATAGATCACCCCAACAAAAAATAAGCCCATTCTGAAATTTCTAGCCCCATCAAATGTGGTTTTCAAGTTACACAGTAAAAATAGACGGTCCATATTTCAACTCTAAACCAGTCTACAACTATTAGAATGATTTGATTTTGTGAGGATGATCATCCTCAACAAAAATCAGCTATTGATTCATCTTCTATATACGCGGGTACGCCAAATGGTTGTCAAAAAGAGGGAAGATTTTCATGCTGATTTTGTAACTAGTTTTGGTGTTGAAAATACTTCTTTTTGATAGTTTCCTCCATTCGCGTATCCCTTATGAACTTTAATTTAACTTACCATTTTGAAAAAAAAATCTATACTATTATAAAGCCAAAATCAGGGTAGCCATCCATGCAGGTTCCACTCAAGTCATTATATATACTGTTCTTTTTTACCTCATTAAATGATTGTGCCAAAAACTAAAAATCTTCGTTAAATCCCCTGTTATACTTATCTATTTAATTCTAAAGTCATTATTACATTTTCAGCCTCTTTCTACCACTTTATTACTTTTTAATGTCATCATTCTTATTTTCAATACAACTCTTTACTTCACACATTCACACTACCCTCAGCAACGGGGTCCATTATCAACGTTGATGACGGACGACAATGTAAGCCACGTGGCACGCTCTTAAAGACTACTAACCGTATGAATATTTGGCCAATCTCTAGGTAGACCTACATAAATACCAAATCATCCTGATTAGTGATTTATTATCTAACTTTTGGATCTTAGTACCCCAAATAATGTTCGAAATCCACAATTAAAAATAAACCATGGAAAAGACTCTAATCTAGCATATAGAAGTTACTAATCAGGTTGAATTTTGGTATATATAAGTAGTCCAGCTAGCAATGGGCCAAACATCATATATATATACACACGGTCAATGGTCCGTCATCAATGTTGATTAAGCCCCTATAATCACTCATGTGCAACGCACGTGCCGCCCCCTAGTAAAAATACAATAAGACCTAAAATACTTGGGTAATTGGCACCACTTAACTAATCCATCAAAGATTCAACTAAGAGATAAGGCCGCATTGAATTCTTACATGCAACATATATATCCACCTTTGGAATTAGGTAGAACTCAAATTGTAGATATTCACGATACTTCATTCCTATCTAGCTGCTTCCTCATTGATCTACACTTCCTAACCTTATTTCAACAACATATAGCAACACTTAGACATTTCTTAATCTTTCAACACAAAATTAGCTTCTCCTTGTCGGTCACGTCATTCCAGTTTGACCAACACACTTCCTTGTAGTTTCTCCTCACCTCCTGATCCTCATCTGGGTTTCTCCAAGACTTTGTAAGTTTGGCAAGTAGTAAGACTTGCGACTTTTAAGTTCATAATCGAATTCTCTCACGACTTTTTTTTGCTATACGAAGACTTTAGTTCAAAGTCAGCCATATTAAGATCACAAAATTTCTGTTTTTTGACGAGAAGATCGACCAGCTTTACTATTTTATTAGTTGGGTATCTGTAATTTTCGTTGACCTTCAAACTTTGATTACCAAAGAGAGTTGAAGTTTTCATATAAGAGGACTTAAAGAGGGAGACAAGAGAGTCTTGGAAGGACATGATAGCAGCAGGAGAGGGTGACCTTTCAAAGGGGGGGCCCTACGTTATTGAAGAAGGGAAGCAATGAGTCCATGGCCGTGTCTCCTCGGAACTGCATGAGGCATGGACTAACGTGTGCATCACATGTTAGCTTGTCACCATGAACTAGGTCTATCATGGTCCCCAAGTCTACAATTTGTTTCTAGGGTTTGGTGGGGACACTTAAATAAGGGTCTCACATGACTTGATAACCCTTCTTCTACTACAATCCATGTGCCCCATCAATTATTCTATCCTCCCCCTCCCACATTTTCTGAATACCCATCTGATTCCTTTTTTCGGTAAATTTGCTATGCGACGGTCAATGAGCAATCGATCAATCATGTATATGATGATCAATGTGCAATCGATCGTGTCCGCATACGCATGGATCAGATATTCTAGCCATTAGATTGGAGGACTTTTGTGGTTGATCAACGAGGTCTCCTCCAATTCTAGGCTTTGAAAATGTAGTGTAAATGCTTGAAATTTCTTGGATGGACTATAGAGAACAAAATTGGGTTCCTTTTTTTTTTTGTAGAAGTCAAAAAGGCTAGGGTTGAGGACTAAGGGTTCTATATGGTCCCCCTACTACACACGTAGAAACTGAGTGATGTGACGATATGATGATCAAGATGCATCTCTACCGTTAGATCATTCATCTCGACCCACAAAACGCTGAAATTATCGAAAGCACGTCACGAGCTGTCTCTCAATCTTCCACGGTGAGGCCGAGAAAATGGCTCCAAATCAACGGAAAAGTTCAGACACCCTTGGATCACGCAATGATGTATTGCCACGTGTCATACTCTTAGAGACCACCGACCAAACTCAGTCGGATTGATGATTTCTAGCTGTTGGATATGAGTCTTTTCATGGGCTGATTTTTAGCCGTAGGATTCTAGCATTATTTGGGATACTCAAATACAACTCTTAGAAATCGCCAATTTTTAATCTGTAGGTCCATGTAAGGGTAATGCGTGTATTAAACTTTCCCTCAAATCAAGGTGCGCATCTCACCAACCCCACCTTTTTTATTCCATGTCCATGAAGAAAGTTTTAACGTTTTAATTTACCCAAAAGGGAATGGGTCGGGATCGGGGGACAACCATTTTTGACAACTATTTTTGACAACCATTTGACGGACCAACATTGGAGATGCATCATTGGCTGATTTTTGGTGAGGACGATCTCTATGGTGAGGAGATCATCCTCACAAACATTCAAATCATTCCAATATTCGTAGACTGGTTTAGAAGTTGAAGAATCATGGACCGTCCATTTTTTTGTGTAACTTGAAAATCACATTTGATGAGGTCAGAAGTTTTGGAATGGGCTGATTTTTCTGTTGGGGTGATCTATATGGTGAGGAGATCATCCTCACAAAAAATCGGCCATTGATTCATCTTCTATGTGGGTCCGCCGAAATGGTTGTCAAAAATGCATGTCCCCCAATCCTGACCCAAAGGGAATTATGACCTGCTGGAAGTTTGAAGTTTTAACCGTTGACTGGAGATTTTTTTTTTTTTTTTTTTCTCTCTGCAAGTCCGGCTGCACCTAAAAACGCTAAGTGGAACCCTCTTTGAGACCAATGACCGTATGGATGTTCTGGCCATCCCTAGACGATTGACCTACATACCAAAAAGAAACATAATTGATTTCATATAACCGTTATATTTAGTCTTTTTCATGTGTTGAATTTCAACCGTGGGATTCGAGGATTATTTTGGGGTACTCAACCCCAATGTCTAGAAATCATCAATCAGTTTGATTTTTGGTGTATCGGCCTACCTAGGGATGAGCCAAACATCCATACGGCCATGGGTCACTATGAGTATATACCACGTGATACTTTTAAGTGCATCCCAGAGTGAAAAACGCTAGAAGCAAAAAATTTCTCGCTTGGAAATCAGTGAGAAAATTTGGAAATCAGTGAGCTGAAACAAACGGCGTGGTTGGTTGGCAGCGTTGGCTAGTAGTTGGAGTAGTAACTACATGCAATTATGGCTGTTTTCTCTCTCTCTCTCTCTCTCTCTCTCTCTCCAAATTTTCACCTGGAGAAATCCAATACAGGGATTGATTTCTCAACTAACTTTACACACTGTCTCCATGAGAAATGGATCAATCTGGACCCTCCAAATGGTGGGTCAGTGCGGAAAAATCGATCTAGTTGGGAGTTTCCTATCCCTTTCTGTCTCACTACATGTTTTAATGTTGACTTCAAATGGATTAATTAAGAAACATATAAAAAGAGAATTGAGAGTTTATGAGGAGGAATTAAAAAAAAAACTAAAATTGACCGACATTGAATAGATATGAGTGGTGGGGGCCAAGGAACAATGGGACCAGGATGCAATCTCGGTCCGCGCTGCATGGCTTTTGTGGGGTCCGGGCCATTGTCTCTCAGATTTGCTGTCGGCAAGGTTTTCTCAACAAAACAAAACAACTACAATTCTTTTTTGGGTCGTGATGTAACAAGGTATACCTGAGATCTTTTCATATGCGGAAGCGGCATTTTTGGTAGTCACCACTGCCATCTGGGCCCACTGACCGGATGGATGTTTAGCCCACCCTTTAATAGACATTCATACAAAAAAGCAGCTTGTTTAATGATTTTTAGCCGTTGGTTTTAGTACTCAAAAAATGGTTATATTCAACGGCTATAAGAACGCCTTAAATGGTGCTAAAAAGGGTTAAAATCTAATGGTTGTATATTACCAATCAAGGTGATTTTTGGTATGTATATCCACCAAGGGGTGGGATAAACATCCAAGCGGTCAGTGGGCCCATATGGCAGCCGTGACTACCAAAAATGCCGCTTCCGCAAATGAACAGTTTCGGGCATACCTTGTTACATCTTTTTCCTTCTTTTTTTTATTTTTTTTCTGCCAACCAGAATATCCAACCGACTCTCTCTCTCTCTCTCTCTCTCTCTCTGTCTGGTCAAAATCGTCTCATCATTCCTTTACTACCTCTATATATTTATGTTACGTTGCTAGCTCTCCAAGTCATTGCAACGGTCTCCTAGACAAAAAGAAGCTCCCTCCTGTTCATTCTTCAACCCCAAACCTACCTCTCTCTCTCTCTCTCTCTCTCTCTCTCTCTCTCTCTCAAACTCTGGTATACGAGCTCTCCTTTTGCTAGATCTATCTTCGTTCATAGAGAGATGGTGGAGTTTCTATCTAGAAAAGCCACGTGCAACTCGCACGGGCAAGACTCTTCATACTTCAAAGGATGGCAGGAATACGAGAAGAATGCATATGATGAGGTTCGGAATCCAAAAGGAATTATTCAGATGGGTCTTGCAGAGAATCAGGTTAGTAAATAATTAAAAAATCGAAATGGGTTTTTCCATGTTTCCATCATTTCTACAGTTGATCCTCGAACAAACGCACAGACTATATTTAAAAAAATCTATACCGCTCTCTCTCATGTTCTTTTCTCTCTCTTCCAGCTCTCCTTCGACCTTCTTGAATCGTGGCTCGCGAACAACCCAGACGCTGCCGGGTTCAAGAGAGACGGACAATCGATATTCAAAGAGCTCGCTCTCTTCCAAGATTATCACGGCATGACGGCTTTTAAGAATGTAATTTTCAATCTCTCTCTCTCTCTCTCTCTCTCTCTCTCTCTCTTGAAAGGTTATTGAAGCACTTGGAGGCTGAGGAGGCCTACCAACTACCAAGGCAAAGAAAGGGCTAAAATTGAATATTATTATCTGCAGGCATTGGTGGAATTCATGGCGGAAATAAGGGGAAACAAAGTAAAATTTGATCCAAACAAGCTGGTCCTCACTGCCGGTGCAACTTCGGCAAACGAGACTCTCATGCTTTGCCTCGCCAACCCCGGCGAAGCGTTCCTTCTCCCCACCCCATACTACCCAGGGTACGCATATATTCTTCCCTTTTTATCCCTCTCCTCCAATAATGTTGTTTATCATACATGGCCACGTCAAACATGAAATGTACTTAATTTTTTTTTTTGGTCTTTATCTAGGTTCGATAGAGATCTCAAATGGAGAACTGGAGTCGAAATAGTTCCGATACATTGTTCGAGCTCCAACAGCTTCAAAATTACTGAATCAGCACTCAAAGAAGCTTACCAACAAGCTCAAAAACGTAATTTGAAGGTTAAAGGGGTACTAATCACCAACCCTTCAAATCCATTGGGCACGACGATGAGCCGAGATGAGCTGAACCACCTTATTAACTTTGTCGATGCAAAAGAAATCCATCTAATAAGCGACGAGATCTATTCCGGGACTGTCTTCCAGTCACCAGGGTTCATAAGTATTACAGAAGTTCTGAAGGAGAGAAAACTTGAAGACAGCAATGTTTGGAACCGTGTTCATATTGTCTACAGTCTCTCCAAGGATCTGGGTCTCCCCGGATTCCGAGTTGGTGCAATTTACTCAAACGATAATGTTGTCGTCGCCACAGCAACCAAGATGTCGAGCTTCGGGCTTGTGTCTTCTCAAACTCAGTATCTTCTCTCAGTAATGCTCTCAGATAAGAAGTTTACAAGCAATTACATTATTGAGAACCAGAAGAGGCTTAAGAAGCGTTATGACATGCTAGTCACCGGCCTTCGAAAAGCCGGAATCGGTCACTTGAATGGCAATGCTGGCTTGTTCTGTTGGGTAGACATGAGACACCTTCTAAGCTCTAAAACATTCGAAGCAGAGATGGAACTCTGGAATAAAATTATCTTTGAAGTAGGATTAAACATCTCTCCAGGTTCTTCCTGCCATTGCACTGAACCAGGCTGGTTTCGAGTATGCTTTGCAAACATGTCTGAAGAAACCCTAAACCTCTCTATGCAACGAATTAAGGCTTTCGTCGATTCCACCACGACCCACCGCCAATTGGTCAGAAACTCAAGAAGGATGTTTCCGTGGGTTTTCCGATTATCGACAAATTATGAACACAAGCCTGAACGCTAGTGTATGAACTATATGAAGTGTGAACATTAATATTTTTCTCCCTTTGGTTCAGTTCTTTTTTATTGTAAAAAGAGCACTCGATTCTTGTGATGAATATGAAGTGGTTTCAAACTTTGTCTGTAAATCTTGAGTTTCTTCTATGGAACCCTATTATTGAATTGGATTTTTTTCAAATTGTTTTATATTTGGTCAAACGTCAAAAAGAACCTTATAGTATATTATTGCTTTGTGAGGATATCTGCAGGCAAGGGCGAGATTGGCGCCTACAGGCCGGTGAGTTTTATTGCCGACGTTGCCGACTTGGTGGTGGTGCACTGTTTTTGTGGAAAGTCTTGACGTTCTTTGTGCCGTATGAGTAGGAGCTTAGTAAGCTTTGATAAAGATGGTTGGTCGTCGGTGTGTGTGTGTGTCCGTGTGGGTCAGACTCACGCACTTGTATGGAAGGAGCTTCTAGGGTTTACTTTCTTTCCCCTTTCGGGTGATAAAACTCAATTTCCAAAATGGATTCTCATTTGGTAAAAGGAAAGAGAGAAAGGTTGTACGTTTTTGCATGTGTTCAAAAGCGTCATCCTCTACGTAAGGTTACTTGCGAAAATTTCTTGACTCCGCGTACTTCTGAGAAAAAGTGTCGAGAAGGAGCTCTGTTTTGCACGACACGTACTCCAAAACTTTGGATTGTTAGAGATATGGTGATCCAATCGGAATGCTCACCTGAGTAATTAACATGAACCCTCGTGGAGAGTTTTTATTGGGTGCCAACTGCTGCCTTCCTCGCAGGCTGACGGGGAGCTCGAGGTGAACTTTTATCCAGTGGAAATTACAAATATGGGCATATCATTTGACTTATATGGAAGCAACGCTCTTGAATTATGAGTAAAACTTCGCTGATCCCCAAAGATGACCGCCCCATGACCAACTCCCTAGATGGGTGTTTGGACAATTCCTAGATGGGCCTACAAACCAAAAATCAACCTCATTAGTGATTTCTAAGTGTTGGATTGGATTATTCAATTTCGTGGGTTGATTTTAATCCTGGGAATTTGAGCATTACAAGGATCCAAAGGTTTGAAATCACTAATCAGGCTGATTTTTGCTTCATAAGCCCATATAGGGATTGGCCAAACATCCATATATGGCCATCGTCCTCTAAAAGTGTGTCACATGGCTCATATTGTGGGCGGTCATCAGGGGTGGTTGGCGAAGTTTTACTCTTGATTATAGAGCTTATAAGTTAGAATTACAAAGATTAGGCGGATTTGTTGCTAACCCCAAGATTTCTATATTGAATGTGAGTTGGCAACTTAGAATTTTGAGGAAAAAAAGATACAAATTAAATAGTATAGTATTTGATTTGGGTTTTGAGTTATACTTAAGACACTGATGTCAAGTGATCCTTTAGTATGATACCACCTTAATTTCAGCCATTGGATTAGGGAACAATGATGTCATTGGCCTTCAATTAAATCTATGGTCTTGTGTTCATACTTGATACCCACCATCTAAAGAAGAAGGAAAACCCAAAGTTTTGCTAAAAAAGAAAAAAATCTTAATTTTTTTTAATCTTAATTAATCTTATAATACTATTCGCTTACCAAAAAAAAAAAAAAAAAAATTATGATATTATTATATATGTGCATAATTATATAGTTGTTACAAGTGTCCTTTTTGGTCTTCCACGATATGCGGGTTATGGTTTTCGAGATGGCCCATGATACTCTACATGTGAATGAGGAGTTTGGTAGCTGTGGTTGGTCAATCCTGTGTGTAACTTGTTTTGGGTTTTAGGGGAAAAAAAAGTCTTCTTGGGTTTTAGGGAAAAAAGATTTTCTCCTACCGGCCCCCTCCCAAAAATGTCACATGGCATGATGGCTGCACGTTAATCTGGGTCCACTGACCCATGAATGTTTAGCTCACTTCTTGGTGGGCCGCCTACACCCCAAAAAATTATCTTTATTGGTGATTTGTGTACTGTTCAATTGAGTATCCAAATAAATTCTAGAAATCACCCCATGAAAAATGCTCGTATTAACGACTAAAAATCACCAATCAGGCTGATCATTTCCTCTCTCAAATTTCTCTACACGACTCGAAGTGCCGTGGGGGCCTCTCAGATCCTGGACAGCTAATGGATTTATCATAATTTCCTTGTTGCATTCCTACATTGATGTTTATAGTAACTTTTTCATTGATGTCAGTAACCGTTCACCCCGCGATACAAAACGATATATTCTTGGGCCCACCGGAAAGGAACGGATCGACAAAGTCACATTGTAAAGGCAACATCATATTAGAATCAAACAAAATTGCAATAAGACAAGAAAGAAATTACAGACATGACTAGCATGATGATCTATTGGATATTTGTTTTCTCCACAAAATTTAAGGGCACAAACACCTCAAGAGATCCCCTTTAGAGACCTATAGTTTCATATTTCATGCGACAAACTTGCGGTATGTAGGAATAATGTCATAATAGCTGAGAAATTATCATAATTATTGACACTTAACTTGATTATTATCGACCGTACGATGTCACAGTATTTTGGTACATCTGGTGATTATTCTTAACCACAATAGTAGTTTCTGTTAATTGAAGGCGCTACACGACAAATTCGATTACGTGGTGTGGGGTGCCATGTGGGCTTCACATGAGCGCATACAGGCTCGCATGTGCTATAGGAAACAAAAAACCACCTGTGTGGTCTTTGAAAGCGTGAGAGCACGTAGGGTATTATGGTCTCCCCTCGTGTCTCTATGTAGAGGCAACTTGGTATGCCCCCTTTGGTTTTGCTGACTTGGATAGGGACAAGATGGGTCAGATGAACATGGCTGCACCTTGTCTATAATCAAGCTCCCCACCCACTTCCCGTACGAAGAAATGTTGTATCCAAAAGGGACCCATGGCTTTCAGAGAGAAATGGTTTTTGTTGGGAATTCCATGTGGATGAATATTACTCAAAGAGTGGCTTGTCGATCGCCCTCTTTGTTCTTATTTACAAGCATGATAAGGTAGAAAATATTGACTCGTGCTTTCCGTTTGTATATTTGTGGACTTTCATAATCAAGCCGCAGTTCTTCTTTTCAAATTCTTTATATACCGACATGTACCCTTGCTTTATAAGTGTCTTCACAAAAATCGATGAGAATATCTCTCGTGCTGCCGATATATACTTCACACATGCTTATGTTACCCAAGAAGGGGCCAGGGCCACCCCCCCCCCCCCCCCCCCCCAAATTTGTAAACTCTTCAAAAAAATCTTTTTTTTTGTAAACTAGCCATTTTAGTTTGTTTTGTCCCCTGAAATATCCATTTAATCTGTTTTGCCCCCCTAAAATACCTTTAGTTTATTTTGCCCCCCCTGGAACAAAATCCTGGCTCCGCCACTACTTATGTATATGTTTAATCACCCGTGTATAAGATAATATCGTGCATTTTTGCTAATGAGGTCTACTTCAAAGTTCCTCTTGAGGGATTGGCTTTCTTGTTTGAACAATGTAGAGTCCCAGCAGGCTGCCTTTGTATGACTTTAAGGGAATTACAGTCTAGTTGTCATTTCTCGGTACCGCGTTTGGTGAGAGAGGTCATAGAATCCCTTTAAAAGGTCTCTCAGGCAATTAAATTACAACTTCTATAGAATAATGTATAGTATAGTAGAGATGATAACAAGAGAAATCCTGATTTAACCACTACAATACTCACAATGAGTGTAGTCAACCCATACCATGTAGGAACAGAGCCGTCTCGATGCAAGTTGAGGCCTAAGGCAAAAACTCTATATAAGGTCTTTTTTTAGGAAAAATTTAGATGTAGAGGACTTTGGATGCAGTCAATGCAGAGGGCTCTAGTGGCCCTACATAGCTCATTTCTTTGGGCCCACTAACCACATGGATGTTTAGTCCACCCCTTGGTTGATATACATACAAAAAATCAGCTTGATTGATAATTTTGGCCCTTGGATTAAGAACCCAAATTAAAAATATACAAAAACATGCTTGAATCCAACAGCTAATATCAATCCTAAAAAAATGCTAAAATCCATGGCGAGTGAAAACCAAGCAGACTAGTTTTTGGTATGTATATCCTATCTAGGGGTGGACTAAACATCCATGTTGTTAGTGGGCCCAAAGAAATGAGCTATATAGGGCCACTAGAGCCCTCTGCATCGACTGCGTCCAAAGTCATTTGCATCTAAAAATTTTCCCCTTTTTTTATATTTAATGGTATTAATAAAAAAAAAATTAACTCTCTATATGGTAGAAAATCTTGTTTAACAACTATTCACGATAACCAAAAGCTACGAAAAAATGTAGATGCAGAGGACTCCCGTAATCCCGTTGCAATCCATACTGAGGACTCTCGCGTCCCCACATAGATCATTTTTTGGGCCTAGTGACTATGTGGATGTTCAGCCCACCTATTGGTGGATAAACACACTAAAAATCAGCTTGATTAATGATTTCTAGCCCTTGGATTTACTACCCAAAAAATATGCTTGAATCCAAAGGATAGAATCAGTCCTAAAAAAGTACACAAATCTATGGCTAAAGATAACCAATCAAGTTGATTTTTGGTTTGCATATCCACAAAGGGGTGGGCTAGCTAAACATCCATGTGGTTAGTGGGCTGGGGCCTTCTCTCACCTGGGGCCTAAGGCGACCGCCTTAATGGCCTTATGGTATAGACGACCTTGTGTAGGGATCAAATTGCTTGTATCATGACTGTGGAGACTTATTTAAACCTATAGAGTAATTTTTTTAGTCTACACACACATAATATATTTCTCTCCAAACTCCTTGAACCCTCTTGACTACTCCATGTAAATTAATTCCTCCAAATTCTCATAAAGAAATATTATTTTCATATCGAGCTATTCAAGTTCTAGCAACATTCTGATTGAAAATGTGCTTAGAACTAGAGAGAAGACTTCATTGTAGGCAACCCCTTCTTTTTATGAGAATCCATTTGCCTTCAGTGGGGCCTTGTATTTCTTACCTTCTCTGATAATGCTTCTTTGTTTGTTCTAAACACTTATTTGCATCCAATTGGCTTCTTTCTTTAGGTGGTTTAACCAACTCCCAAGTTTTATTCTGTTAAAGTGACTCCGTCTCTTCCACCGCTTCCATCTATTTGTCATCATCTCTACGTTTTATAGCATCTTGAAAAGAAGATAGATCTCCACAACTGATTATTAAAGAAAATCGAACCATATCTTCAAAATTGTACTTTTGTACAACCTTTGTAATTTGTCTTTCCATATTTTTTTAGCAATAGTAAGGCTCTTGTTAATGTTGTTTATCATCCCTACTAGATACATCCTATTGTAAATTTTCTCTATCTTCTGCTACCCCAACTGTTCCACTTGCTCTAATTGTCTATTTTCATCATCAACCTTCTGCAACTTTCCTTCATCTTCTCTGATACCATTCACCATGTAGACTTCATCACATACGATATCCTTACTGATGAATTTCTTTTACTCAAATAGATCCCAAAACTTGTAGTCTTTTACGCCCTTATCATAACTAAGGAATATGTTTATTTTCTTGATTTTGGATTCAGCTTGGATCTTTGTTTACTTGACATATGAAAATATACAAGATCTTTAACACAGAGTAATCAACTTCCTTTCCTATCTAGACCTTCTCAATAACTTTGAAGTCAAGTACTGTAGATGGTAACCTTTTAATGATAAACATGTACGTCATGTTTAACACCTCAACCCATACATTGTTTGGCATCTTTGCATGCAATCTCATGCTTCTCACTATATTCAAGACAGTCTTACTCATGTTCTACAACCCCATTCTAATTTGGGTTTCTAGGAATAGAAAAGTGTCGGGTGATGCTTTCATTCTTGTAGAACATTATAAATTATTTCTCTTTGTACTCTTGTTTGTTATCTATACTTATGCATTTGATTTTTTTTTCCTTGTTTGCATGATTTTTTTACCTCTACCTTTTACTATTTAAACTTAGTGAAAACCTTTGATTTGTACTTCATGAAGCAAGTCCAAATTTTTCTTAAGTAATCGATCATTACCAAAACTCACAAAGTAGCAAGTTCCTCCCTTTGACTGGACTTTCATAGATCCCTAGACATTGAAATGAACATATATAATCAACCGTTAACCCTTACTTTTATAGGGTACAATCTTGAAATGAACCTTGCATTATGTTTCCTAAAGGTAATATTTACAAAAATTCAGCTTGCATGATTTTACCCCCTACTGGCCTCAACAACTTTCTTTTGTTAAGCTCCATCATTATATTCACTCATATACTTCAGTCACATATGCTACATAATTTGTTTCATTTGCGTTGAATTTTTTGGTGGAGAGAGACAGTAGCTCAACCTACAGTATTTTCCCATCAACTTGTACGTACAAGTTTCCAATTTTCTATCCCTTCAATGTGAGCAGAGGTTCCCTTCCTAATGACCATGGTACCGTTGGTCACCTTCAAGATTCTACTTGTAGCATTGTATGTGCAACCATTTGAATCTGGTTTGTTTTTCCTTGGATGTTTGTCTTAAGCTCCCCTTGCTTGCCGCTCGTTCCCCGAGCTATTCTTTCAGCCAATTCTTACATTTACAAGTCAAGCTGGGGCGGGCCGTCATAATTTCGTTGACAAAACGCACCAAGACCAATCCTTGGCACGATGCATGAGATCAACAACTATGACTTTTTCCTTCAGACAAACTCGTCATTTGACCACTTACAAAACCATTGAATTCGTTGATCTCCAAATCCCAATGACAGAAATCAAGTTCCAACTTTTTTCAGATCTGATTGGAACAAACAATGGAGAAGTAGAAGACTTTGGAGAAGCCAGTACCGGCGAACATTCAAATCCATCTCCTTATTGGTCCACCAGCATCGGCTAACGATCAATCATTCCTTTAACCAACATGGCCAGTAGTCCAAACAGATTCGTCCCTCTGACAGGTGGAAGGCTCACTTCATATGAGATTGGGCACCAATTCCGGTGAGAGGCAATAGAGGAAAGGTCAATAAGTCAACCCTCTGATCTGCATGAAGCATTGAAGTTTTTTAAGGCCCAAAAGAAGCTTAATCACCAGCGTGCCAAGTGCCTTTCTTTTCTTCAAGAAATAGTAAGATTATATCTTTATCTTTAACAAGATGGGCATCCCTTTCTGGGGACGAAAGTGCACTAAATGTTTCAAGAGTCTTAGTCGAAGTCCTTCTCCCTATTACCCTTTGGGTAAATAATATGTCAGCAGGAGTTGGTGCCATCGCTAAAAGCTTTAGTGACAGCTACGGCCGACGCTAAAAGCTTTAGTGACAACTACGACCGTCGCTAAAAGCCTTATTTCACGTGGTGTGGTATTCCATTGTTAAAAATTTGGATGGACCTCTATTTGGCATCATATCTAGTGATGATTTGGAGAGTAGGGATCATTCCATGACGTAACCCATGAGCTTTTGACTTTTGAGAAGGGGTACAAACTGGTTGCTTCATAACAGATAATTTTTAGTACTTTGTTTTCTTGAGACAAGAGATATGAGATATAATCGTAGAAAGAAAGAGCGGTAGAGGATTGAAAGAGGGAATATTTTGCTATTTGATTGTAGTCTAATAATAATAAAAAATTGTAAAGATGGTGAGGTTGTGTAGGGTCTTTGCCAATATATTATGAAAATTTCACCAAAATAAGTTAAACAATATATCATCGGACATAAAGTTTCATTAGCTTTCAAACTGATCTAGAATCACATAAATTTGACTCCCTTGCTTGGTTCACTACACTAGGATGCAAATGCACTCCCTTGCCACAATTTTGGAATGCACATGATTGGTTGGGGGCGTGCAAGTGGTAGCAAAAGCCCTTGCAAACTCCTTAACAAAATGTATGTTTTAAAACTCGCTGAGTCGACTCGACTTGATCGTATTTCGAGTCGACTCGGCATACAAACTCAAATTTGCATAGTCCGGCGAGTCGACTCGGAAAATCTTCCAAGTTGACTTACAATTCAGCCGAGTCATCCATTTAAAGGCCGAGTCTAGTCAAAACTCAAATTTTTTCCTGATTTTCTAAATATTTTTTTGTATTTTTTTCCTATTTTTAAAGTTTTTCTTAATAAATATTATTTTTTATATATTTAAATAAATAATAATCAATTTAATGACTCGCCGAGTTGACTCCTGAGTCATCGAGATGACTCGGCCAATGGACTTCCGAGTCGAGTCCGAGTTCCAAGTTTTAGAACATAGAACAAAATAGATCCAAGCAAAGTGCAGCCCAAAAACCATGGCAAGTGGGTGCATTGCCACTCACTGCATTTGCACTGGAGTGCAAAATGTATCTTAATGTAGCGAACCAAGCAGGGCTCTAGTTAGAGAGATATTGCAAAAATACTAAGACTGTGTTTTTCAGTGATTGGAACAAACAAGTCTCAAAGACCTTTGGCTTTGATACTGTGAATTCTTGTGGTGGCTGACAACATAGAGACCTTCACATGTAACTTTCTTAGATTAATATTAAATCTCTACAAATATATATTCTGATCTCTTAATACACGTCAAAAATCACCCTGATTGGTAATCTCTAACCATTAGATTTTGGTACTTTTTAAGGCGTGTTTATAATCGTTGAATTCAACCACTGTGTTGAGGGCTAAAACCAACGGCTATTAATCATCAAACAAGCAGATTTTTGGTATAAATGTCTACTAAGGGGTGGGCTAAACATCCATGTGATCAGTGGGCCCAGATGGTAGCGATGAGTAACAAAAATGTACTTCAATTCCGCATTTGAAAAGATCTCAGGTATACCCGTGTGTACATGATGACCCAATCAAAACCTCCTCAAAGTCACTCTTTTAAATGCCCTTTCAAAGGGCGTCTACCCCTGACGTCTTCCACTAATAGATGCTCTTTTAAAGGGCGTCTTCCACAGACATATGCTCGTTAAAAGGGCGTCTGTCGGGGTAGACGCCATTTATAAGGGCATCGGTCAGGTGTCTGTCAGTAGTCAGATTGTGAGATCTTTAGAGAGATGCTCTTACTAATAGAGAGTACATGCATGTGACATGGCAGATGACATAGAGACCGTGCTTGGTTCGCTACACTTGGGTGCGCATTTTGCACTATAGTGCAAATGTAGTGACTTGTGTTGCAAGTCACTTACAATGCAAGTCACTTACAACGGTACTTGGTTCACGCCCTGTAAATAGATGCAAACAAAGTTCAACTATTTGCTTGGTAGTGCTCGCATTACAAAAGAATGCAATGGATTATTTTATTTCTTGATTTTATAAAAAATGCACAGTAAAATTATTATTGCTATCATGTTGTTTTTATTATTATCATTTTTTGGAAGGGAAAGCTTGGGGTTAGGTGGCCCCGACCAACTATATCAAAAAATAGCAAACTAAAATAAAAAAATAAAAAATAAAATATAATAATAATAAAATACTCACAATTATTATTATTATTAATGTTTTCAGAAGAAAAAATGTTGAGCTAATATAATGCACCCACTTGTATCAGTTTTTGGGCTGCACTTGCTTGCATCTATTTTGTTAAGGAGTTTGCAAGGGCTTGGAACCCACTTGCACGGCAGTTCATTTGCATGCTTCCAACCAATCACTTGTTATCCCAAAATTGTGGCAAGTGAGTGCATTGCACTCAAATTGCTATGAACCAAGCAGGGCAGAGTGTGATTTTACTGCCAACATGGCAGTTGACACATCATCAAAGGGCAACTTGGTAGTGCATATTCTATCACTTGGTTGGCTACGTAATGTGTCATGCGTTGTAGCTAGCTAAGGGTGTCAATTTTACCCGTTTAACTGAAACCGAATCAGACCCGGAACCGAAAACACCAATTCCAGTACCATGTTTTTGGGAACCGACTAAAAAAGAACTGGAACCAAATCAAAATTAATGATTCTGGTTCTGGGTAGTTTGATATGGACCCAAAACTGATAGGAACCAAATAATCGGTTCTGGTTTTGGTTCCGGTTCCATTACTTTGAGAACCGGAACCGATAGGACCCAGTTCTTAAGCAATAAAGAATTCAAACATATAAAGTTCTTGGTTATTCATTCTTTCATACCACAAACTTAGAGGTGTGAATGGGTTATGTAACAGTGTATCAAGATCCAACCTGTTATAAATTAGGTCTGAAAGATGGACTTGGAGTTAGCCAAATCAATCGGTTAATTGCGTAAATAGAGTATCAGGCCTGAGTAATGAATAAAAAACATATATGCTGGACCAACCTTGACGCCATCCGGAAGAATGGACCTAAACCAGATTATGAATAAATTTACAAAAAAGGATGGACCTGAACCTGAATCTGTCAAGGATTCAAAATTCGTCTCCACGTACCCACTAGCCTTCTCACCCACTGAAAAAAATGATATTCACCGTAAAAATGACAAAAAAAATTCATACAAATATTAATATGCGCGCGGCGGGCAATCGGTCTCGAGGATTATAAGTATCGAATAATCTTACTATTGTAAAGGAATTAACCCTTATAAATGGTAAAAGTTGATCCACATTTTGTAACTTTTTCATAAAAGGGCATAGCGGAGTTAAATTTTTTTCACTTTTCTATAACTTCTCTCTTAGAACCAAGGTTTAAAAGGGGCCCTTATAATGGACTGGGGGCGTTACCATTTTTTCCATTATAACGGCCGTTCTAATTGATATATATGTAACGTATATGGGAAAAAATGACAAATAACAGAAAATAAACGGCGTCAAAATTCAAAAATTTTAACGGAAAATACTGGTCATTATTTTCGTTATAACGGAAAATAATGGCCGTTATTTTCTGAGAATTGAAACTGTACATAATGTAATGGGGGAGGTCCGAATCCGTTATAACGGCCATTTTTTCGTTATAAAGGCCGTTTTTTAAAACCATGCTTAGAACTTAACTCTACAAGTGTCCTCTCTTTCCTCATAATAAGAATAATAACAGAAAATTTCTTAAATGAAAAAAAAAATTAAATGTATTTATAGAAACAAAAAAAAAATCTTTCTAACATTTACAAAAAAGTAACTATACACCATTTGAAAGGGCGTCTCTCCCTGGCAAAAGTTAAAGTTGAAAAAGGCTGACAAGCGCCCTTTTAAGGGGCATCTGTCAAGGACAGACGCCTTTTAAAAGGGCGTTTGCCCGTAGAGGAGTAAAGCTTCTATCACAATACGAGCAATGTGGCACACTCTTAGTGGACGCTGACCATATGGATGTTTGGCCAGTCCATTGGTGGACCTGCAAACCAAAATTCAGCCTGATTAGTAATTTACAACCACTGGATCTTTGCACTCATATAATTCTCAAATTCCTACGGTTAAAATCAACCCAGGAAAATAACTTCAATCCAACGCTTATAAACCACTGATCATGTTTATTTTTTGTGTAGGTCCACTTAGTGATTGGCCAAACATCCATATGGTCAGTCCACTAAGACTGTGCCAGCACGTGGCTCAGTATTGTGACAGAAGTTTTACTCCTCTATGGACGCCCTTTAAAAGGGCATTTGTCAGCCTTAATTTTGTCAGGGAGAGACGTCCTTTTAAAGGGCGTTTAGTTAATTTTTTTTGTAAATGCCAGAAAGTCTTTTTTGTTTTTGTAAATACATTTAAATTTTCTTTCGTTTAAGAAATATTAATTTTCCATAATAATAATGATAATAATAATAATATATTATTAATCATGAGAAAAATACTTTTTTTCATTATCCTTTGATGTCGGCATAGTTAATTAACTATTATACGAGATGATGATGTTCGATTACTTAGAGATGTGATGATGATGGACGGTGTATTGCTTGGGGATTACTTTTGATACATGCACTCCCTTTTCCAATATTCGCTTTCATTCTTCCTTCTAAATTGGCGGGAAGATTCCTAGTATCCCGCTGACAGTGAGTTCTTTCGAGGGATGACCTCAACCAACTGTTTGATTCATTGAACACTAATCCTTCCCGCGCGCGCTTTCCATTTTTACGGCATAGTGTGTGAGAAAGCCTAATCTACCTAGCTATCGTCTCTAACGTCTCTGCGTACGACTTCTTCAACATTACCCATCTTTTGGGATGGATGATGGAAGAAAATTGTGTTGCTTAGGAAATTAATCTCTCTTTCATTCTCTCTTTTTCTTTGATAAGTAAACGTGTTTACACTTAAATTTCATTTTTATATTATTTCTTAACTACTTTTAGAGATCTACTTTCATGAAAAATCAGTTTGATTAATCTTCCGATCCGGTTGTTGAAAATATATATTAAATAAAAATAGTCTCTCGTTGCAATGTTATGCAGCAAATCCTGACAGCATGACTACACGCCACCACGCTCAATCTGAAGATTCATGCATATGGTTTTAAATAACGCCTTTTTTAACGGTTTTAATGGCCTATCAAACGGTAACGCCCAAAGCCCGTTACGTTATGAACTGTTTTGACGCTTAGAAAATAACGGCTGTTAATTTCTAAAAAATAACGACCGTTATTGTCCATTATTTTCCGTGGTTTTTTTTGTTTTTGAAAATTTGAATTTTAAATTTCAGCACCATTTTTTTTTTTTTTCGACCCTGTCCGTTCCAATTAATTCTTTTTAACGGCCCTTTTAACGGAAAAAATGGTAACACCCCCAGTCCATTATACCATTATAACGACCTCTTTAAACCTTGGATTCATGTTACATCAGTCCTTACCCTTTGTACATTAGGAGCAGATGCAATTAGCGGGGTAAGAACCATCCAGTCCATAAAATAAGTCTTGTTATCAAATGGTGAGATCAGCTGATTTTCGGATAGGTTATCTTTTAGGTGAGGCTCATGAATTGAATGGTGCAAGGGAATCAGTCAAGAGGAACATTCTTTGATGTGCCAACCTAGCATTCACTGAGATGCCTCGTTATTTTGATCAATCAGAAAAGCTACATCACACTATTAATCATCTCACTACTAGAAAATTAGTTATTAGAGACGGACTTTTAGCGGCGGTCAGGAGTGCTGAACCGCTGCTAAAGACTTTTAGAAAAATTGGAGGGAAAAATCGCCACTAATTTTAGCGGCGGCCAGATAAAAAGCAGTTGCTAGAGAGGATATTCGCCGCTGCCGCTGAACCGCTGCTAGAGATGACTTTTTTGACTCTTAGAAAATAACGGCTGTTAATTTCTGGAAGAAAAAAATGGCCTTTATTTCAGTTATTTTCTGGGTTTTTTCTTCGATTTTGAAAATTCGAATTTCTGCAACATTTTTTCCATTTTTGACCCTAGCCGTTACAATTCATTTTAACAGCTGTTTTAATGGAAAGAACGGTAATGCCCAGTCCGTTTACCATTATAATAGCCTCTTTTAAACCTTGGATTCATGTTTCATCATCAGTTCTTATACCCTTTGTACATTAGGAGCACATGCAAGCGGGCAGGTAAAAACCATCCAGTCCATAACATAAGTCTTGTTATCAAATGGTTGAGATCATCTGATTGGGCTGATTTTCCGATAGGTTATCTTTTAGGTGAGGCTTATGAATTGAATGGTGCAAGGGAATCAGTCAAGTGAAGCATTGTGCTAATTGGTCAAGGCCGGGTTTTTTTTTTTTTTTGAAAAATAAAAAAGATGGAGAGAGTGCCACGTGGAATGGAGAGAATGCTGGTCCCATGCATGCATTAACTTTAGTATAAATACATAGATTAGGAGAGTTATTTCTTTTAAAAATAGATTTCAAAGGAAAGAGTATAATTGTTATTGCTAAGAAAGAGATTTTCTTTTTATGATTAGGTTTCTGAAAGGAGTTATTCGTCTTGAGCTACACCCATTTCTTACATCTAGTTAATTCTTACACCCGGTGGTGGCGCCCACATGGAGATCATGTTGGACAATCCAACAGCACGTACAGCGAGCTTTCATACTATGGTTACCCTAATCACAACAAATCAGGACATTTCGAAATTCTTAACCTCATAAAAGATTGACTTTAATTTGAAAAATCTAGACCATCTAATTAAGCCACTATTTTGGGTCATTATTTTATTATAGGGTATTTTAGCAACACCCACCTGGAATTTGAAAGTAATTTGTAGTACCCCCTTTTACTTTCAAACTTTGGGATTATCCCACTTGACCTAGTTTAACGGTGGTTGACTTATGTTAAAACGGACTTGAATCACGCGTGGTTAACAACGTCCTTGCAATATTATGATCCTTTCATGGATGCATTAACAAGTGCATGATGCATGACAAGTTTTAACGTTAGTCAAATGATGATTAAACTGGGTCAAGAGGGGTAATCCTAAAGTCTGAAAGTATAAGGGGATACTAAATAGACCCTAAAAAGGGTTTACACGTACTTGACCTCCCAAATGAGAAAATCGTATGACCCTTAAAAAGGTCTATGTAAACTTAAATCCTGCAAATGTCGACCCACATGTTAAAAGTCTTCTGAAGAGGCACATATATCTCAAGCATAAGGTGCAACATCTTTTAGGTTTGTTGGCGTAGGAGCACACGCGATGTAGATGATGCTTAAGTAATGGAATATGGAGTAGTAATTTAAACAACGAATCGTTCTTTTATACTTTGTTAATAATCATAAATTAGTTTATAGGGTGAATTCGGTAAATGGATATCAATATCAGCCTGATTAGTGATTTATAGGTGTTGGATTAGACTTATTTTTATGGGTTAATCTCAACTGTGGTAATTTGAGCAGTATTTGAGGTATAAAGATACAATGCCTAGAAATCACTAATCAGGCTGATTTTTGGTTTGTAGGTCTAGGGATTGGCCAAACATCCATACGGTCTAAGAGTGTGCCAAGTGGCTCATATTGTGTCTTGTAACTGGAGCCTGTCATTTTAGGGCGGTAACTGGAGCCCGTCCCTTAGAAAATTAAGGGAATCTTTATCCAAAGTTTTAAATGGTCCCTCCTTATAACGTTATAATGGACACTTAATGTTACTGTTATGTCCTTTAAAATGGTTGTTAAAACCAGTGGCAGAGCCAGACTTTTGTTCAAGGGTGGGCAAAGTGGCAAGTGACAGTGCAATGTCAATAATAGCTGATGACATTTTAATTGATGGAATTATCCCTTATAGAAACAGGCAATTAATGCCCATCAACTTTTTTATTATTTTCTTGAAGCCGCCAATTTTTTCAGTAAATCTGTGATGACGGAAATCGGTCATCAACGTTGATGATGGACCATAGTATGGGCCACGTAGCATACTTTTAGAGACCATTGATTGTATGGATATTTGGCCCATCCCTAGGTGGACCAACATACCAAAAAATAACCTGATTAGTGTTTTCTAACCATTGAATTTGACTCTTTTTCATGAGAATATTTTAACCATTGGATTCAAACATAATTTGGGGTACTTAGATCCAAAGTTTAGATAGCACTAATGCGACTCATTTTTTTGTATGGGTTGCAATGTAACAAGCTGTAGCTTACTCCAAAAGTGTAAGCTAGCACCATTTTTGTTACTCACTGTTGCTATTTGGGTCCACTGACCGCATGGATGTTTAGCCCACCTCTTGGTGAATATACGCACCAAATATCACCATGATTGGTAAACTCTAGCCATTAGAGTTTAGTAATTTTTAAGGCCTGATTATAGGCGTAGACTTCATCAAATTTTTTTAGTACAAAAACCAACATCCAAAAAGTATCAAAACAAGCTGATTTTTGGTATGAATGTTTACCAAGGGGTGGGCTAAACATCCATGTGGTCAGTGGGCCCAGATGGCAGCGTTGAGTAAAAAATGGTGCTAGCTTACACTTTGGGAGTGTAATCTACAGCTTGGTACATCGCGACCCTTTTGGTATATAGGTCCACCTAGTAATGGGCCAAACATGGGTCTCTAAGAGGTGCATGTGGCAAATACTCTGGTCCACTTAGGGATGGGCAAACATTGACGTTGAGGGTAAAGAGTCTAGCACTAGCTCAAACTGTAGACCAGTGAGGGATGTGCAAATATTCAAACTTGAGGTCGCCCCTCTTGCTCTGCCAGTGCTTATACTTGGTCCCATCAGTAGCATTTGAGTCAAAAAATATAGTTAGAATATTAATATTTATTTTAAAAATGGCTCAGGCTCGGGGGACTTTGTTTTTTTTCGGACTCCTCTCGGTGTTTGAGGCCGTAGATTTCACGAATCCAACCGCTGTTGTCAGCGCCTCCAAAATTGAAAAAAGTGATGCCAGCTTGGCACTGACAACCACCGTTGGATTCTTGAAATCCACGGCCGAGCACACGAACACAGGTCCCTTGAGCCCGACCCTTTCAAAATAACTTCCATTAATTGTAAAATAACATTTCCTTTCCATTATATAATAAAGCTGTTATTTCCCCCTCTTTTCAGTTTTAGGCGTCATTTTCAAAATAACTTAACTGGTTGGGTCGTTACCCCTGTTATAACTCCCGTTCAACTTTTTCACGCAACGATCTTATCAATATGAAGAGATTTTCCGTCCAATCCTCAACATTAGCCTATTTGACTACATTCATGCCTATATATTTTCTAATTGGAAGGCATGTGGGTTGTACGTGCATGATTTTAGGCGCATTTTTGGGAGAAGCGGAAAATAGGAAGGTTTCCACCGGTAGTTTTGAAAGAGTAGTTCAGTTGGAGTAAAACTTCTGTCACAGCGGGTTGTTACCGGTCATAAACCACGATTACGAGCCACGTGGCACACTATTAGAGGGTGATGACCGTATAGATGTTTGGCCAGTCCCTAGATGGACCTGCAAACCAAAAATCAGTCTGATCAGTGAATTTTAAGCGTTGGATTGAAGTTATTTTCATGGGTTGATTTTAACCGTAGGAATTTGAGCATTATTGAGAAGCGTTATTTGGGTGCAAAGATCCAAAGGTTCTAAATCACTAATCAGGCTGATTTTTGGTTTGCAGGTCCATCGTTCTGATGGATGAATCTTAAATCTGTGGCAAATCGAGGTACAGATGAAAATAGATAAAGTTAAAAAAGTCACATTTGCCCATGAATCAGATGAAATAAAGGGAAAGAAAATCACCCAAATTTGATGATCTTATTCATCAAAATCGATAGGCATAAGAAAGTCTACCTTCTGAATGTCTAAGATCATTCGATGATGTTAATTCTTTTTTCTGTTTAGACGCAAACTTTGTTTTTTGGTATAAGAGATCTCTTACATGGTAATCATTTTTTTAACGGTCCAGATTGAAAAGAATATGAACCACTTTTTGACATAATTTCGGTACTATTTAGTTATTATGTTACTTGTATTACCTAATCGTTTCGCTCCACAGTCGTTGTTCACGTATAGACAGTTAAGGCGGTTTTTGCTTCTCCCATTTGGAGTGACGCCGGCTGGCTTGCAATCCACGTGCCGATTCCACCCGCCGCGTGTACCGTCAAGCCAATCGATTCGACACCTGGCAATCGGGCTAACCTTCGTCTCTCTTCCAGTATTCTAGGGTTTCGTTTCTTCCTCTCCCATTGTCTCTGTGAAGTCGAAGCGCGCGTGAGAATGGCGGATGATTTTTAACGATATTTTCGTTCTTATTGGTTCGTTTCTTAGATTAAATGGCTTGTCCTCGAAGAATTGTTTCGCTTTATCTGGATTGGATTTCGCTTCAAGTTTCTGATTCCGCATTTTTCTTCTCTGATTGATTCTTTGTTCTCGTCATTAATTCGAGAGGCTTAAAGGTACTCCGCTCTCGATCGTCTTCTTTGTTTCTCTTTCTCTCTTTGATTCATATTCTATAGTTCAATGGGCATTAATTGTGCGTGTTTTTATGAATGATTGTTAAATGTGTTTTCTGTTGACGTTGTTTCGCTTTGATCGATTGAGTTGTTTCAATTTTAATACCGAGTCTGTTTGATAGTTTGTGGATTTCTCTGACTACCAGTTGGTCTGAAATTCTCTTAAAGTGTTGCAACAATGGCTTTTTGGGTTTAGTAGGTAAGGTTAGTTCTCTGAAATTCCGACGCTGGAGAATTCCGGAAGTTAACTTGCTAATCTGTGGTTTGCACGGGATATGAATGGTTTGCACAGTATTGAGTGGCCTAAATGTAGAACAACATGCTTGGTTTTGGAGAAATGATTTTATTTTATTTTTCTTCATTTGAGAGTTGTGGAAAATGAGAAGAGCTGAACTAAGAACCGGTCCTATAAACTATAGATTGCGGACTTCTCTTCATCATCTTATGTGGGAGACTGTTACACACACACTTCAATATTGATGTTTACGTTAGACACTTCATTTTTTTTATTTGTAAATGCTGTGTCCTTGACGGCTTGACGCACCCTGGCCATATCTCAGCCGTACCCATGTAACATAGGTGGAAGGGGTCTAACTTGAAGTTTATGTTGTAGATATCCCATATTCGTGACCAGAACTTTCAGATTCCTGTGTATTTTCTCTCAATTGCATATACATTTATCCTGTGTTATCAGTTCTACTCTGTTCAATATTAAGATTCCATCTTGAACGTATGATATCGCATCTGTATATGTTCTTGTTGGTAGAAAAGAGAGATACGAAACAACCGACTAAATATACAGAATACAGTTACTTAACTCATTGTTTATTGTTATTGATTTTGTTGTTGTCATTAAAATATTTATTTATTTCTTGTTTTTTTTATAGTTTTGAACCTGTGAATCCCATTTTTCAGGGTTTGCTTTTTGTAACAAATCCTAGCACTGTCAAATTCGAGTACTTTTATTGGTAATTATGCAACATAGCTTGAGAAAATCAAAATAGTCCTTTAAAGGTGTAATTATGGATGTAACTTTGTTTTCATTGTATGGTTTAATATCTTTGATGAATGTTTGAAGGAAACTAGAGCATTTTCCATGGCATGTCATCCGCATGTGTTTAATGAAGTCACACTTCTTCCTGCAGTAGTGGTCCTTTGAACTTGCCCCAGCATATGGAGAAAACCCTTAAGTCTTCCAGTGTTGTTGTCCTTGGGAAAAATGATTCCTAGAGCTTTCATTTGTAGCATACAGAGATGAACATCTCGGCTCTCTTAACTTCTGCAGGCATCAATATCGGCCTGTGTGTGCTGTTTTTGTCGCTGTATTCTATCTTGAGAAAACAACCGGGCAATGTTAGCGTGTACTTTGGCCGGAGGCTTGCTCAAGAGCACATCAAACATAATGACCCTTTCTGCCTTGATAGATTGTTTCCTTCCCCAAGCTGGATGGTGAAGGCTTGGGTAACATCTGAAGAAGAAATCTTGGCGATTGGTGGCTTGGATGCTGTAGTTTTCCTCAGAATACTTGTTTTCAGGTAATAAAAATTGTACTTTGTGAACCTTATAGCTAAGAAAAAGTGATACCTTTGCACCTTAGTTTTTTGCTTGACCAATATAATCACATCTTACTGCTAGTGTTTATAGACGGATGGAAAAGAGCTGATTAAGTTGCTCACATGTTTTGATAGAAAATTTGCTGTATAATTTTGTTATGACACGTTTGATGATGATAATTATTATTTTTTCATTTCTTTGTGAAGTATGCATAAGCAATTTTCTCCATCCATTGACCTTGTTTCTGTACTTAACTAGTCTCATCAGCTTGCCAATTTGTTCTCATAGTATAACTGATGTACTGAAGAATGGAAGTGAAGGCAGTTTTTTTCAGTCAGTTATTATTGATAATTTACACTATCTTTGAAGATTCTCCATAAATTTGATATTTGGGTGAGAGTTCTCTTAGTGTCTGGCTAGAGGCTTGGAAATTATACTTTTCATAGTATATGACATTTCTCATTTAGGAACACTGTAAATGATTGGACAAACTAGTGGCATGGAGGGTTTTCATAACAGGTACGAAATGGTGACCCTAGGGACCATAGAATTTAAGAGGCTTTAAAGTTTAAGATGAAGAAGAGAAAGAGTAAGAAGAAGAAGAGAAAGGAAGTGAGTATTTTTTCTCTCCTAAATCTTATTATACACATGTGAGATAAAATTATAGAAATGTTCCTATATATCTATAGAAAGCCTAAAATAAAATACTATTCTAAATATGTGTATCATACAACAAAATAGAACTAACCTGAAATCCACTTACACTCTGCCTCAAGCTAGAGTGACTGTCGCACATGCCTAACTTGGACACACGAGAAGAACGAGTAGGTCAAGATACGGCTATGGTTAGAATATCGGGTAGCAGATCAGTGGAGCGGGTGTAAGGAGACACAATCTCACAAGAAGCAATTTATTTCGAATGAAGTGACAGTCCACTTCAATATGCTTGGTTCTTTCATAAAAGACATGATTAACTGCAATATGTATAAGTCTTGTTAGCATGATGCAACTTCATGAGAAGAAGAGACACTATCATAAGCTCGTGGAGGAAATTTCTCAGTCATGTGAGCTTGCAGAAGGCATGGTTCTGTACCACCTCGACACTAAATAGAGCCACGAGATATTGCTTCTTTACTTTACCAAGAAACCAAATTGCCCCTAATGAATGTGTAATTCCAGTTGCAATGGAGATTTAGGGTTAGGGTTTTAGAGATAGAAAAGAGATAAAAGAGAGATATGAGAGAATAGAGAGGAGAAGGATGTCATGTGCCATGACTGATCTTATATATATGGAGAGAACATTTACAAGACAAGTATACCCCTAATACCAAGGGGTATTTACAGAACTACCCTTTACAACTAAAATACGTATAAGATAACACTCCCCCTCAAGTTGGGGCATTGTCTCTCATGCCCAACTTGCATAGACACTGGTGGAGTTGCCAACTGGGAACTCCCTTAGTGTAGACATCATCAACTTGTTCATCTGTCTTCACAAAATGGTGTTATCATTATTTACGTATTTCCATGTATAAGTGGTAGTTCTGTAAATACCTCCTTAGAGGGGTATACTTGTCTTTTGTATTTGGGATTTTATATAAATAAGATTTATAGTCATTATGACCTAATCACATGACATCCTTCTCTCTTTTCTCTCTTCTTCCTCTTCTCTCTTTGATTCTAAACCTAAACCTAATCCTAACCCTAATCTTTCAATTCAACTTGGTATCAGAGCCATCTACAGGAGTTTTTGAAGGGATTTCTGCCAGGAACCAACTAGGGAGCAAATGACATCATCAAGGCCGTATGGCGGCTGACATCAGCCGTACGGACAAGGTACTCTGTTTTCTCTTAAACTTTGGATCTTGATGAATCTCTATTTCTAGAGTTTTTGGTGATTTTTGTTGAATTTTTCGAGTTCATCTGGTGGTTGTTTTGCTCATTTCTCTTGAATATTGAAAAAAATTGCAATTTTGAACCAACTATTTTTTCGGGTCCTTAACAACCCTTTTGTTGGGGTTTGTCACTTGTTTTTTATCCTCTACAATCTAACCTACATGATGATACCTCATTTGTACCAATCCATCACCGATTGAAAGTTTTGTGAGGTGTTTTCCACCCCTTAGGCTGTGTTTGGTTTAGTACTTTTCTGGGAAATGAAAACAAAAACCCGGAAAAGTATATTTTCAGTGTGTTTGGTTGGGGCTAAAAAGTGGGCCCCACGAGAAAACCACTTCCCTGACCCCCTTTTTGAAGGAAACCGACTTTTGCTACTAAGTAGCGGAAGTCAATTTTCCAACTCGAACTCGCACGTCTCTCCCTCCTCCTCCTCTTTTTTCATCTCTACTGGTTCGCCGTTCACTGTGCAGCGCCTGCCATTCACCATGAAGGCCCCTCTGTTCTCCCCCCTTCTGCTCAATCAGCATCTAAAACCCCCAAGTCACCATTTTTTATGGTTTGGAAGGAGAGAAAACCAGACAGGGATTTACGAGAGGAAAGGATAGGGAGAAACAATCAATAGTGTGATTTGTGGTGGTTTCAAAGGAGGGGGTTGAGGAGTAGAAGACCAGCAAATGATGATAAATAGCAAGAAGTGGGGTTTCAAGGAAGGGATTGAGGAGAAGACCACCTGAAAGCTCGCCGGAATTGCAAGAAATCACTGATTTCGGCGATCTTAGGCTGAATTACCGGCAAGAAAATCAACAAAGAGAGAGGGAAAAGATGAAGAAAACGAAAAAAAAGATAGAAATTAGGGCAAACAATAACATCTATTTTTGTGAAGAAGCAATTCCAGATCTCAGCTTTTTCGCTCAACACACATGTACTGTTACTCCTTCGGCAAAGGGATAAAAAAAAAAACACCGTTTTGCTCGTTGGAACAACTTCCCTACTGTTACAATATCATTTGGAATGATGAAGAAATTGGGAATAAAGTTAAGGTGAGGGTTTCTCCAAATGTGAAGTCGTTTATTACGTTGATGTTTGTATTTCTGTCAAGATGGAATGATATAAAAAGAAGAAATTTGGATTGAAAAGCCAAAATTTCAATTGTGATCCAAATGTTTTCAGTTATAGTATTTTAATGGCAGCATTTGTTGACGAAGGAAAGATGGTTTAATGGCAGTGGAAAGATGGATTAATGGCTGCAATTATAATACACCAATTAATGGATTCTGCAAAAATGGAGAAATGTGAAGGGCGGAAGAGCTTTTTCGAGAAATGACATTGAGTGAGATTGAGTCTACTTGTCTCACTTACGAGCATTTGATCAAAGGATATTGTAACAGTTGGGACATTGATTCCGCGATCCTTTTTGTATACACGTGGGAACCAAACAGCTTGAAGTGATATTCCAGGAAGTGAGTTTCCAAGAAGTTGCACTTCTTGGAATACCACTTCCCGCGAACCAAACGCAGCCTTAGTTACCGCCGGTGACGTCTTGGAGCCCTATATGCCAATCGGTTTAATACTTAATCTCCCCAAATCGACCTCAAATCTTCCCAGCAATTATTTGATGGCCCTAGGAAGTGAAATCTCGTCACCTATTTGTTGTAATCTTGGATCGTAACCAGGATAAGAGATTAGGGTTAGAGATGGAAGAGAGGAGAGGAGAAGAGAATTGGGGGAAGAGGAGAAATCGTGTAGAGCTTAGAATAGCATACACGATTTCACCCAATATATATATTAAGTGAAGTTTTACAATATTACAAGTTCCCCCTGTAGAATATAAGATATTACAAGTAGGTCCCTGACAACACTCCCCCTCAAGCTGGTGCGAAGATATCTATCATGCCCAGCTTGGATAACAGGTGCTCTAAGATCCCTTTAGTAACACCTTTAGTTAACATATCTGCAACTTGATCAGTAATATGGACATACGGCAAGGTTTTAAATTTCGGCGTTTCGGCCGAAATTTCGGTTTCGGGGGGTACCGAAATCCCCGAAATATGGGTTTTTAAGCCGAAATTTGCTGAAATCCCGAAATTTCGGTTTCGAGCCACACCGAAATGACTACCGAAACCGAAATTTTAAACCTTGACATATGGTGTGCAAATAAGTCCTTGACCAAGCTTCTCTTTGATGAAGTGACGGTCTACCTCAATGTGCTTTGTCCTGTCGTGTTGAACTGGATTATGAGCAATCCTGATGGTTGCTTTATTGTCACAATACAGTTGCATAGACCCTTTGACAGGATATCCAAGCTCACTGAGCATAGTCTTCAACCATAGAAGCTCACATACACCATGAGCCATAGAACGGTATTCTGCTTCGGCACTGGAGCGGGCGACAACTGGTTGCTTCTTACTGCGCCAAGACACCAGATTACCTCCCACATACGTGCAGTACCCTGATGTGGAACGTCTGTCAGTGACTGAACCTGCCCAGTCAGCGTTTGTATAAGCTTCAACTCGCAGGTGTCCATTCTTACTAAACAGGATACCCTTCCCAGGAGCTCCCTTAAGATAGCGTAACACTTGGTGTGCTGCTTCAAGATGTGGAGAGCGAGGGCATGCATGAACTGACTGATGACACTGACTGCATATGCAATATCTGGTCGTGTCAGCGAAAGGTAGATGAGACGCCCAACAAGTCTCTGGAACTGGCCTGTATCAGCAATGGGATCCCCATCAACAAGATTCAGCCGATGTTGCTGCTCTATAGGCGTATCAGCTGGTTTAGCTCCCAAGTTTCCTGACACTCGAAGGAGATCAAGTACATACTTTCTTTGTGAGATGAACACACCCTGCTTCGACCTAGCAACCTCAATGCCCAGAAAGTATCTCAAGGTTCCCAGATCCTTGATTTCGAACTCTGTGCTGAGGTATTTTTTCAATCTGCAAACCTCATCTGGGTCATCTCCTGTGACCACGATATCATCCACATACACAATAAGAGCAGTAAGACGACCTTGACTTCTCTTAATGAAAAGAGTGTGGTCCGCCTGACTCTGCGAGTAGCCAATCTTCTTGACTACGGAACTGAACCTCTCGAACCAAGCCTTTGGTGACTGTTTAAGCCCATACAAGGCTTTCTTCAGTCTGCACACAAGTTCCTTACTCCCAGTCGGACTGAACCCCGGAGGACCTGTCATGTAGACCTCTTCCTCTAGATCACCATGGAGGAAGGCATTCTTGACATCCAACTGGTGGAGGGGCCAAGAAAAATTTGCCGCGAGAGATAACAGAACTCGAACTGAGTTCATCTTGGCCACAGGAGCAAACGTCTCCTGGTAGTCAATCCCATAAGTCTGTGTGTACCCTTTTGCAACGAGACGGGCCTTGTACCTGTCGATGCTTCCATCTGCTTTGTATTTCACTGTATATACCCACTTGCACCCCACGAGTTTCTTTCCTTTAGGCAATGGAACCAAATCCCAAGTACCATTCTTTTCTAGAGCTGCCATCTCCTCTAGCATGGCTGCTTTCCACTGAGGCTGGCTGAGGGCATCTGAGACACCGGATGGCAGAGCGACACTGGATAGGGAAGTAGCAAATGCCCTGTAGGATGGTGAGAGTTGCTGATAGGAAACAAAGTGAGAGATAGGGTGCTTGGTAACACAGTTCCGAACACCCTTCTGATGAGCAATAGGTACATCAATGTCTATGGGAATGATAGTAGAAGGAGCAACAGACATATCATCATGAGGATCACTAAGGACACGATTACCTAGATCGAGTTGGATTTCTTGGCAGTGAGCTTGGATGGTGGACTGTTTCTCTTTTTGACGTCGTCTGGCATATGTCTTCAGCTGCGGATCCTGTGGCACAGTGTCAGTAGGAGATAAGGACAAGGGTACAGGAGACTCATCAGGCAAATCAAGGGGTACTGGTTGAGGAATCTCCCCCTGTGGAGGTATCGGACTCTCGTCAATACTCCCAAGCTCCCCCTGAAGAGAAGTCCGATCAACTGAGAAGAAGGGAAGACTCTCAAAAAAGGTAACATCTAGAGAAACAAACCGACGACGGGTAGATGGATGGAAACACCGATACCCCTTTTGAGTGGACGAATAGCCAAGGAACACACATCGAACGGCTTTCGGATCTAACTTGTCCTTCCTGTGATGGGCGTGAACATAGCAAACACAACCAAAGACCTTTGGTGGAATGGAGAACACAGGACAAGAAGGAAACAGGAGTGAAAGGGGAGACTTCGACCCCAAGACACGAGAGGGCATCCGATTTATCAAGTAGGATGCCATCAACACAGCGTAAACCCAATAACCCTTGGGTACCCGAGTACCAAGAAGAAGTGCCCTAGCAACCTCCAGGACATGGCTATGCTTTCGCTCAGCGGTCCCATTCTATTGAGGTGTAGCGGCACATGAAGTCTGATAAAGAATTCATGCTCTTCAAAGTAGGAGGCAAGGCCACTGTACATGTATTCCTCCCCATTGTGAGTGCGTAGGACTTTTAGGGTGGTGCCCAATTGATTGCACACCATTTTATGGAAGGTCTGAAAGATAGTATGCACCTCATTTTTTGATTTCATAAGGTAGATCCAAGTGTAACGACTATAGTCATCCACAAAAACCACAAAGTAGTGAAAACCGGATTGGGTCCCCAAACATCAGAGTGCACAAGCTGTAGAGGAAACGTACTTTTTTTATTACTGGTTGGAAAAGACACCCGACATTGTTTTGCAAGTACACATGTTTCACAGTTGAACTCAAAAAATGGAATAGACGCAAACTGAGGTAACACTCTTCATGACTAAAAGCGGTAAATGACCTAGCCTGTTATGCCATCGCATTAACAGGTCTTTATTAACGCTAGAACTACTGACATTGGCACTAGACTGATGTGCAACAGAATATGAAGTCGACTGGCTATCGAGCAGGTACAATCCACCATCCTCACGACCACTGCCAATCATCTGCCTCATCTCCAAGTCCTGAAAAACACAGTGAGTAGGAAAAAAGGTAACACTGCAGTTTAGGCTCTTAGTAAGATGGCTAACAGAAAGCAAGTTAGTGGTGAATTTAGGAACATGAAGTACAGAGGATAAAGACAAAGTGGGTGTGGCAGAGATAGTGCCCTTCCCTGAGATAGAGGAGAAGGTGCCATCGGCCATGCGGACCTTGTCCTTACCTAAGCAGATATTATAGGTGGAGAAAAGGGATGGCATACCAGTCATATGCTCGAAGGCACCAGAGTCAATGATCCAGGAAGGACCAATGGGTGCTGTAGACACATGGTGGGCTGAATGGGATGTACTTGTCTAAGCAAAGGATGATGTAGGTGGGGAAGGGCCATCAAGCTGAGTAAGTAATTGTCGAAGCCTGTCAATGTCCATGCTAGAGAAGGTGTTGGACTGCCCAGAGGAAGGGGTCACATCAGAGGAATCTTGGCTGGTGGCATGAGCGGCTGAGGTTCCATGTTTGCTACCAGAGGGCTTCTTTGAGGAGCCTTGCTTCCCCCCAGAGAACTGTGTAGGACGACCATGAAGACTCCAGCAGGTCTCCTGAGTGTGGCGACGCTTGCCACAGTGATCACATCTGAGTCGATCACGATCATCAAGATCCCCATCCTTCTTGGATGTGGGTTTGCTCAATTTTTGAGTGGCCAAGGCAGACTTCTCAGATAAAGGAACATCAGCATCTGTCTTAGAGCTCATGGCTCTCCTCCAGCTGTCCTCACTCTAGATGTAGGAGTAGACTTGTGCAATGGTCGACGGCGGTGGATCTCTGCCCAAGATGTTGGCTCGAACCTGTTCATAGCTCTGGTTTAAGCCGCCAAGAAACTCGAATATGCGTCCGCGCACAATCATCTTTCGGAACTCCGTAGCATCCTTGGTACATGTAGGGGTGTAGGTCTGGTAGTGATCTACCTCTTCCCACTTGCTGTGTAACGCAGCGTAGTATGATCCCAAAGGAAGATCGCTTTGCTTCAGATGTGCTATCTCCTGCTGAAGTTCATACATCCTAACAAAATTTTCATCTTGGGAGTAGGTCTGAGATGCCGTGTCCCATATATCCTTGGCAGTCGGGAGAAAGAGGAAGCCTGTGCTGATCGATGGATGCATGGAATGAAGTAGCCATGACATGACCATCGAGTTTTCCGCTTCCCACTTCTCAAACGTGGCATCGGAGGAATCAGGTGGAGTGATATAGCCGGCTTTGCTTCGTCCGGTGATGTACATCTTGGCAGATTGAGATCATGCGAGGTAGTTGGTCCCGTCGAGTTTCACCGTAGTGATCTGTAGGCCCGGGCTGTGATCACCATGACTTCCCAGACTGGGTGGGGCAACAATGATCTCTGACTTGGCAGAAGATGACTCCTCAGATGTACTCATGGTAGTAGAGAAGACTTTTCTGATAAGAAATCACCCGAACTGCTACTGCGGAGGTGCAAATCACCTTCTTTTTGATTTTTAAAGCCTCCTGCGAGCAACACGAGCAGGATTCAGACCTTTTTGGAACAACTCCTTTATAGATTTTCTATTGGAGAAAAAACTACTCGCGGGAAACTTGTGAATGGTTCGGATGACCTAAAAAGGTTCCTGGATAGGTGCGATAGCACTAGGGAGACATTCCGGGCTCCTCTGAGACCTGCGGCTAGGTCCAGAGGGTCTTCTCTGACCTTTTGAAAGGAGCGGTTAGGCTTGGTGGCTCTTTTCCAGCCTTCTGGAGTGGGCGGCTATGCCTGATAGCTCTTCTCCAAGCTTCTGGAGTGGGCGGCTAGGCATGGGAGAACTTCTCCAACCTTTTGGAGTGGGCGGCTAGGGTTTAAGACTCTTCTAAAGCCTGCGGCTATCCATGGGAGATGATCTCCTTCTTTGGAAAGCCCTTCGCATCGAATTTCACAATCCCTAGGGTTCTTCAGACCTCTAGGATTGAGCCATGGTTACATAACCATGCTCTGATACCATGTTGTAATCTTGGATCGTAATCAGGATAAGAGATTAGGGTTAGAGATGGAAGAGAGGAGAGGAGAAGAGAATTGGGGGAAGAGGAGAAATCGTGTAGAGCTTAGAATAGCCTACACGATTTCACCCAATATATATATTAAGTGAAGTTTTACAATATTACAAGTTCCCCCTGTAGAATATAAGATATTACAAGTAGGTCCCTGACAACACTATTATCGTCGGCGAAATGTTTTTAGTCCTATAAGACTATCGGTTGGGTCTTTTTCTCCCCAACTTCACTCCAAACATTTGATAAATGGTTTCTATTGGATCTATGGTTCTTCGAACCATTTGTAGGCTGCTGCCATGGCTCTTCGAGTGAATAGCTCATTTGTTTATCTTCTTTTTGGCTCTTGTTGTTTTGTAGTGAAAATGACTACCGATCCTCCTATCCCACCTATTATCCCGGATACTCCTTCCAGATCAGTATTGAGCACAGAAGCCACCTCCAGAGGGATTGGAGGACCTATGGTGTCTCAGATGGCCTTGAAAAACTCCGGATTGCAGATCACAATGGTGAAATTGGATGGAAAGAATTATTTTGAGTGGTCACAGGCCGTTAAGATGTTCATAGGAGGCCGTGGCAAGATGGGTTATCTGATAGGTCGTGCTACTGAACTTGCCTCGCCCGATGATCCTCTTTATGCTAAGTGGGAGATGAATAATCTCACTGTGATGTCCTGGCTTGTTAGCTCTATGCAAACCCCATATCAGTCATGGTTTTCTCTTTATGCATACTGCTCGTGAAGTTTGGGAATCTGCTCGGAAGATTTATTACTCTTAGCAGCAGAATGTTGGTCGCGCCTATCAGCTTAAGCAGAGTATTTCTCGACTTCATCAGGAGGAGAAATAACTATCTGATTACTTTGCTACCCTCAGGAGCATGTGGGAGGAGTTAGACCACTACCATGCCTTCCATCCGATTGGTTCCGAGAACATCAATAGCTACCAGAGATATGTGGAGAAGAGTCGGATCTTCGAGTTCCTTTTAGGACTCAACTTTGAGTATGAGTTGGCAAGAATTCAGCTACTGAGCACTCAAGCTTATCTACCCTCACTGGAAGAGGTGTACTCGTACATTCAGAGTGAGGAGAACAGATGTAGTGCTATGGCACCGTATCCTCCTCTTGAGAGATCCGCTCTTGTCACGTCTACGTATGGTGGTTCCAGTTCAAAGTCTCAATGCTTCCAGAAGCTAAAGACTTTTGCTTCCACTAGCCAGCAGTATACTCCACTTGGCCAGCAGTATCATCCTTCCACTACTGGGAAGCCCTCGTGTGATCACTGTGGCAAGTTAGGTCACGTGAGGACAAGTGCTGGGTGTTATTTGGCAAGGCTCCTCGCTTCAGTCAGCCTGGATCTTCTAGTGCCCATTCTACTAGCATGGACACTTTGGCATCTCCGTGAGATTTGTCTCTTCAGAGCTCTACTTCGTTTGCCCAGCCGTGTCAGAGTTCTTCTCCACTGGCTTCTACTAGTCCCTCTGCTGTTTCCGAGCTTACAGGGCTTGGCCGGTAGCTCTCTCAGCTAGATGGTCCTTCTGCCACTTTATCCTTTGACCAGTCAGGTATCATTAGGTCTACCCTTCCTGTGTCCATTCCCACTTCCAGTCCTAAATGGATCATTGATTCAGGGGCTTCGGAACACATGACAGGCATGTCTTCTTTATTTTCGAGCTATTCTATTTGTTATGGCCGTGATAAAGTTAGAACTGCAGATGACACTTTATCTTCTGTATCTGGGAAAGGGGATGTTCTCCCCTCTCCTAAGCTTCCACTTGAATCTGCTTTAAATGTCCCCAATTTCACATCTAATCTCTTATTTGTTGGTGCTCTTACCAAATCTTTTAAACTACAGTGTAACTTTCTTTCCTTCATAGTGTGTCTTTCAGGACCTTAAGACGAGGAGGACGATTGGCACTAGACATGAAGTTGATGACCTGTACCTTCTTGATGGACGACCTTCTGAGCTCACAGCGCTGCAGTCGTCCCCTAGTAGTTGTAGGAGTAGGATAGAGTCTGTTTTATGTTGGCATGCCCGTCTGGGGCATGTCTCATTTCAGTATCTCAAACTTTTATTTCCAGCTTTATTTGTTTCAGTTTTGTTATCTGACTTGCATTGTGAGATGTGAGCTTTCGAAACACTGTCGACCTACTTATCCTTCAAGAGGTAATTGAAGTTCTATTTCAATTGATCTTGTGCATTCTGATGTATGAGGTCCTTTCCCTGTGGTTTCTATTTTTGGCTTCCACTATTTGTTACTTTTGTTGATGATTATACTCGATGCACCTGGGTTTATCCTATGAAAACCAAAGATGAGGTTCATTCCATCTTTAAGGGTTTTCATAAGATGATCCTAACTCAGTTTGGTGCCTCCATCAAGGTCCTTTGTTCTGACCAGGGTGGAGAGTATATGTATGGGGGACTCCAGCAATATTTTTTAGAACATCGGATTTGTCACCAAAATTCTTGCAGCTACACCCCTCAATAAAATGGTATAGCTGAAAGAAAGACACGTCATCTAATTGAGGCTCAATCTCTTCTGATCGGCTCAAAAGTCCCCAAATCCTATTGGTCGGATGTTGTTTTGACTGTCGCTTATTTGACTAACAAAATAACCTCCCGTGTTCTCAACTTCAAGTCTCCACTACAAGTCCTTACTTCCGTTGCTGCTCTATTCGCGGTCCCTCCTCGCATCTTTGGGTGTGTATGCTATGTGCACATCCTCGGTCCTCATTGTACCCCTTCTGATTGGAAGGGTACCCCAAAAAATGCATTTCAATGCCCGTGGATCCAACTTGTCCCAAAATTCTGACCAGGGTGGAGAATATATGTATGGGGGACTCGAGCAATATTTTTTAGACCATGTGATGTGACCAAAATTCTTTCAGCTACACCCCTCAACAAAATGTAGCTGAAAGAAAGATGCGTCATCTGACTGAGGCTCGATTTCTTCTGATTGGCTCCAAAGTCCCCAAATCCTATTGGTCGGATGCTGTTTTGACCGTTGCTTATTTGATTAACCAGAATGCCCTCCCGTGTTCTCAACTTCAAGTCTCCATTACAAGTCCTTACTTCCGCTGTTTCCCTATTTGCGGTCCCTCTTCGCATCTTTGGGTGTGTATGTTATGTGCACATCCTTGGTCCTCATTGTACCCCTTCTGATTGGAAGGGTACCCCAAAAAATACATTTCAACGCCCGTGGATTCAACTTGTCCCAACTCCCAAGAAGGACGATGAATATGCACATAGTACACACACCCAAAGACTTTTGGTGGAATAATGAAACTTGGACGATTAAGAACCAAGAGTGACAAAGATGACTGAAATCCTAACACACGAGAAGGCGTGCGGTTGATGAGATACGCCACAAGTAAAACAGACTTCGACTAGTAATGTTTTGGAACAGCCATGCCAATCCGGAGGGCACGCTCAACCTCAAGAAGATGACGATTTTTATGCCCTCCAGTCCCATTCTGTTGACGCGTGGAAGGACACGATGTTTGGTGAACAATGACATGAGAGGCAAAGTAGGAATTGAGACCACCATTTAAGTATCCGCCCCCCCCCATTGTCAGAACTAAGAATTTTTACAGTGGCTTTGAACTAAGTAAGAACCATCTTATGAAATTCCTGGAAAATAGAAAACACTTCATCTTTTGCTTTCATGAGATATACCCAAGTACACCCACTGAAATCATCAACAAAAGTGACAAAGTACCAATATCCAAAGAGGGATGTCACAGGAATGCACAATGGAGAATGAAATTGTACCTCTATTCTCACTAATGGGAAAAACAAACCTAAAATGTTTTGCAAGTTCGCATGTTTCACAGTGAAACTGGATTGAAGACATGCTTTATAAAAGGGAGACAAGGCATCATAGGAGACAAAGTGGCTCAAGGGATGCTGAGTGCAACTTCTGACTCCTTTTCGTAAAGTAATGGGAAGCTCAGAAGCATCAATAGAAGAAGAAATGACAGGTATAGAGAGGGAAGAAGGATTATCTTGATCCGAGGATGGTACCACTGGTGCTAGATCAGTTGTGGCTTTCTCCTTTTTGTGATAGACTCGAAGCTCCTTCTGAGCACTAGGAGCACTATCAATCACAGTAGCAAGTGGAGTAGTCTGAGGCCTCTCAAACTCAAGAGAGGGAGAGAAGAGAGTAATATAGCAGGAAGAGGAACATCACACCTCTCTTCACTACTATTCTACCCTGAAGAGAGGCGGAGATAAAAGGTAGCTCCTCACGAAAGGTGACATCCATAGACACAAATTTCTTTCCCGTGGAAGGATGGTAACACCTATACCCTTTATGGGAATAAGAGTAACTCAGAAAGACACATTTAAGTGCTTTAGGATCGAGTTTGGTACGATGAGGACCGAGGATGTGCACATAGCATACACACCCAAATATGCGAGGAGGGACCACGAAGAGGGAAGTAGTGGGAGTAAGGACTTGGAGTGGAGACTTGAAGTTGAGAACACGGGAGGGCATTCTGTTAGTCAAATAAGCAGCAGTCAAAAAAATCCGACCAATAGGATTTTGGGTCTTTGGAGCCGATCAGAAGAGATTGAACTACCTCAGTCAAATGACACATTTTTCTTTCAGCTACACCATTTTGTTGAGGGGTGAGTTGCAAGAATTTTGGTGACAAATCCCATAGTCTAAAAAGCATTGCTCTCCACCCTAGTCAGAACGAAGGACCTTGATGGAGGCACCAAACTGAGTTAGGATCATCTTATGAACCCTTAAAGGTAGAATGAACCTCATCTTTAGTTTTCATAGGATAAACCCAGGTGCATCTAGTATGATCATCAACAAAAGTAACAAAATAGCAGAAGCCAAAAATAGAAACCATAGGGGAAGGACCCTATACATCAGAATGCACAAGATCAAATGAAATAGAACTTCGATTACCTCTTGAAGGATAAATAGATCGACAGTCTTTCTAAAGCTCACACCTCACAATGCAAGTCAGATAACAAAACTGAAACAAATAAAGCTAGAAATAAACGTTTGAGATACCGAAACGAGACATGCCCTAGACAGGCATGCCAACATAAAACAGACTCTATCCTACTCCTACTACTAGGGGACGACTGTAGTGCTGTGAGCTCAGAAGGTCGTCCATCAAGAAGGTACAGGCCATCAGCTTCATGTCCAGTGCCAATCGTCCTCCTCGTCTCGAGGTCCTAAAAGACACAGTATGAAGGAAAGAAAGTCACACTGCAGTTCAAAGATTTGGTAAGAGCACCAACAGATAAGAGATTAGATGTAAAATTAGGAACATGTAAAACAGATTCAAGTGGAAGCTTAGGAGAGGGGAGAACATCCCATTTCCCAGATACAGAAGATAAAGTGCCATCTACAGTTAACTTTATCACGGCCAGAACAAATAGAGTAGCTCAAAAATAAAGAAGCAATGCTTGTCATGTGTTCCGAAGCCCCTGAATCAATGATCCATTTTGGACTGGAAGTGGGAATGGACATATGATGGGCCGACGTAATGATACATGACTAGGCGAAGGATGAAGTGGGAGAAGGACCATCTAGTTGAGAGAGCAACCGGCGAAGTCTTGCAAGCTCATAAGCAGCCAAGGTGCTCCTGGTCATGGTTTGTTGTATAGATCTCGTGGTCATCTCATAGTGGTTGGTTATACAGATGCTGACTGGGCTGGTTCACCTTCTGATAGAAGGTCAACCGCGGGTTACTCCACGTTTCTTGGTGGAAATCTAGTGTCTTGGAGGAGTAAGAAACAGTCTGTGGGTGTTAGATCTAGTGCGGAAGCCGAGTATAGAGCAATAGCTCATACGAGTTGAGTTGATCTAGTTGAAGCATATTCTTCAAGAATTGGGTATTGGTGTGGATATTCCTATGAAGTTGGACTGTGATAACCAAGCGGCTTTTCATATAGTTTTGAATCCAGTGTTTCATGAAAGAACGAAGCACGTTGAGAGAGATTGTCACTTTGTTTGAGACAAAGTGATTTGTGGTGACATCTCTACTCCGTATATGCAAATAAAGGGTCAGTTAATAGATATGTTCACAAAGTCCTTGTTCAAAGCTCATCTGGATTTGATTTGTTCTCAGCTGGAGATGCATGATGTTTACTCTATAGCTTGAGGGGGACTGTTAGTTATTATTGTTAATGTGATTAATGTACCGGCCTAAAGCCATTTGGGGGTCGCAGGCCAAAGGCCACTGGGGTTTCGGGGGTCGAGCCCCCCCGCCCTACAACGTTCGTACGTTTCTTAGGGGTATTTCAGTAATTTTGTTCTTACTGTTTTATGTTGTATATATTAGGGGACGTATGGAGAGAAGGTTATGTTGCTTCGTATAATTCCCTCTTTCTCCCCAATTCTTCTCTTTCATTCTCCATGAAACCCTAATTAACTAACACAAACGGTATCATGCTCATTGATACTCCCACAATTGGAGCTAATCATTTGCATTGATAGCTTGAGTTTGTCCTTTTGTATGTTGTGAGACATTTGTTGTCGTTAGAATTTTGTGCCTTTAAACGATATTGTAGATTCTCAAGAATGTGCTACCAATGTTGTTCTTGGGTTTCTCATCATTGTTATGGAATTATTGCCCAATGGTACATCCTTGAGTTATGGATTGTTGACTCCCTATTCAATAAGTTGTAATGCCTGGAAGAATTGGCTCTCGACAAATTGGGATTACAAATTGCAAATAAGCAGTTCATAATTGAACATCCTTCCTAGTGTTGACTTGTGAATTGACTTTGTTGGACCTCCCTTGGAAATTTATCCCATAGCGTTTCCATCAGCACACGTGCATTGGAATCAATTTCCTTGTCCTTTGATCTATACTATTATAAAGCGAAGCGACCTTCCAAATGGCTATTTGGGGCAGAAAGTTTTGTTTCCAATTATAACCCTACTTTTCAAGAAACCACATATATTGTCATGTTATCTTACGTTAGTTATAACTTATCTAAAGGGTCAAAGTAGTCTTTTTGTTTCCAAAGTTCATCTACTAAGGCGAGATAAACGTAGGATGCTTCCTATTCTTTCTCTTCTGAAAAACTGAATTAGCATTTTTTTAGGAACTTTTTTTGTTTTGAAATTTTTGTCTCATAACTTCTAATCAATAAGTTGATTTGTAGTGAAAATGGTCCCGCTAGAAAGCTTTCACTGTGATCTTTATAGTGATATTCATTTACTAACTATATTATTTTAACTATATATGAATATTTACATTATTTAAGGATTCTTACAATACCCTCATCTACTTATTTCTTATGACTAATAATGAGGTACAATTGTACAAAAGAGTTATCTTTTTTTTTTATTAAAACTAACCACTTTTTGTAGTCGAATTATATTACTTAAGCAGCACATGCGTACCCCTCCGGTAGTCTAGCCATAGTTGAATATGTATCTCAAAGGGGCTTTGTGTAGGAGAGCAGAGGGCTTTAATATTTTCAAATACACCATAACTAGGATCGTCAGAGTAGATTATTTTTTGTCTGGGTCTGAAACTGCAATAGCAAGCGAACTTTGGGTTGGCACGCGGTCCCTATAAACTATAAAGCTGTGTCTAGAACCTAAAGCACGGATATGTTATATTTTTAGAATTTACTATTGGTGTCTTTTTCCGTAATTTCGTTTAGTTGATTTACTTGTGGCCAATTTCCATCCTTTAATGTTTGATAGAAGTTTTTTAGGTTTTCGGCAGTGAAATGGTCTTACTTGATTACCTTTTGTTATATTTCTTAAGTATGGAACATGTAATATGTTAGAAATGTTTCCTGAGATTTCAATAAGGATCAATCCTAAATATTTTTGAACATATTTTCCATGTCAAGTTGATCCTTACCTTACACAAATTTGCACAGTCATCCTCCACAATGTCATTTTTTTGGTAGCATTACTTTGCACCTTTTTTTATCATGAATTTTACTGAACATGTGTATTAATTCAATTTTATACAGTATTCGGATCTTCTCCATTGCTGCTGTTATTTGCGTGCTTCTAGTGCTTCCATTGAATTATTTTGGGCAAGACATGATTCACAAGCAAATACCTTCAGAGTCACTTGATGTATTTACCATTGCGAATGTTGAAGAAAAATCAAAATGGTACGATTTGTAGTGTTTTAAATGGACTGTTCATTAAAGTGATGAATTAGTTCCTATACTTCTCAATTTTGATAAGTGTCTAGACTCCTATCCTTATTTTACTTGCCATGTTAGAGTGCCTTATTTATTAAAATTGCTCATATACTTACCGCATGCAGATAATTGTGCCAGGCCACAAGTTTTGAGTTCTGATTCATTTGCATAATTGGAGTATTAGCATTGCACAACTGAGACATTTATATTTTCAGAATGCTGGCTGTCTATGCTTCTGTTCCAGACACAATAAATCAAATTCGGAACTTCTAGGTGTTTTAGTTATGGAATGTACATCTTTAAGGGAATGATATAATCTTATTCAATACTAAATTGTCATGGTACATTGTGAATGATGCAGAACAACCAACTATTATTCTTCAATTTTATCCATATATGGAACTACCAAAATGCTGAGTAATGTTTTTTGGACAAGCCATTTTGGCAGGTACTAACTCCTGATATATATATTTCCATATTGGTGGATTCTTTAGGTCCCGTTTTTTTTTTTCATGCGTGTTTCTAGACGAGTGCATTTTGGACCTTGCGCACGTTAAATGCGCGTGACTTCGGATGTATGACGTTTGGACATACTCAACAAATCGCGCGCGAAAACCGATTATGTGCGTTTGCGCAAATGATGGTAGATTGTGCCTGATTTAGTGCATCATATTGCATTGTATAAAAATTATATATACACATTTCGGACTGCCAAGTTTTTTTTATACAGTCTAGATATACATATAATCATACATAAATTTATATTATAATTATATATAGATTATTATATAATAATAAAATATTATATAAGAATATATTATATTGTATATAAAATATATAATATATATCTAATAATATGATATATATTATAATTGAGTAAGATTTACTGGGGAGGAGATTCAGGCTTGTGCTGATGGGGGACACCAATCCCAATGACACCTATCAATCTTAGACCAAGGGGAGAAGAGAGTTGGTCCCACTACCTTCTAAAGGGCAATGTATAGCCTGGGTGATTAGCTCGAGATGCGGCATGGAGCAACAACGGAAGCCAATGGATGGACGGACCTACGTACCTGTGAGCTGCGACTACGGACTTGGTGTCTAATGAGCTCGAGCCTAAAAGTCAGTTGTGAGGGTAGTGTTTGGGAATGCTTCTATAGAAGCGCTTCTCCAGCTTTTGGCGCTGGGAAGCGCTTCCTTAGCATAAATTCGTGTTTGGTTTACAAAAAAGCTTTGTCTTCCCACAGCTAAAAGAAGCTAGAAGCGCTCTTTTGAGAAACATCTCAAGGGGTGTTTCTTAAAAAAGTGTTTCTGTGCTTTTGCGGGAAGCTCATCACCGTGGAAACGGCTCTCACTTTTTTGACCTTTTTGTCCCTTTGTATTGTTCTTACCCTTTCTCTTTCTCTCTTCAGCTCTAACTTCTTTAGGTACGCTCTCATTTCACCCTCTTGGATTCAATAAGTTCTTTTTTGGATTTTAATCGCAATTTCTTGTCATTCTCTTGCTGAATTCGAATTTTAGTGTTCCTATTTTGCGGCAAAAGCTTCCTTTTGGATTCGATTCGAGATTTTCGAACAAACCACAAGAGAAATCGATACAGAGATAATTGAACAATTCGTTAATTTATTTGACGGGGGAGGGTTTGATCGACCAGCAATAGCAATTCGGTAATTGTAATGGCGAAGACACTGATGCCATTCTCAGTGATGTCGAGGTCGACGATCCGATTCCAATCGTCCTCAACAATCATTCTCAAGAAGATATATCCATGGAGAGATTTCGAGAGGTTCTCACAGAGGTTTTCTCACGTTCTTGGAGCGTTTCATCTTTGGAAGTCTTGAAAGCTCTTTCTCCTTCGATGCTTCTGAACACAGCTAGTGGTGGCGGAGGTTCAATACCGGTTGATATCTTGGGAGAGGTGGAGGAAGCTGCAACCGTTTCTGGAACATGTTCTCGTTTGCTTCTTCTGCAACTTCGTAGCTCCTCATGGACAGAATAATGTCTCAGTCGGTAAACAGAGAAAGAGAGGGGAAAATGTCACTTTGGAAGGACAGTTGGTTTCTATTGACGGCGTTTGTTTACTTGTTCTGTCAGTGGAGACTTGTTTTTTCAAACAAGCTAGTTTGTTGACTGGCTTTTACTTTGTTTTTGAATTTTTTTATTCTCTAGATTGAACTTAAGGAAGAGAGATTTAGGGATTTTTGTTTCTGTTTTTCAAATTTTGTGGTGTTTTTGTTGAGTTAGGTAGTTTTTCCTTGTAAAACAAGAAGGGAGTTTAAGAAAAGCAGAGTTTTCTCGCTTAAGTAATCCGATACGTCTCTTTTTCTCTGTAATCTTTAACAAATATGGGAAATATGAGTGTTCTTTCTGTCAAACTGAGTTTATTAATCCTTGTATTTGGATTACTTCAACAGCCATTTCTCTATAGCTAAGCTTGGAAATCGATTATAAAACAACAAAAGGAGAGACTTCTATTATTTTTTTTCTCTACTTTTTTCTGGGTTTTCTCTCTTAAAGTTTCTGATCATTTTTTATTCACTTGGGAGACAAAAAATGGGAGAAAAGCAGAGATTTGGGCTGAAAACATCTATAATCTGTTATGGTTTTTTTTTATCTTTTCATTGAGATCAAATGAGAAGATGTGGATATCTTAGATATAGTCTGGGATTGATGAAGGTAGAAAATGATGAGTGCAGACCCATGGAAGTTCACACCTATTATTGCTTTGTTGATGTTACAAAGGCCCATGAATTCAAGGATTCGTGGCTCATCATATTGATTTTCTAATGCCATATGTTGGGACATTCTGCTCCGATTTCATGTAAGAAAGCAAGCAAAGAGAAAGTATAAGGGTCCATGAATTCATTATATTACTTTTATGTTCAGTATTTAGTGTAATTACTCTTGTACTTGTAATGCTGAGGAAAAAGACCAATATATAGTTTGTGTTACTAATTACTATAGAGCTTATTTGTAGTGTGATGATTAATGAAGTAACCCCACCAAGAAAGCTCTAAATGGTTGAGATTGGAGGGGATAAGTACTTAATATTGTCTTTTGGATTTTTGATGGATATAAATAAGGCATGGATTTATGATTTGCACCTAGGTTGTGCAAGTAGAAAAATCATATCTAGAAGGTCCATTTGAGAGCATGGAATCCGTTTTTTGTCCAATAAGGAGATGGTTCCATTACTTGGTGGATGTGGGTTGCACATTTTGGAATTAGGAGGATGCTGAATTTCAAGTTCATGTTACTATAAGTATACTGTGAGTTATGCTATTTTTGTTATTGCATTTGCATTTCTTGCAGAAAAAGCATCTCAGAGTAGATATTAAATACTACTTTAGGTTTTAAAGATGGTCAAGAGATAGAGAGCATAGTTTGGTTTGTCAGGATCATCTCCTAAGCCTAGGATTTATTGAGAAATCTAGATGTGTCTAGTGTGATCGGCACAACGAAAATGTACCACCTCTTCTTCAACTGTTCTTTTCAATGAAGGTTTGGAAATGTATTTTGCTCCTTTGCAAAAGGAGAACTAAAAGCTGGTATGAGGAAATCATGCAAAGCATTTGAAGATAATAGCCTTAAAGCTAATATTAGGAGATTGCTATTAATGCTTTGGTATATCAGCTTTGGAAGGAGAGAAGTTCTTGAAATTTTTTTAAAAAATTCAGAACCAACGAAGAGGTTATAAATATGTTATCGAAGATGCTCGTCTCAAAAGTATTTAACTGCATCTTCCAATCAAAGACAATGGGGACTTTGTTTCCAATTAGCATATTCCATTCAAGCCACTCAATAAATATTTGGTTTGGTGTCAATAGAGAAGACTGAATCTAGGATTTTGGATCCTCGACCACTGATGAATTTCATTTAGTTTGCTTGTTTTATGCTTTCGTGTGTTTTTAATGTTATTTCATTATTGGGATTCATAAGATGTAATTCAAAACATTGAATTTGCCTTAGGTGAGCCCAAAATATCAACTACTGAATCGGCCCTCATTTTTTTTTCATCTTCTACTTTACCTCTAGGTTCCAGTCTACCAGCTTTCCCTTTCTTGGATAGAATTAATTTAAGAATTTGATCTTCTTGAACTTTGTTTGGATATGGCCGGAGCTTGGAGAATTGAAATAAGTCAGTGCATCATTGAGTTTTTTAATGTTACCTTGAAATGAATATTGTTGGGGGCTTCAAGAAGAAACTTCTTAAAGAATTCATGCATTTACAACAGAAGTAATGTTGACACTTAAGAAAGTAAGGTCCTGCTAATTCAACGTTCACTTTTATTCTGTTGACAAAAACGATTAATATAAACTCATATACATTAGAAGATGGGGAACTCTTTTGACCTAAACATCTTGTAGGTTTCTCAAACCATTTTAATTCATTAAGTGTGAGATATACACCACAATTCAGAAGTTCATCCATAATGGAATCCCCATGGATGCTAGTCACTTTTCTTGGACTTCCTAGGATTCTCGAAAAAAATGTTGATCCCTAATTAGAAAAATCATTATCATCATTCAATGTCTTATCCCAACTATTTCTGGTTGGCAACATGACTTCTATTTTGCCACAATTCTATATAGAGCTGTAGATTCCAGTAAAGTTTGTCCCTAAAGTAAAATCATTATCGTCATTCAATGTATTATCCCAACTATTTGTGGTTGGCAACATGACTCCTATTTCACCACTTAATTTTATATCAAGCCGTATCTTCCAATAAAGTGTCTGTCCTTGAATCTTTTCTTACTATCTCCATTCATGTCCTTTTTGCTCTTCCTTTTGCCTTTTAGAGCATTCAACCTGCACAAAAGCGCTCCTTGCTAGTGCTGTCGTGGTCTTCATTTTACATGCCTAAACCTAGGGCTGCAACTTAAGCGGGCTCAACCCGAGCCCAACAGGTTGAACCTGACGTTACGGTTGGGTTGGGTTAGCCCTTTCAGAACTTGGGTTGGGCTCGGACTAGATTTTTTGTAACTCGATTAAATTGGGTTGGGCTAGGGTTGAGGCTCGTGTTGGATTCTATGTACACCACGTGGGAGTGCACTTAGTGGGCTGCGTCTCACTACCCCACGTGGGTTTATTCTCTATTTGAATAGAGGTTAAGTGGTGGGCCCACCCACAACCTACAATCCTTTTTATGTTAGTGGGTTAAGTGGTGGGCCCCCCACTTAACCCACACGATTTCTCCTTTACTTGTAGAAGGGGTTTCCCCATTTTATATATATCACTTATAATCGCCCGGCTTTTTGGCCTGGATTCGATTTTTGATTTTTTGGGTTTTCTTCTATTTTGGAAACCAAGGTTCCCAGGGCACTTCTAACATATCTTCACCTCCCAAAGTACCCCTAGGAACCCTCCGAACCTTGCTTCAGGTTCTGTAGACCTTCTTTTTGTCAGTTGGTTATTTCCAGGCCTTCCGTTGCGATGAGTTCATCTGAGGTTTCATCAGAAGTTTCATCCATTGGGGATAGCTCTCCGTCTCATGGTTCTCATGGAGACCACAACCCTCAGTTATGCATCACTACGGTCAAGTTTGATGGGACCAACTATCTTGAGCGGAAGACATCCGCTCTCATGTACATCGGGGGATGTGGCTACAGTGAGTACCTCACAGGGAAGACAGTCCAACCTGTCACCATGGACAAATCCCACCGGAAATGGGTTATGGAGAACCTTACGGTAACGTCTTGGCTTCTCCATTCGATGCAACCCTAGAACAAGGGGTTTATGTTCCTTCCTACAACGAATGAAATCTGGGATTCTGTTACCGAAACCTACTCATAGGTTGGTAACTTTGCGAAGCTCTATGAGTTAGAGCAAGAGATTGCTTGTCTCCGATAGGGGGAGCTCAAGCTTGGTACCTATTACTCTTCTTTCTGAAGCAAATGGGAAGAGATGGATCATTATTAGGACTACACTCCGGTTCATGCTACGGATGTGAAGTCTTTCCGTGCTATGGTTGAGTAGTCCTAGATATTTCAGTTCCTTTCCGGCCTTCATCCTAGCTTCGAGGCTGCCCGTGTTCAGATACTTGGCAGATCTCCTCACCCTACCTCATTGGCACAAGTCTATGCCTACATTAAGGGGGAGGATAGTCGTCGCACTGGCATGCAGCTACGCAGTGGTAGTGACACTCAGGATTGATCTGCCCTTGCCTCTATGTCTTAGAAGGGTCACAAACCCTTCCAGAAGAAGACGGTGATGATAGACGACATCACAAATGTGATCACTGCAGTTGTCTAGGCCATCTGAAGGACGCTTGTTGGGAGCTACATGGGCGTCCACCAGGTCTAGGCCCAAATCCACGTCAGCGACCTTCAGCGAGACAGGGACATCCTACGACACTTTGTGTTTTAGGACACTGCATCCTCAGCGCCTCCTACCACTAGGGATCTAGACTCTTTTTCTCCCAGTGATCTCGAGCGACTTCATCATATGATGGCCCAGCTCAATGGGCGAGCCTCCACTTCCACCTCCACTTATGCTCAGACAGGTACTGGATCTGCTTTCTCTGTATCCACTGTCCTTTCTAGTCCCTCCTGGATCATCGATTCAGGGGCCTCGGATCATATGACTGGTATGTCTTCAATTTTCTCCGTCACTCTATTTGTTCTAGTCTTGACAAGGTTAGGATAGTTGATGGCACCCTTTCCTTCATTTCGGGAAGGGCAATGTTCATGCCTCTTCAGCACTAACCTTGTCCTCGGTACTGCATGTTCCTCAGTTTACAGCTAAACTTTTATCTGTCAGTAGGCTTACAAAGAATCTTAATTGCAGTGTAACATTTTTTCCCTCTCACTGTGTTTCAAGATTTGAGTCGAGGCGGACGATTGGCAGTGGACGTGAGGAAGGTGGCTTGTACCTCTTGGATTGCTCAGTATCTTCTTCAGCGCATCAGTTGTAGTAGTCAAGTCAATAAAGACCAGTTACTGCTTTGGGTAACAGGTTGGTCATGTACCCGTGTCCGTTTTAAAGCGTGCCTTTCTTGTTTTTTCTTCTCTTTGCGATGTTCCGTTCCATTGTGAAACTTGTGAACTCGTGAAGCATTGTTGCACTGTTTTTCCTCTTAGTGAAAATAAAAGTACTATTCCTTTCAATATTGTGCATTCTGATGTGTGGGGTCCTGCCTCGGTGATGTCTTTATTTGGCTACCGATATTTTGTTGCCTTTGTTGATGATTTCAGTAGCTCTACTTGGGTATATCTTATGAAGTTAAAAGATGAGGTTTCTTCAATCTTCTAGACCTTCTACAAGATTGTCACTACTCAGTTCAGTAACCCACTCAAATTCGCTGGTCTGATAGGGGGGGTGAGTACTTAGATAGGAGCCTTAGAGATTACTTTGCCTCTTATGGCATTGTACGTCAAACCTCTTGTTTGTCGACCCCCAACAAAATGGTAATGTTGAAAGAAAAACTGTCACCTTCTGGAGGTTGAGCGTGCCTTCTGTCTTGCGATGCCGGTTCCAAAATCCTTTTAGTCTGAATCCATCCTTCTGGCTGCGTATCTCATCAATCGCATGCCCTTCGCATTCTTGGTTTTTTTTATTTTTTTGACAAGTCACATTCTTGGCTTTTAGACCCTTATTTTTGTCCTACTTTCTGATAGTCCAGCCTTCATTGTACCTCCCAAAGTCTTTGGGTGTGTTATGTATACGTTCATCGTCATTCAGAGTTGCTCCCCCAATTGCGCAGATGACATCCAAGTCCTTTAAGGCGATGGTTGAACGTTCCCGGATCTTCCTATTTCTCTCCAGCCTTCATCCGAGATTTGAGGGAGCTCATGTTCAGATCCTTGGCAAGGATCCTGCTCCCACCTCTCTAGCATAGGTTTATGGTTACATTCAGGGGGAGGACAGCTGCCGCTCTACCATGCAAGGACTGTGGGAGTGATACTCAAGACCGCTCTACCCTACCAATCCAAAGGGCCAGACATCTAGTCCAAAGGAGTCTGGGGACCGACCCAGACCCAAATGTGATCACTGCGGTCGCATGGGCCATATCCAGGCCACTTGCTAGAAGCTCCATGGACGTCCCCCATGACAGGCCCCAACTTCTCGTCAGCGTCAATTAGTAAAATAGGGACCTCACTCAGTGCACTCAAATCACGCAGGACACCGCACCATCAATGTCTACCTCCTTTGAGGACACAGACTCGTTCTCTCCTGCAGATCTTGAGCGACTTCGTCGCATGATGGCCCAACTCAATGGCTAGGCCTCCATTTCCACGTTTGCATTTGCTCGCACAGGTACTAGGACTGGTTTTTCTGCCTCTACTGTACCTTCCAGCCCTTCTTGGATCATTGATTTAGGGGTATCTGATCACATGACTGGTATGCCCTCCGTTTTCTTTAGTCATGGTATTTGCTCTGGTCGTGACAAAGTTCAGATAGCTGATGACACCTATTCCTCTATCTCTGGAAAAGGGAATGTTCATGCCACACCAGCTCTCTCTTTGTCTTCCGTTTTGCATGTGCCTCAATTCACCGCTTATTTACTATCCGTCAGTAGTCTTACTAAAAGTGTTAACTGCACCATAACGTTTTTCCTTCTCACTGTGTGTTATTGGATCTGGAATCGAGGCAGACGATTGGTAGTGGACGTGAGGACGGTAGCTTATACATCCTGGATTCTTTGATTTCTTCATCTGCACACTAGTTCAACATCAGTAGTAGTAGTAGAGTCAATAAAGACCAGTTAATGCTTTGGCATAATCGGTTAGGTCATGTACCCGTGTCAGTCTTATAGTGTGTCTTTCTTGTTTTTTCTTCTGTTTTTGTAGTTCTCTTTCATTGTGAAACATGTGAACTAGCAAAACTTTGTCGTTCTGTTTTTCCCATTAGTGAGAATAAAAGTACTACTCTTTTTTCTATTGTGCATTCTGATGTGTGGGGCCCCGCGCTCGTGACAAATTCTTTGTTTGGATATTGAAACTTTGTTTCCTTTGTAGATGACTTTAGTGGTTGTACCTGGGTGTACGTTATGCAAATCAAGGATGTTGTATTCTCCATTTTCCAAGAGTTCCATAAGATGGTAACCACTCAGTTCCATACCATTCTTAAGATTCTTCGCCCTGACAATGGGGGGGAATACCTCGATGGGGGTCTTAAATCCTACTTTGCATCTCATGGCATTGTTCATCAGACCTCGTGCTCTTCCACACCTCAACAGAATGAGACGGCTAAGATAAAAAACTGTCACCTTCTTGAAGTTGAACGTGCTCTCCGGTTAGGCATGCAAGTTCCAAAACACTATTGGTCTGAGTCTGTCTTACTTGCTACTTATCTCATCAATTGTATGCCCTTTTGGGTTCTCGGATTTTAGACTCCCCTATCTCTCCTGGTTCCTGACCGCCCCGGCTTTCGTTGTTCGTCCAAAGGTCTTTGGGTGTGTTTGTTATGTCCATATTCATCGTTCTTCGAGGGACAAGTTAGATCCGCGGGCTTTGAAGTACATCTTCTTGGGGTACCCCTCAAATAAAAAAGGGTACAAATGTTATCACCCTGCTACCCATCGTCGCTTCATCTCTATGCATGTCACATTCGCTGAGTCCATCCCCTTCTTTGGTGAGCAACCTCTCTTCAGGGGGAGCATGATGTTACAGAAGAGAGTGTCCCCAGTCCTTTGCCTGTCTCTATTCCTATGCCGGGACCTCAGTCTAGTGACAAAGACACTTTCACTACTGCAGCCAAGGTTTAAAATTTCGTTTCGGAGTAATATCTCGGTCAAGTGAAAAATTGAGACAAACTCCGAAACGAAACGAAACATTCACCAAACATTGAAAAAATGGTGAAAAAACGAAATTTTCGAAACATTCCCAAATCATTACGAAACATTTTGAAATATTTCCAAAATCATATTTTTTATTTATATTTTATTTTTTGGATTGTTTTGGCGAAACAAATCGAAACGAAATGAAACATACGAAATATTTCGGTTTTCCTACGAAACGAAACATTCCGAAATTTTGAACCATGACTGTAGCTGATGTGCGTGTATATGTTAGAACCAAGAAGAAAGGACAAGGCGTTGTCCCTGCGCCTACATTTGTATGTCTCCCCTCGGATCCAGTTCTAGGTATTGCTTGTCCCTACCTCAGTTCCTTTTGTTCTTGAGCCACATGCATCTCCTACTTCTGATATCATATGAGCACTGATATTGACCTCCCTATTGCATTTCGGAAGGGTGTACATACTTGTACGGAACACCTTATCTCACATTTTGTCTCTTATCAATCTCTGTCTCCGTCATATTAGAATTTTGTCAGTATTGCCTCCTCTTTTTCTTTGCCTTCCAGTGTTGCAGACACACATAGTCACCCAAAGTGGAAAGAAGCTATGATTGATGAAATGCAGGCTCTTGAGAAGAACAAAACATGGGAACTTGTTCAACTACCCAGAGGAAAGAAACCTGTAGGGTGCTAATGGGTCTTTATAGTGAAGAATAAAGCTGACGGGTTAGTCGAACGATATAAGGCACGGCTCGTAGCCAAAGGATTCACTCAGACATACGGGATAGACTATCAGGAAACTTTTGCACCTGTGGCCAAGATGAACTCAGTCAGAGTTCTTCTATCTTTAGTTGCCAACCGGTCCTGGCCATTGCATCAGCTAGATGTGAAGAATGCCTTTCTGCATGGAGATCTGACAAAAGAGGTGTACATGAAACTACCACCTGGGTTGACACTTGCCGGAAGTGACGACAAGGTGTGCAAGTCAAGGAAAGCCCTACATGGGCTAAAGCAGTCTCCAAGGGCATGGTTCAAGCGGTTTAGCAGTGCGATCAGACGAGCTGGCTACAAGCCGAGTCAGGCCGATCACACGTTGTTTGTGAAGGACCAGCAAACTAGTACCATGACACTAATCGTCTATGTTGATGACATTGTTATCACTAGGAATGATCCTAAGGAGATAAAGCAACTGAAGACCTTCTTGTGTTCGGAGTTTGAGACAAAGGATTTGGGGTCACTGAAATACTTCCTGGGAATTGAAGTTGCTCGGTCTCAGAAGGGCATCTTCATCTCTCAACGGAAGTATGTATTGGACCTTCAGGATGAGACTGGGTATTTGGGATCTCGACCAACAGAGACTCCAATTGATCAGAACCATCGACTGAATTCTGAGGAAGGTGACACCCTTGAGGATGTCGCTATGTTTCGGCGATTGGTTGGCAGGTTGATCTACTTGGCACACATCCGTCCGGATATTGCTTACGCTATTACTATTATCAGTTAGTTTATGGATGCACCATGATTAGGGCTGTCAAAGGGCCGGGTCAGGGTAGGGCCTAGCCCGACCCTAGCCCTACCCTTACTTATAAGCCCTACCCTGACCCTACCCTTACTTATAAAGGTGAGGCCCTAGCCCTTAGAGGGCCTGAACCAACTAGGCCCTAGCCCTACCCTCAAGGGCCAGGGCCGGGTCAGGGTAGGGCCAGGGCCTAGAAGAAAATTATTAAAAAATATAAATTTTTTTAGGGCAAAAGTGGATACTTTAATAATGCACTTGGCTTGGTAACGTGTTTCCTTGGTTTAATCTATATAGATTTTTCAATGAATGATCATAATTTTAAAAATGAAAATGAACCTTCTAATCTTTCTAAAAACCTCGATAAAATAAATGATATATTATAAATTTACACTAGAAAAAAGTCATTTTAAAATGATTTTGAACCATTCTAAAATTTTTCAAAATAAGAACGATTTTGGGTCGATAATAATTTTTGAATGTCTCAATTGTTGGGAAATAGCCTAAAATTGTACTTCTTTTTTTTTTAGGATAATTGTAGTGTCCAACACTAATAACGTTGTGACATGTGTACCTAAGGAAACCTAGAGACCATGCCAACCGGTTTTCCCCTTTTATTTTGTACTAGTGGGTGGCTCGTTCCCCCCCGCATTCCCTGACAAAGCATTTGCCAAAATCGGGTGTGAGTGGCTGAGATCCACCGTCCAATTGGGGGACAAGATCTTGGCCATCCTTTATGATGCCGGATAAGAGGGGTCACAACTTCCCTGTTTCGTTATATAAATGTTTTGTTTTTCAAAAAAAAAGTTTTGATTTCCTAGGTAGCTTAGATCTCTCATTACTTGTTGGACACTTTAGATAACTTAGGGCCCGTTTGGCAAACTAGTGGAAGCAAAAAGTAACTTCTAAATTAAGTTGCTGAATTTAAAAGTTGTCATCTGGAAGCAAAAGTTTGTTTGGTGAAACACCAACTTATAAGTAAAAAAGTTAGTTTGGCATGAATTAAGTCAAAAAGTCATTTTCTTATAATTTTATATACATATTATATTCAAATCTATACTATTATAAAGAAACAACGGGTAGTGCCACCCACAGATGTGTCACTATTAGAAGCCTCTCTACATTCAAAGGCAAAAACATCCCTCATTAAATGCCCCTTCACAGTACAGGTTGTCCGGCGCACCCACATCCCTCATCATATAAGCCACTTGGCACACTCTTAGAGACCACTAATAGTATGGATGTTTGTCCTATCCCTAGGTGGACCTATATACCAAATATCAGTTTGATTTGCAAAAAAAAGATCCACTATATGCCTTATTTTATAGAATATAATTTAAAAATAAATAAATAGAACATAGATGATTCGTTAAGGGCCGGGTAGGGCCGGGCCCCCTTGAGTGTGACCCTAGCCTGGCCCTTATTTAGAAGGGCCTTATATATTTAGGCCCTACCCGGCCCTAAGGGCTTGAAATTTATTTAAAAGCCCTCTGTTTAGGGCTTTCAAAAGGGTAGGGTAGGGCCGGGCCCCCTTACAAGAGGGCCGGATTGACACCCCTAACCACGATCATCACATCTTGAGGCAGCTCAACGAGTTCTTCGGTACCTCAAGGGCTCTCCAGGTTGTGGCATACTATTCGGGCGACATGGACACTTTAGAGTGGAAGCATATACTGATGCAGATTTGGTAGGTTCAGTTACTGATCATCGGTCTACGTCAGGATATTGTACCATTATCGGAGGAAACCTTGTCTCTTGGCGAAGCAAGAAGAGGCCGGTTGTAGCTCAATCTAGTGCAGAGGCAGAGTTTCGGTCTATGGCACATGGTGTGTGTGAACTCCTTTGGTTGAAGACCATGCTTGAGGAAATGGAACTCCAGGTGACAGAGCCGATGAGCCTTTATTGTGACAACAAGGCTGCCATCAGCATTGCTCACAACCCAGTCCATCATGATAAGACCAAACATATTGAAGTTGATCGTCACTTCATCGAAGAGAAACTTCAACAAGGATTGATTTGTACCCCATGTGTGAGAACATAGGAACAGGTTGCCGACATACTCATAAAGGGGGTAAACAATTCTATTCTTCATACCTTGATTGGCAAGCTGGGCATGATAGATATCTTCGCACCAGCTTGAGGGGGAGTGTTGGAGTTTATGTAATACATCCACGTGGGTGTCTCAAGTGGGCTGCGTCCCACTTCTCACGTGGTGTTCTTTTTGGGTTTTCACTATTCACGTGAATAGTGCCGCATGAATAGTGTCGCATGAATAGTGTCACGTGAATAGTGTTTGTAGGGTTTATACCCATCATATATATATAGTGTGTGAGAGAGAATGAATCAACTATTCATTCTCTACTCTTCCCACAACCTCTTCTTCTTCTCTACCTTCACCTTCTTCAGCCTCCATTAATATTTCTCTTCTTCTCTCTAATCTTTTCTATACTGATCACAACCTAAATTACAACAGTGTCCAAGTCCTGAAAAATACACGAAGAGACAATCAACTTTGGTAGGGAACTAATAGACAAGAGGTTAGATTGAAAATGTGGAACGTGAAGAACCAAAGATAAGGCAACGTGGATGAGAGAAGGATAGTCCCTTTCCCAGAAATAGAGGATAAGGTACCATCTACCTTCTCATGACCAGATCAAATGTAATAGGACGAGAAAAGGGATGACATACTAGTCATGTGGTCGGAGGCCCTTGAGTCTATGACCCAGGTGGGAGAGGCGGTCACATTATGAGCAGTACAGATGGTACCTGTAAACGCAAAGGAGGAGGAGGAGGAGGAGGATGTAACAGAAGGGCCCTTTAGCTGAGAAAGAAAGCGACGAATGTTCTCAAGTTCAGCCTGTTGAAGAGGAGGTGCAATAGATGGCGGAGCCTGTGTAGTTGGAGGTCTAATAGCAGGGGAATCAGAACTCGCAGTGTGAGCCGTGGAAGCTACTCTAGTGGACTGAGGCATACGCTTGACTAAGCGATGGAAGAGTATCACGGCTAAGAATCTAAATCTGAGCTAACTCATACTTAAGCTCTGCGAGAAACTCAAAAACTCTTGTCTCCTTCACTAACATCTTATAGCTCCGAATGGTTTCAACACAACCACACAAAGGCTGAAACGTATGAAGTTGGGAGATATCCCGTCGCAGCTGAAAGTACGAGCCAAGTTCTGCGGCTGAGAGTCTGAGTAGCCGTGTCCCATACTTCCCGGGATGTGCGGAGAAACATAAAACCCCTACTAATCTGAGGCTGCATGGAGTTGAGAATCCATGACATGACAATGATATTTTCAGCCTCCCACTTCTCGTAAGAAGGGTTGGTAACCGAAGTAGGTTCCGAAGTAGGCTTTACGATACGCCCATTGATGTAGCCTAATTTTCCTCGACGACCGATGTACATCCGAATAGCCTGAGACCATTCCAAGAAATTATGTCCATCCAATTTCACTGTAGTAATCGGATCTCCAGGGTTCTCAGACCCTATAAGGCTCCCAGACATGCTCGAGGTAGCCCCAGAAAAGCCTCCGGTCGACTTCACAACACCCCAAATACTAAAAAACATATAGAGAAGGGTACCAAACTGTACTGATGTACAACCAACAGGGGTCTAATGCCCTAACCACACCCAAATCTTGTTAAACAAGGGTATCGTGGAGAGAACCACCACAGTTTTCATCTCCTATGACTTTAATATGCCCCCTGTAGGCTCCTCGAACACATAAAACCACCACGGACAGTGAATCACCAGTACACACAATGATGGAGGACCAAGAAATGACCCACAATCAAGAGAGTTGGGATACAAAATAATTTTAGCCCAATATAGAGCTAAAATAGGGGTTGGCGGTACCAAATTTTGGGGGAAAAATCGACCCCTGCACTTCAAATGTCCACGGATTCAAAAGAGATTTTTTCTAGCGTGTTTCTTATAAAAAAAATGCAGCAAAAACATTCAGTAAAGCATGGCAAGAAGATCCCCATGGATCGAGAAGCTGAGATGAACAAAAAACTAAAAAAAGACCTTACCGGGAGGAAATCGCACTAACTTCCATCAAGATGTCGCCAAAAAACACCATTAAATCCAGAAAATATAATACATCAAGAAGTGGAGCTGCCAGATCAAGAGTCCGTACGGCTGCTGAGGTCAGCCGTATGGCCTGATGACGTCAACATGACGTTAGCACCTAAAAGTTGATCTTCTGGTTCACTTTCCCACTTGAGATAGCCGGTTAATGAAAATTTTATTTATATACATCTATTGAAAATGTATGGATACTAAACATTTTTGGGTTTATTTGGAAGATGGTCAACATTCTTTTGTTAAGGGCAAATATGTCAAATAACCAATTTTTAGACATTCTGCTCATGTTTACCAAACAGACTTAACACTTAATTTTCAGACATCAAGGCTTTTTTTAGCCAGTTTACCAAACAGACTTAACACTTAAATTTCAGTATTTTTTATTCAGCACTTTAAGCTTTCAGCATTTAATTCAGATTTCAATGATAAGTTTTCAGTTTAACAAATGCAGCCTAAGTGTATTCGTAAGGGCTGTCTCCAAAATATGTTAATCAAGTTGGGCGTGATAGATATCTTTGCACTAGCTTGAGAGGAGTATTGGTTATGTTTTTATTTTCCCTGTTTCATTGTAACTTGGGGTACCAAGGGCTCTTATGCTATTTATTTGCCTTTCACATCATCAATATAAATATGTGAGAAATCGTGCTCCACAATATACATAATTTCCCCTTCTCCATTTTTCTCTCATTTCTGCTCTTATCTTTCTCTTCTCCTCTTCTAATCTTGTCTACTTTATTTTTCGCTTTACTGATTTAATTTAAACCCTAGGTATGTGTAGTTTGTAGATCTGAACTCTCCTGCAGGCCAAGAAGCGCACACATTCCTGATATCTCTAGGGAATGCTGTTTAAAATTAAACACTGAAGTAGTAAAGCTCCACACCAAATGAACTACCCTACAATGGATGAATAGATGATTCACATTCTGTGAATCTGGGACATAACCTTGGAGTTATTCTTCCTCCATTCAGTCATACACTTAACGAAGTCCACATTATTGTCCTCAGAAGTTTTAACAGGTTCCGTAATCCATCCATCCAAAAACCCAAACAATGCTCGGGCCAAGAGAAAGGTCTTCAGAGAGAATGCCCAAAAGGCATAATTAGAAACGAACAGAAGTGGCTTGAATCTGGTCTGAATCCATTAAAACACTAAATAACAATAGTTGTCCCTATTTATAATCACAGAAAATTATTGCACCAAAGCCAACTGACGAGAGGAAATTCCAATAAAAAATCCCAATTTTGAATAAATAGGTAAGTTTTTTTTTCCCTCAAATTAAATCTACAGAGCACAGAAAACAGCAGAGAAGATGTTGTACAACAAGAAACTGCTGACTTGTAGATCAAGGGAATTAGGGTTCGAAGAAATCTGTGCAGAAAATCCCAAATTGTCCCCAAACCAGTCCTACTCTGATTTAGGGTTGATTCATTATCAGAATTAGACAGTAAAAGTGCTACACCCTTCAAAATAACCCAGAAAATGCAACCGGAAAGAAGGAATGGAAGATCGAGGGAAATAAAAAATCAGAAATAGAAAACTGCCTGAGATTTTTTGAATCACAAATAGAACTCTAGAATGCAGAAATATCTTCTTCAGCCTTACTACTTAAGATCCTTGTTCTGATACTATGTCAGAATTAGAGAACTAATAATCCAGATATAAAGAAATGAGCAAGAGTAGAAACAAAAACAAAAAGAAGAACATCTGCAAAAAAATTTCTAGAAGTATCTCAGAGAGAGTACCCAGAACTGTATTGATGTATTCTGAATGTTACAAATGACTGGAGTTACCTGATAAATGGAAGTAGAAGTACAATAATACCCTTGTGTCGTCCCCTACTAATGCATGCTCACTTAAGTCATAAAATAATGTGAAAGGACAGGTATGCACTCAATTTACAGTTTATTAAATACTGACAATTAAATGGTGCTCATTTATTGTTAGTCAAATATGAGCATGTATTTTTGATAGAATATATGCTGGTTTGTATTTGACACTCCACTGAATTGTGGCGTACAGTTATACGCTTCAAATTGTTCATTTAACGTGACAAAATCTTAATACGTGTTGTATCTTCGGTTCTAATCCTAGAGTTTTGTTCCTTGTGATGTTGTATTTAGTATTTATCAATACTTCTCTCTATCTTGGTTGTATAGAATTCTGCTTTTGTTAGTACCTTTAATCAGTTCTCATTGTTTGCCATTGCAGGCTTTGGGTCCACTGCCTCGCATTATACATCATATCTTGTTCAGCTTGCATTCTTCTTTACTTTGTAAGAGTACTTTTCATATGTGATATTTTTTTTCTGTTTAGGTTCATTTTTTCCCTTTGACATTCCTCCATGACTGTTTTATATGGCTTTAGGAATACAAGAGCATTGCGAAAATGAGGCTAGCACATATTACTAGATCTCCTCCAAACCCTAGTCATTTTACAATTCTTGTTCGTGCCATCCCATGGTCTGCAGAAGAATCGTACAGTGATTCAGTAAAGAATTTCTTCACAAAGTATCATGCATCAGGATACTTATCACACCGAATGGTTTATCGGTCTGGAACAGTTCAGAAACTGATGGTACGCGATTGCCATGGATGCTTTTGTTTAATTTTTTCATAATGTATCTGCTCGTTTAATGCATTTTTTGTATATTACTTATTCTGATATTTGGGTAACATTTATGTAATTTTGTTAATTAATATCTAAAAATTGTTGATGTTGAAGGGTGTAACAAGACTCAGTTACTACTTACTAGTTGTTTGATAATATGTGTTCACTTTTGTTCTTTTTGCTGAAATTTGTTTGCCAAAAAGAGGAATTCTTTCTTAGCCTCAAAGCTGTACTCACTCATGCCCCCAACCTGATGTTAGAAGCCTAAGGAAACATATCAAATCAATTTTGTCAAAGTCGAATCAAATCGAAAAATTGTAAGGGGTAGGATACAATTCAAATCGAGATTCAAATAATTACATTGTAAGATTTATAAAGATACGAGTGTTTTAAAAAGCGTCTGAGGCTTACATCTTGAGGCACAAGCTTCCCGAAAACAGTTGTCTTGTAAAAAACATAAAATCTCGTTAGGCATATGATTCTTCCATTGTGACTTTGTGGGTTTGGACCACTAGAAGTGAGCAGAAAAGGGAGGAGAGAAGCCTAGTAAATTGTCATAATAAGTGAACAAGTGTAAGCTTCACCACCCGACAGTTTGGAGTACCGACTACGCTGAGGGACACCTCGAAGTGAAGGACATGAATGAGCATAATCAATGTGTTACACTTTTTGGCCTTGCATTGACCGTTTAATGGACTTTAAAAAAGGTGTATGCCTTACACCTTTCACACCTTTATAACACCTTGCGGCAGAAGTGTGCACCTCGCCCCACCCCTCCATAATCCATCATATATTGGTAGAGTTTTCTATAAATACTTAGCAATAATAGCAAAATAGTTTACTTGGCGACCTCGTATGGACTATGGAAACACTATTCTAAATTTGCAATTGTTGAAACAAAATGTCTTTTCTCAAAAATTATAACATATTAGTAATTTAAATTAAAATCAAATTAAATAGGTTTCCATCTTTCATCAGCAAAGTTTCAACTCTCAATTTTTCAATTTTATTAATTTGGTCAAATTAATATCTTTCTTATCATCCATGTTAGGTGATGTTTCATGAAAAGAACACCACTAAGATTGTTTCTCAAAGTAATTGCATTGGAAGAATTACTTGTTGTTGTAATATTTTTAGGGTATTTTGTTGTACTCCCCTATGAAATTGGTGATATTTGTGTTACCCTCATTTGTTTTTCATTTTCTACGTCTCCCCCCTTTGACCTAGTTTTAACCGTCAGACCGCGAACCTGGCGCGACGATTTTGATTCCTTGTTAACAATTAACATAAGTTTTTTAAGGCAAAACTACCCTTATTCTTTCAAAATAACATAATGCCTTTTAACGCATTTCAAATTAACATACCAAGCATCCATTATACTGCAACACCAACCAGTAGCCAACACGTGGATCCATACAATTGTATTCACCTACCTCTCCTTTTGAATGGGTGATTCAGATTGACTTAAAAACATATCTGGACTATCCATTTATAAAATAAAAAACAACCATATGCCACCTACATGTCCTTTTGAATGGGTGATCCAGATTGATTTGGAAAAAAACTAGACTGTACATTATCAAATTAAAAATTAACAATTTTACTTTTGGTCCAACAACTGTTAGGTGTTTTGAGAGTAGAGCTTTGACGACTGTCGTCCACAGACCATAGTATGAGCTACATGGCACGCTCTCGGAGATCACTGACCGTATGGATGTTTGGCCCATCCCTAGGTGGACCGACATACCCCTAGGTGGACTTACATACCAAAATTCAGCTTGATTAGTGATTTTTAGCCAAACATTGGGCAATCAAGAAACTTCTTCATAAAATGAGTATAACTGAGATGGATGTGTGGTAAGACTAGGACATAAAATTAGAAATGAATACATTCATGAAAATATAGGAGTAGGCCCAATAAGTGACAAAATGATGGAAAGTCGATTGAGATGGTTTGGTCATGTACAACGAAGACCAATGAGAAGGAATATGCAAGTCGAAGGGCCTAAAAGGCCGAAGGGAATGCCAAAATGGACGTGGACTGAGGTTTTGAGAGGTGATTTTAAGAAACTTTCCTTAACATAAGAGATTGCTTTAGACAGGATTGAACGGAAGAACACGATTCGTGCAGCCGACCACATACCCTTGGGGAAAAAAGGCTTAATGTGGACACCACGACCGCTTCCCCTGATCCTGACCCTATGTGTGTGTATATAATATGTATAAGGTCAGGGGAGAAAAAAATTGACAACAATTTTGGCCTACCCACATGGAAGACGAATCAATGGTTGATTTTTGGCGAGGATGCTCTCCTCACCATATAGATCACCCCTACAAAAAATCAGCCCATTCTGAAATTTCTAACCCCATCAAATGTGGTTTTAAAGTTAACGGTCCATAATTCTTTAACTCGTAAATTAGGCAACGAATATCGAAATGATTTGAATTTTTGTGAGGATGATCTCCTCACCATAGAAACCATCCTTACCAAAAATCATCCCATTCCAAAATTTATAACTTATATATTGGCCTGCACCAAGATAATTTATTTTTAATTTATATATTGGCTTGGGGACGATGTTAAGGGGAGGTTGCGAGCAAATAATTGTTCCTACGAAGATTCTTTCATGTAGCGTGATGGGTTGGGAAGTTTGAAGAGGAGGGCAGTGGTGAAGAAGTTTATTTTAAACTACAAACTTGATTGTGTTATTGAAGGAAACACATTTGCTGAATGTAGAACTGTGTTATTATAGAGCTTTGGGGGAAGAATATGTAGATTGGTAGTTTTAGAGGCTCAGGGGTCGACTGGAGGGATTGTTGTTTTATGAGATTCTAGATGTGTTACAGGGTTGTATAAGGTAGTGGGACCGTACTCTATAAATGTTATCTTTGAGGAGATGTCGAATGAATTCAGATGGATGTTATCATCACTATATGGCCCAAACGATCAAAGTGAGAGGATTATGTTTTGGGAGGAGTTGAATGAAATCCAGAACAGATGGCGATTGTTGTGGTGCTTGGGGGATGTCAATGTGGTTCGCTTTAGGAGGGAGAAATCTAGGGGAAGCAAGCTTGCAAGATGTATGAGAAGTTCTTCAGATTTCATCCTATGCAATGATTTGATTGACCTTCCTTTTAGTAGGTCTGTTTTCGCATGGTCAAATCATCAAGAGCACCCCATTTTATGCACTTGACAGGTTTCTTATTGACTCGGAATGGGAAGTTCATTTTCATTATGCGACTAAAAAAGCTTTCTCCCTTGGTTTTTTATCAGAGGTCCATTTTGCTAATAGTGTGGAAGCAGCCTGGCTCCGTTTATATTTGAAAACATGTTGTTGGAAGGGCATAGTTTACGGGACAAGATTGATAGTTGGAAGGCATCATTGGGTCATAATTGGGTTGCTTATTCTTTCCATACGAAGTTATAGGTGTTAAAGGAAAATTTATTAGCCTGGAATGGGGAGGAATTTTGTAGGATTCGAGAAATTAGATTTGAGCATATGAAAAAAATTGAAGAGTTAGATAAAAGCAGAAGAAGAGAAGCTCTATCCTTTTCAAAGATTGTGAAAAAGGAAGTACTCAAACATCACCTAGCAGATGTACGCAATAGGGAGGAGATAAACCGACATCAGAAATCTAATATATGGTTAAAAGTTAGGGACAATAATATGAAGTTCTTCCATGCTTGTGCAACTCGAGGGATAATGAATTCCATATCGAGTCTGAGTAGGGGACAAGGTGGTGGAGGATGAAGATGAAATTAAAATGGAGATCGTGGAGTATTATAAGGAGCTTTATAAAGCAGGGGACAAATTTTTCCCTTTTCCAGATGGCTTAGAATTCAATGTGTTAGATGGTGGAAGTTGACTTGGTTGGAAAGGAGGTTCGATGAAGAGGAGATCTACGTGGCCATTAGAGCTGTTGGTGCGAACAAAGCTTTGGTTTCAGATGCATTCTCTATTGATTTTTATAAAAGGACTATTGGGATATCATGAAGGAAGACCTCATGTAGTTTTTCGACAAATTCTATGATAATGCGTTATGGGTTCTAGTGTCACTTTTAGTTGTCTCATTTCGAAAGGTGGAGAGAGCGGAGGAAAGTAGTTGATCATGTGGTGGGACCCCACCAAAGATCTTTTATTAGAGGTCGCTAGATTCTAGATGGTGTCCTTATCACTGGTCAACGCATTGACTCTAGAAGACAGAGCCTTGAGAAGGGGGTGGTTTCCAAGTTGGATATTAAGAAGGCTTATAATCATGGGGAATGGAGTTTCCTTGATTATCTGATGGGTAGAATTGGATTTGGTGCTAGATGGACGAATTGGATGATGGAGTGTGTTTCAACATTGTCTCCCTCCGGTGAATGGTTCACATGAAGGTATTTTCCAAGCACATGGGGGCTTAAACAAGGAGGTATTGCCATCTCTTTTATTGTTTATCATTGTGGCTTAAGCCCTAAGTAAGTTGGTCAGAAGCGTGGAAGCTCTAAGATTATTAAAATGCTTTAAGGTTAGCATCAGAGTCCTCCTATATCTCATCTCCAATTCGTTGATGACTATATTATTTCTTCGAGTTTCTTCATATTAGATGAGAACCCTTCGGGGAATTCTAAGATGCTTTGAGGAGGTGTTGGGCCTTCAGATTAATTTAAGGAAGAGTATGGTTATTGGGGTTGGGGAAGATGAAGATGGTTCCTTTGAAGGTTGTGCCAACCTATGTTACCCGAATACGGCAAGGATACAGGACCGACACGGTGTGGATACGGCATTTACACTTAAAATGGAAGTATCCGACACGGATACGGCAACCATTTTGAAGTATCCAGGTATCATAGGTGCCAACAGTTTGGGGTGTAGATTGGGGAGCTTTCTTATCTTATATTTGGGCATTCCTACTAGGGTTAGCTCTCGGTCTTTGAGCATTTGGGATCCCAACTATCGAGAAATTTGAGCATATGTGGTGGCTTGGAAGAAATATTTTTTTGGTGTTTGGAGGGATAATCACTCTTTTTAAGAGTATTTTGGCAAGTCCATTTACTTCATGTCTCTTTTCAAGATGTCAGCTCGGGTTGCCTATCATCTTGAGAAGATCTAAAGGGATTTCCTGTGGAAGGTAAGGGTGTAAGAAACATTTTCATTTAGTAAATTGGAAAGAAGTGTGTCGACCAAAGCGCTATGGTGGTTTGTAGATCTGGAATCTGAGACTCATGAATAGGGCCCTATTGGGAAAATGGATATGAGATTCGGTAAGGAGGAGGGGAATATGTGGAGAGAGGGAATAGCAAAGAAGTCTGCGACTTCATAGTTTGGGTGGTATAGTAAAGAAGTGGTGGGGAGTGAGGAAAGGGATCATGAGTCGGTATGAAGACTTCATCAAGGTGGTGACATATAAAGTAGAATGGGGTGATAGAATTCGTTTTTGGGAAGAATAATGTGGTATTAACAAGGCGTGAATTATGTCCTCATCTGTATTGTTTATTCCCAATTAAGGGTTTATCCAGTAATAGCTATTTTGAGAAGAGTGGTGACAAGGTTGTATGGAATCCAACTTTCCATTGAAATCTTCTTTCTAGGGAGGTTAAGAAATGCACATGTCTCTTCGTTCATCTTGAAGAGGTTTTCATTTCGATGGAGGGATCCGATAAGTGAGTTTAAGGATATGCAAAAGGTTTATTCTCGGTAAAATCATAGTCTAACGTAATTGCTGATTTCTCAAAAGAAAGATCTCTGGTTGGCAAGGTTTAGTGCAATTCAGTTCCTTCTAGGATGGAAGTCTTTGCTTGGATGCGTCATGTGTGAGGTGAATGAAGAGAACACGAACCTAATAATTTTTGCATTGCTCCTTCGCTAGAGAGGTGTGAGCTTCTTTTTTCGAGAAGTTTGGCGTTTCTTGGGTCCTAAGAGTGTCTTAGAAGTTTTTGGGTTCATCCTTGACTCCCTTTGGAGTCGGGGGGAAAATTCTCTGGAGATTGGTTACATATGCTTTTTTGGGGGGGATTTGGAAGGAGAGGAATTGGAGGATCTTCAACGATATATCACGTTCTTCGTTAGACATGTTGACTTCGGTATGGCGGGTTGTATTTGAGTGGGCTCTTGCAATGGAAGAGTTCAGAGGTTTGTCTTTAGTGGACTTCATGAGAAATTGGGAGAATGTTATTAATGGTGGGCTTGCAACTACTAAGCTGAATCCTAGATGGAAGTTTTATAGAACTTAACTTTGATTGGAGTTCCCTTGGTAATCCAAGTCCAAGCAGGATTGGGAGAATGTTGTTAATGGTAGACCTGCAACTACTAAGCCGAATTCTAGATGGAGGAGTCCAGATGGAGGTTTTATTGAACTTAACTTTGATGGGAGTTCAGTTGGTAATCCAAGTCCAAGCAGGATTTGGGCGAATATTTAGACGAGAATGGTCTTAGTCTCAAGGCCTATTCCGGCCCATTGGCGTCACAGACTCCAATATTTAGGCGGAGGTTAGAGCACTTCTTCAAGGTCTTTTCATCCCTAGAGATCACTGATTGGGTCCTTTGATTATTGGAAGGCGATTCAGCAAATACTATCCGGGGTTTTTCAAAGGAGGAGGGTGGTCCATGGCGTATAGATAACATTTTGGATCATATTAGAGAGCTTGTTAGAGGCTGTCCTATCATATTGTCTCACACATTCAGAGATGCTAATGAGGTTACTGATCAATTGGCCAAGGATGGGGCCCTTAGAGACTTTACTTATATAGGGAATTCTCTCCCCTAAACTTTTCTTTTTTATTTTTCAGGCCTTTCCCTGGTTGTATATTCTTCTTTATCTAATACAATTTCTCATTATATATATATAGCCATTTTATATCATAGATATGAACTATATTTTGTAGAGACGTTAGTAGATTTTTAATGGTAATTAAATGATTGGAATAATTAGGTTTTTATTAATAGTATATTGTCACCAAGTTATAGTGTATCTAACTTCAATGGAGATCTATAATGTGATTCTTTATCATTATACGGATCCTGTGAGGTAATTTTGATCTCACTTTTTCCTAGGCATATCCCTGTGGGCAAACCTTTCCTATAAAGTTTCATGCCTGCTTAACTGCCACATACACTACCTCTTTTATTCTGTTGATCTAGCATACTGTATTCCTGATGTTTGGCATTTCTATCTTTGCAGAACGATGCGGAGAAGATGTACAAGAAGCTTTCACAGTACAAATCCATTTATATTGACCCAACTTGTCAACCGAGTATAGTACGATGTGGCCTCTGTGGAGGAACAGCAAATTCTTTCAAGATACTATCTAATGACCTTGAGTGTGTTGAGCAGAAACCTAGCCTAGACCACTTGGATTTAAGTATGAGAGACAAGGTCATAAGTCGTAACAGCCCATATGAATTGGGCCTACCAAGTTTAGTCTGACATTCATTTTATAATCTTGTTAGCTATTTCTACTTCTTTCAATCTTCTACTTTCTCTGTCGTTTTGCTTGCCAAGTGTTTTCTGCGTGAAATATGTCCTGCCTAATATTTGTGGTTTTGCCTATGTACTTCTAAAAGTAGTATATAATGTTTTATGCATTGTCTGTTGTGGAACCAAAATAACTTCTCTTGGCTGCCTACTTTTGTAAATAATATTTTTGTTTCCTAAATGCCACGAACTAGATGAGAATGTTTTTTTTTTTTCATCGGTAAAAGATATATATTAATAGCGGGGCTGAGAAGGCCCCAAAAGGACTATACAAACACAAAGGGCACCCAAAAACAGAACCAAAAAGACGAGGCCCAAAAACTAGATGAGAATGTTTACTGATGATTAACTTGGAATCTAGAATCTCTTTTCCTTGGGGTAGGTTGGCAACAACCTTATTTGATTTTTCTTAATTTACAAAACCAACCTCCTAATGAGCCGAACCTCGATCCTTTACCTTTTCTTTTGATTAGTGAAATTGTATCAAGGGAGGAAAAAAAGGGTAAAACCCCATTACACAGGGAGAGAAAAGAAGCAACAAAAACTGCTAAGGAGGAAGGCCCTCACTAACATACTAACACAGCTATACATGACAAAGATCTATACAGACTCAAATACAATCTATTCCAATTAAGTGCCGAATCTTCATATTAGAGTCCCTTAAATTTAAGAATTATGGAAAAAACGAGAATTTCAACCATGATGGTTCTATATAAACTGAGATAAGGGCAGGACAGATCAAAATAAAGCCAAGACAAACCTGTAATTTATCGTTCTTGTCAACCTTAAGGGTGTAACTTCTTGGCCGCAAAATTCCAATATTGAATGATGCTTTGAACCATGTCATGAGGTTTCAATTACTTTTCTAAAAATACTTTGTGCTTGGAAGATCATAATATCAAGAGGCGCAAACAAAACTAAGATCCACTAACATTGTTTGCAATTCTTCGTGGATAGAGATCACCACTACTAACCCATATAGTGATATTTCCCACAATTAGAGGCTTAGAGCAGGAAACAATAAATGAAGACATAGGTTCTTGCAAAAGTTTTCATCTCCCAATCATTGTATTGCTTCTACCAATAAAACAAACTTTGCTAATCTGATCTCAATGGAAATAACAACGAACTTCAGATACATAAGGTTTAGCTGGTAGTAAAATATATTTAATAGACCAACCTTGTGGCATACTTTATGTGTGCCTATCATGACCAGGGTTATAAATTTCGTCGAAACTGACGAAATTTCCGTTTCAACCTCGACCGAAATCAAAACACAAAAATTCTAAATTTCGGGAAAGACAATTAATACATATTTTTCCAATATTTAAGGCATCAATTAAGATTTTCTTATCTTAGGGATTGTAGAGAGAAAGAGAGATAAGATTTTGTTCCTAACTACCTATAAATAAGGGATTTTATATAATTTTAACTATTAAGCATAGGTTTTTTTTTTCAAGATTTTACTGATTTCAAAATTTCCGGTGAAATTTTGGTGACTCGAAACCCAGTCGAAAACGAAATTTAAATCCTTGATCATGGAAACTCCGGTTTCGACTCGAAACCCAGTCGAAAACGATATTTAAATCCTTGATCATGAAAACTCTAATCACTTTTTATTCAACTTAATCCCTAGATTTTGTTTTCACTTTTGCTAGCAAAACTCTCTAGGCATATGAGCGACATTTATTTTCTCTTCATTTTCATTCACGAAACTCCACTCACATTGCTACTTTATGAAGGGGTGAATCATGTAGTGGCTGTAGGGAGTGAGTTAATTTGTGTGACGCTGGCCACGTAGATTTCATTTAGATTATGCAATTGAGAGAGGTCATAGTTTTTCCCTGCTAACTAGGCATGGGTAGTGAGCTATACAACTTAGATATGGGCATGGGTGTTGTTATCAGATACGTATTTCTTTTGTAATAGGGTAGTATTGTCAATACTCCTAGATATATTTGTCTTTTGTAAAGTTCTCCATATATAATATATTTTGTGAAGTCATGTGACCTAATCACATGACATCCTTTTCTTCTCTCTTCTCTCTTCATCCTAAACCTAACTTTAACCCTAATCCTAAATCACTGATTCAACTTGGTATCAAAGCCAATCTAAAGGGTTTTTTAAGGGGATTCTTTCAGAGATCAACTAGGAGGACGATGACACCATCTAGGCCGTACCACTGACGTCAGCAGCCGTACGAACAAGTTCCATACGCCAACTTGAAACTCCACCATTTGATAGAGTATATTTTTTTCTCTTTTTTGGATCGATTTAGTGTGTTTTTTGTCTGTTTTCCTTGAATATTGCAAAAAACCCAGTTTGTAGACCAACGTGTTTTACATGACCTTAACAAACTTTTTTGAGGGCTTTGTTGCTTCGATTTAAACCCCCCCCCAATCTCACCTACATGTGGATATCTCCCTTTAGAGAATCCATGGAGATTTGAGTTGTGTGGGAAGAGTTTTCCCTCGACTAGTTACCACCAGTACCCTCTTTCAGTCCTTTTGGACTCTCAGGTAGAGCCCACATCTGTCCAATCCTTCTCCTGAGTCTTCTACTATGAGTTGGATTGCTTATTTGAGGTTTCCGGCTATTGAAGTGCTCACGCATTGTCACCGGGGGTTAATAGCTCTTCTGCGAGTGATTCCGATGCATTTTGAAGGTCTAGTTATGTGTACAAAGACAATTAGCTCTCTTTTTTGGTGATTTATTCGTCTTTTTTAGTTGTTATATGCTATGACTACTCCGGAACCTACCCTGGAACCTCCCTTAGGATCAATTTTGAGCGCGGAAGCCACCTCTAGAGGAACGGGAGGGCTTATGGTGCAACAATAGGTTTATGAGAACCCTAGGTTGCAGATCACGTCAGTAAAGCTCAATGGGACGAACTACTTGGAACGGCCTAGGGTTGCCTGTTTGTTCATTGGAGGCTATGGAAAGATGGGACACTGCATAAGATGCACTCCTGGACCGTCTAAGGATGATCCCATGTTTGAGAAATGGGAAACTGAGAACTTCGTGGTCCAGTCTTGGCTTGTCAACTCCATGGAGCCTCACATTAGTTGAGGTTTTCTCTTCATGCGTACAACCCAAGATGTTTGGGAAACTGCCAAGAAGACCTACTCACATCGACAGAACACTGGTAGAGCTTACCAGTTGAAGCAGAGTATTTCCCGCCTCCGCCAGGGTGACAAGTCCCTCTTCGATTACTTTGCGACGCTTCATAGTATGTGGGAGGAGTTGGATTATTATTACTCCTATCATCCTCCTACACCAACTGAAGTGATGAGGTACTAGCAGCATGTTGACGAGGGTCGGATATTTGAGTTCCTCTCAGGACTCAATCCTTCCTATGACTATGAGTTGGCCAGGATTCAGATCCTTAGTAGCAAGATGCAGATGCCTACTCTCGGTGAGGTCTACTCCTATGTGCAGAGTGAGGAGAGCCACATACTATCTCTTCAGGATGAGTCTCCTGGACCTCACCCACTCCTGATCAGTCTGCCTTTGCATCTACTTCTCAGCCTCAGCAGCTTCAGCAGAATAGGCCCCCACAGTTTTCTGCTCCTTCTACTGGCCGAGCATCCTCCTCCAAGGAGAGGCCCAAGGGCGACTTCTGTGGTCGACTTGGACATGTGAGGGAGACTTGCTAGAAATTACATGGTCGACCCTAGTCTTCTGCCTCTCGCTCCAGCCAGTCCGGATCTTCTGGTGCCCATTCTACTAGCATGGACACTTCTGCACCCTCGTCGGGCCAGTCTCTTCAGAGTTCTTTTCCGCTGCCTTTTATTGGGCCTTTGGCCGCTTCTGAGCTTGCAGGGCTCCAACAATTGCTCTCACAGCTGGATGGTCCTTCTGCCACCTCCTCGTTTGCTCAGTCAGGTATCATTAGATCTGCCCATCATATGTCCATTCCCTCTTCTAGTCCAACATGGATCATTGATTCAGGGGCTTCAAAACACATGACGGGTATGTCTTATTTATTTTCTACTTATTCTATTTGTTCTGGCCGAGATAAGGTGAAAACTGCATATGGCACTTTATCTTCTGTGTTTGGGAAATGGAATGTTCTTCCCTCACCTAAACTTCCACTTGCATCTGTCTTACATTCCCTAAATTTACATCTAACCTATTATCTGTCAGTTCCCTAACCAGAAATTTGAACTGTAGTGCAACTTTATTTCCTTCATACTATGTCTTTCAGGACCTAGAGACGAGGAGGACGATTGGCACTGAATGTGAGGCTGATGGCCCGTACCTTCTGAATGGACGGTCTTCTGAGCCCACAACACTACACTCATCTCCTAATAGTAGTAGGAGTAGGATAGACTCTGCTTTATGTTGGCATGCCCGTCTAGGGCATGTCTCTTTTCAGTATCTCAAACAATTATTTCCAACTTTTATTATTTCTGTTTTGTTATTTGACTTGCATTGTGAGACATGTGAGCTATCGAAACACTGTCAATTTACTTATCCTTCTAGAGGTAATCGAAGTTTTATTTCCTTTGATCTTGTGCATTCTGATGTGTGGGGTCCTGCCCTTGTTATTTCTATCTTTGGCTTCCTCTATCTTGTTACTTTTGTTGATGACCATACTAGGTGCACATAGGTGTATCTTATGAAAACCAAAGATGAGGTTCATTCAATTTTTAAAGATTTTCATAAGATGATCCAAACCCAGTATGGTGCCTCCATCAAGGTCCTTCGTTCTAACTAGGGTGGAGAAATATGTATGAAGGTCTACAACAGTATTTTTAGACCATGAGATTTGTCACTAAAATTCCTGCAGTTTCACCCCTCAACAAAATGGTGTAGCTGAAAGGAAAATGCGTCATTTGACTGAGGAAGCTCGATATCTTTTGATCGGCTCCAATGTCCCCAAATCATATTGTTCTGATGCTGTGTTGACTGCTGCCTATTTGACTAACAGAATGTCATCTCGTGTTCTCAACTTCCAGTCTCATCTACAGGTCCTCACTCCTACTGCTTCTTTATTCGCAGTTCCTCCTCGTATCTTTGGGTGTGTCTGCTATGTACATATCCTGGGTCCCCATCATACCAAACTGGATCCCAAAGCGCTTAAATGTGTTTTTTCGGGTTACTCTTCTACCCATAAAGGGTATAAGTGTTACCATCCTTCCACAAGGAAGAAGTTTGTGTCTATGGATGTCACATTTCGTGAGGAACTGTCTTTTTCTCCTCCGCCTCTCTTTAGGGGGAGGAGAGTAGTGAAGAGAGGTGTAATGTTCCTTTTCCTGCTATATTCCTATCTCCCTCTCTAGAATTTGAGAGGCCTTGGACTACACCTACTACTGCGACTGATACTGCTCCTGGCGCTCGAAAGGAGCTCAAAGTCTATAGCAGAAGGTAGAAAGCCACAGCTGATCTAGAACCAGTGTTACTATCCTCGGATCAAGGTAATCCTTCCTCCCTCTCTCTACCTGTCATTTCTTCTTCTACTGATGCTTTTGATCTACCCTTTGCGTTACGAAAATGAATCAGGAGTTGTACTCATCCTCCTTTGAGCCACTTTGTCTCCTATGATGCATTGTCTCCCTCTTATAAAGCCTTTGTCACATATGTTTCCACTATTCCTATTCCTTCTTCCATGGTAGAAGTGTTGGCACAACCTAGATGGAAAGCTGTTATGATCGGAGAAATGAGAGCCCTGGACAGGAAAAGAACATGGGAGTTGTTGACTTGCCAAGAGGCAAGAAACCTGTTGGTTGCAGATGGCTTTCACAATCAAATACAAAGCAGGTGGGTCAGTTGAGAAGTACAAGACGAGATTAGTAGCCAAGGTATATACTCAGACTTCATGGGATTGACTATGAGTAGACCTTTGCGCCTGTGGCAAAGATGAACTCCATCAGGGTGTTGTTGTCTTTGGCAGCAAACCAAGCATTGCCTTTGCATCAGTTAGATGCAAGGTTTAAAATTTCATTTCGGAGTAATATCTTAGTCAAGTGGAAAACCGAGACAAACTCCGAAACGAAACGAAACATTCATGAAACATTGAAAAAATGGTGAAAAAACAAAATTTTCGAAACATTCCCGAATCATTACGAAACATTGCGAAACATTACTAAACATTTCAAAATATTTCCAAAATCATGAAATCATGTTTTTTATTTATATTTTATTTTTTGGATTGTTTCGGCGAAACAAACCGAAACACTACGAAATATTCGAAAACATTGCGAAATGAAACAAAACATTTCGAAATGAAACGTACGAAACATTTCGGTTTTCTTACGAAACGAAACGAAACATACGAAACATTCCGAAATTTTGAACCATGGCTGGATGTGAAGAATGCATTTCTTCATGGTGACCTCCATGAAGAAGTATACATGGTTCCTCTGGATTCACTCCATCAGGAAACAATAGCAAGGTGTGTTGACTGAAGAAAGCCCTCTATGGGCTGAAGCAATCTCCAAGAGCATGGTTCGAGAAATTCACCCTAGTAATGAAGAAGCTGGGTTACACTGAAAGTCAAGCCGATCACACCCTATTTGTGAAGCATCAAGGGAAGAACACCACTGCCCTCATCATTTATGTTAATGACATCATTCTCACAGGAAATGATGCAGAAGAGGTAGTTAAGCTGAAGCGTCAGTTAGTTGGGGAGTTTGAAACCAAGGATCTAGGACCTCTCAAGTACTTCCTAGGTATCGAAGTTGCAAGATCCAGTCAGGGGATCTTCATCTCTCCAAGGAAGTATGTCTAAGACCTGTTATAGGATTCGGGCAAGTTGGGAGCCAAGCCAGTGGACACTCCCATTGAGCAAAATCACCAGTTAACAGATGCCAATGGTCAGCTACTACAGGATGTAGGGAGCTTCCAAAGACTAGTTGGGGAATTGATCTATCTCTCCCTGACTAGTCCAGACATTGTCTATGCAGTGAGTGTTATCAGTCAGTATATGTACTCACCCAGAGATGTTCACTTAGAGGCAGCACATAGGATCTTGAGGTATCTCAAGTCGGCTCGTGGTATAAAAAGAATGGCCATATGCGTATAGAGGCTTACACCAATGCAGACTAGCTTGGTGCCTGGTGACCGGCGATATATCTCAGGATATTGCACCTTTGTTAGGGGCAATCTGGTCACCTGGAGGAGCAAGAAGCAACCCGTTGTTGCCAGATCTAGTGAAGAGGCCGAATTTAGGACAATGGCCCATAGCTTGTGTGAGATGCTCTAGTTAAAAGTATTGGTTGCTGAACTTGGTTTCTCAGTCTCCGGGTCTGTGAGCTTGTACTATGACAACAAGGCCGCCATCAGCATTGCTCACAATCATGTTCAACACGATTGCGCCAAGCACATTGAGGTGGACCGCCACTTCATTAGAGAGAAGATTGTCTTTGGGGAAGTGTGTACCCCGTTTGTGAAGACTGATGAACAAGTTGCTGATGTTTTCACTAAGGGAGTTCTCAGTTGGCAACTCCACAAGTATCTATACAAGTTGGGCATGAGAGATATCTATGCACCAACTTGAGGGGGAGTGTTATCATATACGTATTTGTTATATATTTCTTTTGTAATAGGGGTAGTATTGTAAATACTCCTCTCGAGGGGTATATTTGTCTTTTGTAAAGTTCTCCATATATAATATATTTTGTGGAGTCATGTGACCTAATCACATGACATCCTTTCCTTCTCTCTTCTCTCTTCATCCTAAACCTAACCCTAACCCTAAATCACTGATTCAATTGGTGTTGGTGTCAGACATGGGCATGGAGTGTTGCAATGTCAAGTCTAGCCAACTGACAAGTTGATTCTTTTGTCTAGTACGTGTTTGAATGCACCCAAGATATAAGCTCAGAGATTTCACCAACTTGGCAAGATCATGACGGTGATATTGGGTAGTGGTTATCATATGGAGAGGTCCAGCCTTGCCATGATGACAACCCTAGGTTTCCCTTCTATGAAATTGCAATATTTAGAGCACCAACAAAACAACACAAAAAAGATAAATTAAGTAGCAAGTCTATATGGCAAGCCAAACTGCACATGCAAGAGAGTGAAATAAAATTCCAAATTTCTTGATTCTTGAGGTCTAAGATCTCTTAGAAATTTGTATTGGATTAGAAAATAACTGTCTACCACCTTATCAATTGAAGACAATTGATTTGGAGAGCTTCATCCACTTTACTATTCACTGCATATTTGTTAGAGAGGTATACAAGTACTTTTCTCTCATTATTTGGTATTTCTAGGTGTAACGTACAAATGTTGGTGACGTCTTCTGAAGTTGCTTGAGTGGCCATTCAGCTCTAGGGCTGAGATTATATGGAAGATTCTTCCCTGAACTCGTTGTTGGGATCATTGGGATGAGCTTAATAGAAGAATTTTTCAAGATACACGTTGATCAACTCCTGAAGTGTGTAATAATTGCTGGGTGGTGTAATGGTTGATTAGGTTATTAGGTTGAAAGAATTCTGAGATTTCGAAGTCTTCCTAAGCAGTTGGTCTAATATTATTCATGGTTGTAAAGTTTGTTACCCATGGAGAGACTACTGAGTTGGGAATGGATCAAGCTCAACTTTGATGGTAGCCCTTTGGAATCCCCCCGACTGGCCAACATTGGGGGTGTTTCTAAGAATGACCATCTTAGGACTTAAGTGTGACAGACTTTTATGATGGTGTTGGACCATTGAGTCAAGGCCTTAAAAGTATTCAAAGATCATTCCCTGGTCCATTTTAGTTTGAGGCTGATTCTTTGAATGTCATTTCGTGGACGAAATATGAGGTGCTGAGCTTTTGGAGATTAATTTATATTATCAACCATGTATGGCAATTAATTAGAGGTTGGACTGTTATATTTTCTTATATACTAAGTACAATAACGAGCTTCCGGACTCCTCAGTAAAAAAATGGTGTACATATTAGACCTTTTGTATATAAGGAACACGATTCTCTAATATTATTTATCCTCCCATATTTTAAAACAATATCCTCATTTATAAAAAAAAATTATTATTACCCAACAACAAAATATATTCTTATGCTGTTTTGGTGGTACAAAACAAAAATGTATTTACTCTTTTTCTGAAACTAGCGATGACAGGCTATGAGTTTGTGTGCCAATCGTTACAATGACACCTAAAAGTTCTTTGATATTTCATGCAGGAATGTGCTACTGCATTCGTTTTTTTCAAGACCCGCAATGCTGCTGTTATTGCTTCACAGGTTCTTCAATCATCAAATCCCATGATATGGGTCGCTGATTTGGCTCCAGAACCACATGATGTTTATTGGTCGAATCTTTGGATCCCATATAGGCAGCTATGGTTTCGTCGGATTGCAACTCTTCTGGCTGCGACTGTTTTCATGTTTGTGTTTCTTATTCCTGTTACATTTGTACAAGGTCTGTCTCAACTAGATCATTTACAAAAGAAATTCTCATTTCTGAAAGGTATTTTAAAGAAGTAAGTATCCTTTGGTTGTGATTAAAATTTTACAGTTTATTATTGTTGTTTATGGTTTCCAAAACGTTTAAAGACTACTACAGAAATATTTGGTAGAATTCAGTGAAATGATTGTAATGAGTGGAATAATGTTAGTGGATGCAAAAGATTGACAATTTTTTTTAATTTAATTTCTTAGGGTTTCATGCAATCCTTCTTTCTTTTCTATGTTTTGCTTATGATAAGTGACTTTAAACTTTATTAGAAAGGAAACTAGAGGAGAAATTGACAAAATTGTTAGCACTGAGAGCTATATGGAGAAAAGCAAAACATCTTTACTAGATTCCTGAATCCTATCAATGATACTCATGAATCTCTAGGAATCAACCTCAGAGGACCATTGGAGCAAATGATATAAATTCTTTCCTTGCCACACAACTCTGATTTTTGCCTCATTAGAAGCCTTTTTCTTCAGTACGCCTAGAGTGCAAAATGAATCTCGAACCCCAAGTGATAACCGACTACCTCTGTCAATCCTACCACCACCTCGGCCACCATATCCTCTACTAAAAGGAGCAATAAAGGCAAATTTTTCACCCTTATCATAAGATTCATAACTAGGTGTAAGACCACCAATCGGGACTCCCTATACTCTTGAAAATGCTTTTCATTTAGTGAAGGAACTTCATCCCCCTAGAATTGCACGAATAGGTTCATACTTAGGTTTCAAACCCAAGAGAAATTTGGCAATTCTAAATTCTCCACGCTATCTTCTTTCAGTCTCTATGTTAGTGTTTGATAAACCTATCTTCCCACATACCCCTCAACATTGAATAATATTCACCTAGAGATTTATCTCTTTGTTGAAGATAGAAAATCTCTTGAAACAACTGGTAGGTACGAAATATGTTCTTTTCAGGGCCTTCCAAATTTCCTTGGCCATACTGAGAAACATAACGTTGAAACTCACGTTAGGGTACATATTAATCCATAAGTACATTATTATTTGGGCATTTTCTTGCAACCACTCTCCGTAATTGCTAAAATCAAGTACTTTAAGTTTTCCCTTGGCGGTGGGAAAAACTTGTATTGACTTAGACCATTGCAAATAATTCATACCATAATTACCATTCAATCTATGGCGTCGCCCCAAAGGACCGGTCCTCTTATTTTATATGCAACCAAAGTATTTATTTAAGAAAAAGTTATTATCATTAACACAAACATTCTCAATTAAGCAGGAAAATGATCTTATCATGAACTATGGGACTTAAACAAGATACCAACAGAGTATTAAAGCCATCTCGTCAACTCAAAATCCCAATCAATGGACAATGTTGTTATTATAATCAATTTTGTCCATTTTTACAATTCGGTCATCCCAATCTCCTTCATTTTTCTCTTCTTTTGGTACATAAATATCATTTATTTTGTATTTCTTTATTATTATTCACTATTTTTTTTTTAAATTCCGATCACAATTTCCAACATGCATCTATGTCATGCATTTTTCAGTTTTGTTTGATGATGTGATTTTTATGTAGAAAACATAACTAATGTCAAGGAAATAAAATTAGGTTTTGAGGTTTATTTTGATAAGCCCGGAAATAGAAATACTTTCCGGTTGGAATGGTGATTAGGGTTAGGAGGGTTAGGGCTAGGCAGTCAAAGAGATAAGAAAGAGAAGAGGGAGAAAGGAGAGAAGGATCTCATGTGTACATCACAATGACTCCATAAATCTTATTTAGGGAAATTACAAAAGACAAGTATACCCTCACACCAAGGGGTATTTACAGAATAACCAAATACACTAAATATGTATAAAATACGTATCTGATAACACTCCCCCTCAAGTTGTTGCATAGATATCTCGCATGCCCAACTTGCATAAACATCTGTGAAGTTACCAATTGAGAACTCTTTTGGTGAAGACATCTGCTACTTGCTCATCGGTCTTCATAAAGGGGGTACAAACTTCTCTAGATACAATCTTCTCTGTAATGAAGTGGCGATCCACTTGAATGTGCTTGGCCCGATCATGTTGTACATGGTTATGAGCAATGTTGATGGTGGCTTTGTTGTCACAATACAAGCTCACAGACCCGGAGACTGGAAAATCAAGTTCAACAACCAATATCTTCAACCAGAGCATCTCACACTTGCCATGGGCCATTGCCCTGAACTCTGCCTTTGCACTGGATCTGGCAACTTCAAGTTGCTTCTTGCTTCTCCAAGTAATCAGATAGCCCCCAACAAAGGTGCAATAGCCTGAAATAGATCGTCTATCATCCTTGGCACCGGCCCAGTATGCAACAGTGTATGACTCTACTCTCATGTGGTCATTCTTCTTGAAGAGAAGGCCTTTGCCAGGAGCAGACTTGAGATATCTTAGAATCCTGTGTGCTGCCTCTAAGTGGATCTCCCTAGGAGAATGCATGTACTGGCTGATAACGCTGATTGCATAAGTAATGTCTAGTCGAGTCAGGGAGAGATAGATCAATCTCCCAACCAGCCTTTGAAAACCCCCCACATCATGTAGAAGTTCACTACTCGAGTCGACTAACTTGTGATTCTGCTTTATGGGAGTCTTCACTTGTTTGGCTCCCAACTTGCTTGAGTCTTTCAACAGATCTAGGACATACTTCCTTTGTGAGATGAAGATCCCTTGGCTGGATCTTGCAACCTCTATGCCAAGAAAGTACTTGAGTGGCTCCCCACCCCCCATTTTTCGCGTAGAGCATCACTTTTGAGGTAGAACACAACCATCCATCTAGACAAGTGAAAGTTCTTCATACCCTTGCCACTTGAAAAGAAATCCTTCAATCTTGTGTAAACCAAACCGCATCTTGAACATCATCACACTGGGATGTCAAAGAAAGGATTCTTGATAAAAGCAATACAACTTTGTAGGCAAATATTTATCCTCTTCCACATGGCTAATTATCTTTCACATCTCTCCACGACCAAGTTTCAATGTTGTTGGGAAGTGGATAAGCCCCAATAGTCAGTCCTAGACATTGATTTGAAGAGGCCTAAAATGTGCAACTAAGACCTTTAGTGATACAAATAAAATTAAGGGATCTCCCTAGGAGAATGCACTGCTAAACCGCTCGAACATTGCCCTTGGAGACTGCTTTAGCCCATATAGGGCTTTCCTTAACTTGCACACCTTATCGTCACTTCTAGCAAGTGTCAACCCAGGTGGTAGTTTCATGTACACTTCTTCTGTCAGATCTCCATGCAGAAAGCCATTCTTTACATCTAGCTAATGCAATGGCTAGGACAGGTTGTCAGCTAAGGATAGAAAAACTCTGATTGAGTTCATCTTGGCCACATGAGCAAAAGTCTCCTGATAGTCTATCCCATATGTCTGAGTGAATCTATTGGCTATGAGTCGTGCCTTATATCATTCGACTGACCCGTCAGCTTTATGCTTCACTGTAAAGACCCATTTGCACCCCACAAGTTTCTTTCCTCGGGGTAGTTGAACAAGTTCCCATGTTTTATTCTTCTCGAGAGCCCGCATTTCATCCATCATAGCTTCTTTCCACTTTGGGTGACTAAGTGCGTCTGCAACATTGGAAGGCAAAGACTGATATGACGGAGACAGATTGATACAAGACAAAATGTGAGATATGGTGTTCCGTACGTACACCCTTCCGGAGTGCAATAAGGAGGCAATATCAGTGCTCATATGATCATCAAAAGTAAGAGATGTAGTGGCTCAAGAACAGAAATAGGAACCGAGGCAGGGACAAAAGCAATACCTGGAATTGGATGCGAGGGGAGACTTGCAGATGTAGGCGCAGGGATAGTGGTTTGTCCTTTCTTCTTGGTTCTGACATATACACGCACATCAACTACAGTAGTAGAAGTGTCATTGTCACTAGACTGAGGTCTCGGCATAAGAATAGAGATAGGTAGAGGACTGGGGACACTCTTTTGCAACATCATGCTCCCCCTGAAGAGAGGTCTGCTCACCCAAGAAGGGGATGGACTCAGCGAAGATGACATCCATAGAGATGAAGTGACAACGGGTAGCAGGGTGATAACATTTGTACTCTTTTTTATTAGAGGGGTACCCCAAGAAGATGCACTTCAAGGCCTACGGATCTAACTTGTCCCTCGAAGAACGATGAATATGGACATAACAAGCACACCCAAAGACCTTTAGAGGAACAACGAAAGCCGAGTGGTCAGGAACCATGAGAGATAGGGGAGTCTGAAATCCGAGAACCCGAAAGGGCATACGATTGATGAGATAAGCAGCAAGTAAGACGGACTCAGACCAATAGTGTTTTGGAACCTGCATAACTAATCGGAGAGCACGCACAACTTCAAGAAGCCGACGTTTTTTTTCTCTCAGCCGTCCCATTCTGTTGAGGTGTGGAAGGGCACGAGGTCTGATGAACAATGCCATGAGGTGCAAAGTAGGATTTAAGACCCCCATCGAGGTATTCCCCCCATTGTCAGAGCGAAAAATCGTAAGAGTGGTATAGAACTGAGTGGTAATCATTTAATGGAACTCTTGGAAAATGGAGAATGCATCATCTTTAGTTCGCATAAGGTACACCCAGGTACAACCACTAAAGTCATCTACAAAGGTAATAAAATACCGATATCCAAACAAAGAAGTCACGGGCGCGGGGCCCCACGCATCAGAATGCACAATAGAAAAAAGAGTAAGACTTTTATTCTCACTAATGGGAAAAATAGAACGACAATGTTTTGCCAGTTCACACGTTTCACAATAAAAGAGAACTGCAGAAACAGAAGAGAAAGCAGGAAAGACACGCTTTAAGACTGACATGGGTACTGACCTAGCCGGTTATGCCAAACTGAAGAATCCAAGATGTATAAGCCACCATCCTCACGTCCACTGCCAATCTTCCACCTCGACTCTAGATCCTGAAACATACAGTGAGAAGGAAAAAACGTTACACTACTGTTAAGACTTCTGGTAAGATTACTGACGGATAGTAAATTAGCGGTGAATTGAGGAACATGCAAAACGGAAGACAAAGAGAGAGCTGTTGTGGCATGAACATCTTCTTTCCAGAGATAGAGGAATAGGTGCCATCAGCTATCCGAACTTTGTCACAACCAAAGCAAATACCATAACTAGAGAAAACAGATGACATACCAGTGATGTGATCAGATGCCCCTAAATCAATGATCCAAGAATGGCTGGAAGGTAGAGTAGAGGCAAACATACCGGTGATTGACACTGACGAGAAGTCGGGGCCTGTCTTGGGGGACGTCCATGGAGCTTCTAGCAAGTGGTCTGGATATGGACCATGCGACCACAGTGATCACATTTGGGTCTGGGTCGGTCCCCAGACTCCTTCGGATTGGATGTCTGGCCCTTCTGATTGGTAGCAGCCAGGGCAGAGCGGTCCTGAGTATCACTCCCACTGCGGAGTTGCATGGTAGAGCGGCGGTTGCCCTCCCCCTGAATGTAACCATAGACCTGTGCTAGAGAGGTAGGAGTAGGATCCCTACCAAGGATCTGAGCACGAGCTCCCTCAAAGCTCGGATGAAGGCCGAAGAGAAACTAGAATATCCGGGAACGTTCAACCATCGCCTTGAAGGTACTTGACGTCATCTGCACACTTGGGGGAGTAACTTTGGTAGTGATCGATCTCATTCCATTTGCTTCGAAAGGAAGTATAATATGTACCAAGCTTCACCTCCCCCTGACGAAGACAAGATATCTCTTCGTCTAGTTCACAGAGCTTGGCAAAATTGCCCACCATGGAGTATGTCTGAGATACGGCATCCCAAACATCTTTGGCTATTGGTAGGAACATAAACCCTTTGCTGATCTGGGTTTGCATCGAGTGAAGAAGCCAGACATGACAGTCAGGATCTCCATAACCTAAATCCGGTGAAATTTGCCCTCCGGATCTGGTTCTTTAGTAGCACCCGTCAGAAACTCATTGTAGCCTCGGCCCCCAATGTACATGAGTGCGGAAGTCTTCCATTCCAAGGCGTTGGTGCCGTCGAGCTTCATAGTGATGATGCAAAGCTGAGGGTTGTGATCTCCATGAGAGCCATGAGTCACAAGACGATCCTCAGAGGAAGAGTCAAATATCCCAGATGTGGCCTCAGGGGAACTCATCGGAGAGGACACTAAAAATAGCAGGTAGTGTACCGGAGGCTCCCAGAAAATCGAAGCGACGTCTAGAGGATCCTTAAAGCTCAATGAGTGGTGCGCCTAGGACAAGAGGGCACAGAGAGGTCTGATTTTAGAAGAAAATCAAAACCCAAAAAATAGCCAGGGAGTCCGGGCGATTTCTGGAAACTAGGGGTCTGATGGTTAGAATTCGTCGAACCAAGTTACGAACTGTTCCATGAGCAGTACTGAAGAGGGCGGCAAGGTCAGAGGGGCCTGCTGTTGCACGAATCACACAAAAATTCAAAACCCAAAAATCTGAAAATCGGGCCGATTTTTGGAAATTGATGATCCGGCGGTTGGAAAAATGTGAGGCGACTTTCTGACAGTCCCTGGGTGAATACTAGAAACCCTACCAAGGTGTGGATCTCAAAAAAATATTAAACCAAAATATCCTCGAAAAACGTGTTTGCTGGAAACACGCTGGAGAAGCTTGAGAAGAAGACAAATTGGATCTCTGATGCGGTTGAGTGAAAAAACTAACTAGAAAATAAGATCCTCTAATGTTTTGCCTCAAGATTAATCTCCGGATAGTGCAGGAATGATCTTTGCAATTTTCTTAAAAGCTCTCATCGGCTCCGGATGCTCACATAACCGCCTTAGATCGGAATGGAGTCTCTAGGGGATAAAGACACATGCCCTAGAGCTACCATGCTTTGACATTAGGTTGTGATCAGTATAGAAAATATTAGAGAGAGGAAGAGAAATATTAATGGAGACGGAAGAAGGTGAAGGTAGAGAAGAAGAAGAGGTTGTGGGAAGAGTAGAGATTGAATAGTTGATTCATTCTCTCTCACAAACTATATATATATGATGGGTATAAACCCTACAAACACTATTCACGTGACACTGTTCATGTGAATAGTGAAAACCCAAAAAGAACACCACGTGGGAAGTGGGACGCAGTCATGCAGCCCACTTGAGACACCCACGTGGGTGTATTACATAAACTCCAACAGTAACTAACTACAATTTCCCATGTCTATTAACTACACTAATTTTGACTCACAACATCATGGATCCATGGGTCAATCCAGGGACTCATGACCCATTTCATTCTCAGCCTAACCCATCACAACCTTGGTTGGTTCGACCCATTTTTAAGATGGACTTTGGACCTTCACAATGAAGCACACTAACAACATATCCATTTACATCATTTAGCTCATTCCTCAAGTGCGAACACATATTTCCATCGGCAAAGCTGATTGTGGGCAACATACCAAAAATTCAGTCACAGTTGTGGATTTCAACTAAGAAGACAAACATGGGATTTATATTTTTGCCATTTGTCTCATTAGAGCAGCAATTTATATTACCTAAGCTCATCGACAAGCTAGTAAACTTGCTGAGCTAAAGCCATCTATTAGGCCTAGTGGGACGATGGCTGTGATGCAATCTATAATAACAAATGATCAAACCCATGATACTTGGTACTTTAATATGCCCCGCTTCCCAATATCAACATGATATGATGCTGACTGGTACTGAATACTGCATAGGTAGTTCTATCTAACTATTTTCTCATTTCCTATTGTACTTGTGGTTAATTTCTTAACTCATAAAAATTTCCACCTTGTTCTGTTGAAAGCAATATTTGAATTGTATATTATAATGAATCTTTTGTTAGAAATATTTGCAGTCTAATAAGTTTCCTTACATTTTACATGCCGTAATAAAAAACCTTAACTTAAAAAAATATAAAATTATAGCAAAATATCAACATATTGATGGGCTACCAATATCCGTATCCTTGTCCTGGATTTTGTGTATGAAAAGTCATATATCATGTTTCCTGTACTAGCGTCAGTATCGCTATCGCCTCCTGGGCATCTAAGGATAAACCCAGTTGACAGTCTACTTTTCCAGTTTCAAGTCCATAGGAAGGCTTTTGTTATTGATGGTTGTTTGAGGGGAGAGAAGGGGGATGGTGTTTTGTAGAGGAGGGAGAACCTGTACCAGATCTATTCCCGCATTTAAGAGATGTCAACATGCTCTACTATGTTCTCTGTTTTGGCAAATGCTTTACCAAGTTAATGTGGTCTGCATAGCAGATGATGTCATTGAATATAACATGTTGTGTTGGCCCGACGACCCGTTGGTATACATTGTTGTTTCGTCTTTCCCCAACAGGTTGATTTTTTAGAGTAAAGTGGTTGTTTAACATGGTATCAGAGCCTTAAGAACTAGGAGGTCCCAGGTTCAAGTCTCCAGCAGAGTGTATTCCCGCTGAGGAGGCGTCTTAGCATATGATGTATTCCTGCGCACGTATTGTGTTGGCCCGACGACCCGTTGGTATTCATAGTTGTTTTGCCTTTCCCCAACAGGTCAATCTTTTAAAGTGGCTGTTTAACAGAATGAAGCTTCCCTACATACGTTTCTGCATTTTAGTTTTCTTTGATATCAATTTGATCCTAATGCTTTTTTCTGTTACTGGCCTCTCTTTGTATGGTATTGTGGGTTGATTATTATTTGATAATATTTTCTTAGGAACTACTATTTAAGCTACATTCATGTTTTGTGAAATTATGGACGTCATTATTGGGAGTTCTAGTTTGTTACGACATGCACAACTTCTTGTTTTTTTCTCTTACTCCTTAATGTATTTTTTTATAATTTTAACAAAAAGCCAGTTACTCCACATACTTCCTAGTAGATAAGCATTTGCATGTCAGTACTTACCATATATTTCTGTGCAGGAAATTTATAAGCCAACTGGTGACGGGTTACCTACCAAGTGTAACACTTATGTTATTTCTTTATACTATTCCTCCAACAATGATGTTATTTTCAGCAGTGGAAGGGTCTATCTCTCGTAGTGGCCGGAAAAAGAGTGCATGCTGCAAAGTTCTGTACTTCACTATTTGGAACGTTTTTTTTGTTAATGTATTGTCAGGATCTGTCATTAGCCAGCTAAATGTCATTTCTCGTCCAAAAGACATTCCTACCCAACTTGCGAAAGCTGTACCAAGGCAGGTGATTATTGTCTGATCTTGCGCCCTTTAGTCATAATTTTATAGTAGTAAGCCTGTCCTATTATATCATGTTCTGTTGAAAATTGAATTTCTTTTCTGTATATTAAAATTTTGAGTCACTATCTCATTGATATCTATCATCGTCAAAATTACTTTCTTACCCGTCATTTGTGAGCAATATGATCTTTAGTGGTTATACTTATTAAAAAGTGTTGTTGATTTGTAACATGACTTCATAATAGAAAATGAAGGGTTTTATAATTGATATTTTGATTCTATGATATATTTCTAAGTTGTGAAGTCCTGTATTCTATTAGGTTGGTTTGACATGATAATTCACTCAATGGTGGAAGGTTCTCCAGTTCCTGGCATTTTATTTATGAGCAAAATATGACTCTTAAATGGCTTTGTATTTATATTAGAGTGTGAATGTTTTGTTTTAAATTTGTGCAGGCTACTCTCTTCATTACATATGTTTTGACATCAGGTTGGGCAAGTTTGTCCTCTGAAGTCATGCAACTTTATGCTCTTGTCTGCAACTTGTTCAATAAATTTATATTACGGATTAAGGATCCACCTGACTGCGCCTTATCTTTTCCATACCACACTGAAGTTCCAAAAGTCCTCCTGTTTGGACTACTTGGCTTCACCTGTTCCATCTTGGCACCTTTAATATTGCCTTTCTTGCTGGTTTACTTCTTTCTTGGTTATGTCGTGTACCGTAACCAGGTGAGTCTCAAATTGATTTATTCTGCACTATAGATAATGTTCAATTTCTCAGAATTAAATTTGCATCAACATCTATAATGCTTTCCCGTATACAAGTTTATGCTATTCTCCCTGTTTTGCTTTTTTTGTTCTTTATGAGATTTTCCCCTTTTTAATGAAATATACACATTTATTAAAAAAAAGGTTTGTGCTATTCTTAGTAGTGCTTTCACTATTCGCTACTCATGATTCTAGTTTTTACTAACTTATCCTTTAAGTTCTGGATTCATACATTACTTTCTGAGCAAATAAACTCATGCTACCTTTTTCTTTTCTTTCTATTTTTTCCACTTGTCATGTCTACTTCCTTTTCTCCTTTGTAATAATGGCAATTTTCCATAGTTTCAGTGACATCAACTTCTCTTGGGTGGTTGTGTTTTAGTCCACTAGGTTTTAGGTCTCCTTTTCTCTATGGTCATGAAGAAAATCAATTGAATTTAGGAATTTTGTTGGGAAATGATATTCATATTAATTATGTTTTTGATCAATAAGAGCAAAGATAAAATTTCTGTGGCAGGTGGCAACAAAGGGTAGTTCTGTCAATACCTCTCAATATGAGGGGTATACTTATCCTTGTAATGTTTTCTCCATATAAATAAGAATTATGGAGTCATGTGAGCTAAGCAAAGTAGAATTTTAGGGTTTCAGGAAGAGAGGAGAAGAAGAGAGAAAAAGAAGAAGGGAAAGCGTTGGAGAGTTAAATCTACCAACGTCCCACAATATTATTTATATTACTAGGTCAAAACAATTACACCCACATTAATATCTCCACCCACCATATATCTTATATTATATTCTCTCTCATACTGACAACACTCCCCCTCAAGTTGGTGCATGAATATCGATCATGCCTAACTTGTCCAAACAAGCCCGAAATTGAGCAACCGCAACACCTTTGGTGAGAACATCAGCCACTTGTTCTGACGTAGGCACGAATGGTGTACAGATTACTCCCGAAGTAACTTTCTCGCGAATGAAATGTCTATCCACTTCGATGTGCTTTGTTCTATCATGTTGCACGGGATTATGTGCAATGCTTATGGCCGCCTTGTTGTCACAATATAACGACATAGATCCTTCAATCGGGAAACCTAGCTCCCTAAGTAAAATTTTGAGCCATAGTAGCTCACACAGACCATGGGCCATAGATCGGAATTCGGCTTCCGCACTTGACCGAGCTACCACTTGATGCTTCTTGCTCCTCCAGGTTACTAGATTGACTCCCACAAATGTGCAATAGCCTGAAGTAGACCGTCTATCATCTTGGGCACCAGCCCAATCTGCATCAGTAAAGCCTTCAACCCTCGTATGCCCATGACGACGAAATAACAATCCCTTCCCTGGGGATGACTTCAAGTATCTCAAGATACGATTAGTAGCTTCCAAGTGCGGTGTGCGAGGCGCGTGCATGTACTGGCTCACCACACTCACGGCATATGCAATATCCGGTCGTGTGTGAGCTAGGTAGATGAGGCGTCCCACGAGTCTCTGAAAGCTACCCACATCCTCAAGGAGTTCTCCTGATTGACCATCTAGCCGATGGTTTGCTTCAATCGGGGTATCAACAGGTCGTGCCCCCAACATGCCTGTATCCTGAAGTAAATCCCCTCTGGCATATGTATATCCCCTCATTCGATTTTGCAACCTCAATGCCCAAGAAGTACTTTAAGGTGCCTAGATCCTTAATTTCAAATTCAGCTGCCAAGAAGCTCTTAAGTCTGGAAATTTCTGTTGCACAGTTCCCTGTGACAATAATGTCGTCCACATACACAATTAGGATAGTCGTAGTCCCCCCTACTCGTCTGATAAAGAGTGTGTGGTCTGCCTGACCCTGGTTGTATCCCAATTGTTTAACTGCTCCACTGAATCTTTCAAACCATGCTCTTGGTGACTGTTTCAAACCATACAGAGTTTTCTTCAACTTACACACTCTCTGCATGTCATCAGACACTTGGAACCCCGGAGGGGGGAGCATGTAAACTTCTTCCTTCAAGTCACCATGGAGGAATGCATTCTTAACATCGAGCTGTAGTAGTGGCCAGGACTGACTTGCTGCGAGTGAGAGAATAACCTGAATAGAGTTTAGTTTGGCTACAGGAGCGAATGTCTCCTTGTAGTCAATACCATATGTCTGAGAATAGCCCTTAGCCACCAGCCGTGCCTTGTATCTATCCACAAATCCATCCGGTTTGCATTTCACTGTATAGACCCACTTACATCCAACCGGCTTCTTGCCCTGTGGTAACCGAACCAGTTCCCATGAGATATTTTTTTCCAGTGCGTTCATTTCCTCAACCATCGCCTCCTTCCATCTGGGTTGTGCTAGAGCCTCTGTGACAGAAGAAGGAAGAGTAACAGAGGACAGGGAGGTAACAAAAGATTTGTAGAATGGTGATAAGTTATCATAGGAAACAAAATTAGCAATAAGGTGTTGAGTACAGGATCTCTTCCCTTTCCGAAGAGCAATAGGAAGATCAGAACTACTATCACATAAAGAAGGGGAAAGCAAAGGGGAACCAAATGAGGAATTACCTGGATCCAGTGAGGAGGAGTCTTGACCTTGACATTCAGGAATGGTCTTTGTCTCCCTTACTCTACGACGAGTATAGACTTGCAGCTCCCCCTGCTTGCTAGTGTCTCTGTCATGCATAATAGTATCAATAACTGGATCATCTAATGTCACGGGCAAAGCAGGGGTCACATGTCGTTCCTCACACCAACTACTCTCCCCCTGAGGATCGGCAGGGCTAGCAGCGGAAAAAAAAGGAGCCGATTCTAGAAAAGTGACATCAATAGTAACAAACATCCTTCGTGTGGGAGGATGATAGCATTTATACCCCTTCGAGCTTGAGGAGTACCCTAAGAACACACATTTAAGTGCTTTAGGGTCCAACTTTGTCCGATGAGGGCCAAGGATATGGACGTAACAAACACAGCCAAAGATTTTCGGAGGAACCGCAAATGGAGGACTAGAGGGACGAAGGAACTGAAAAGGAGTGTGGAACTGAAGAGACCGAGACGGCATACGGTTGATGAGGAAGGCGGCAAGAAGCACGGCATCAGACCAATAAGTTTTGGGAACATTGTACCACAAAAGGAGAGAACGAACCACTTCCAGTAGATGTCGATTTTTTCTTTCGGCCACCCCATTTTGTTGCGGGGTGAACACACATGAATTTTGATGATCAATACCATGCTCTGCCAAGTACAACTTCAACCCCCCATACATGTACTCCCCCCATTGATCAGATCGGAGAACTTTTATACACTTTCCAAACTGGGTAAGGATTAGTTTGTGGAAGTTCTGGAAGATAGAAAACACTTCATCTTTAGATTTCATAACAAATATCCATGTGCACCTAGAGAAATCATCCACAAACGAGACAAAGTAGCGATAACCAAAAATGGAAGTAACCGGGGACGGGCCCCAAACATCAGAATGAATCAAATCAAAAATAGCATTACTTTTATTACCCCGTGGTGGGAAAACAGAACGAGTGTGCTTGGACAGAGCACACACTTCACAATGAAGTTCAGACAGCGATACAGACTGAAACAATGCATGAAATAAGAGATGTAAATATGGAAAAGACACATGACCAAGACGAGCATGCCAAGACAGTAGCTGCTCCTTATTGAAACTATTATTATAACTACGAGACTGCAACGCTGCTGGAACTGTGGGAGACGCATCCAGGAGATAGAGACCATTCACTTCACGTCCAGTGCCAATCGTCCTCCTCGTGACCAAGTCCCGAAACACACAATGAGAAGGAAAGAAAGTGACACAACAATTCAGGGTTTTTGTGAGAGAGCTAACAGAAAGCAGGTTAGTATCAAACTTGGGAACATGAAGGACAGAGGATAAAGAAATCTCAGATGTGGCTATGACACGACCTTTCCCAGAGACAGAGGAAAGGGTGCCATCTGCGATGCGGACTTTATCAGCCCCAGAACCCACAGAATAGGAAGAAAATGAGGTAGACATACCCGTCATATGCTCTGAAGCCCCCGAATCAATAATCCAGGGTGAGGAAGAAGTAGAGGCGGAAACATGATGGGCAGAACTGATGGTACCTGACTAGGCAAATGCAGAAGTGGCCGAAGGTCCATCCAAGTGGGCCATAAAGCGCCGTATATTCTCGAGCTCCTCTCGAGAAATAGTAACTGGCGGTGTGTCCGAGGAAGGAGATGGATCTGTAGGAGTATCCATAGCAACACTGTGGGCAGTGGGAGGTGCGCGTGATGACGGCAGGGACGACTGCGGGGGTCGTCCAACAATATTCCAACATTTTTCTTTACTATGGCCCTTCTTGCCACACCCCTCACACATATGAAGACTCCAGCATTTATCTTGACTGTGGCCTTTCTTGCCACAATGAGCACAAGTAGGTGGAGGACCTTTAGGGCGATGCTGTGGTGGTTTCTGTGATGATGAAACTGCAGCCAGGGCAGACTTTTCATGTTTGGGAAGATGAGACATGACATCTCTGCGACTTTCTTCACTTTGAACATAGGCGTATACTTGGTTAAGCGAGGGTAAATCATCTTTACTGAGCAACTGGACACGGGCTAACTCGAAATCAGCATTCAAGCCAGCAAGGAACTCATATATCCTGTTCCGATCCACCAACGTGCGATATGCCTTACCATCTGTGGTACAGGCAGGGGTAAAAACTTGATAATAATCAAGCTCCTCCCACATGCTACGAAGCTTAGCAAAATACTCGGCCAAAGGCAAGTCTCCTTGACGAAGAGTGGCAATGTTCTGGCGCAACTGATACACACGAGCAACATTCTTTTGCTGGGAATAGGTCTGAGATGCAGAGTCCCAGATCTCCTTTGCAGTAGTATGAAATAGGAATCCTCGACTGATGTGGGGCTCCATAGAGTTAAGAAGCCACGACATAACAGTCAAATTGCCCGATTCCCATTTCTCAAACTCGGGGTCCTCCTCTTTAGGGGCCACTAGACGGCCAGTAAGATATCCTTGTTTTCCACGGCCACCAATAAACATCTTGGCAGCCCTTGACCATTCCAAATAATTTTTTCCAGCCAGCTTGATAGTGGTGATCTGCAACACAGGGTTTTCATATGGAGTAGGGGCTGAAACTAGGGGGCCGATAGGCCTGGAGACCACATCTGAGGCTCCGGATGCATCTGACGTCGGCATAGCTGCGTCACAAACAACAAATAACAAGCAAATAATAGAAAAAGACCACCCAATAAACAGCTACCACGATCTGAGACAAACCGGAGGCACAACGGAGATCGAAACGAGTCAAACGACTCAAGCCACGCTAACCAAGAGATCATGGAGTGATGGGATCATCCCAAAGTTCCAACAAAGCATCCAAGAAAGGATTAAAGGCATAGGGGAGCCAACCAACATGGATTGAGGGTGTTCGTGATGCCCAATAAGGGCAAAAAAGACGCCGGCAGTAATAATAGGGGGGAAAAATCGATCCCCCAGCCTCAATACTCCACCAAACTTGAAATAAATGGCATAGGCCTGTAGGTAATAATGGGAGGGACCAAAACGAAGCAGCAATCGAAGCCAAGAAGCTTTGAAAGAGGTCGCAAATCACCACGAACTAAAACGAGCCTGTTTTTCAATATTTTCGAATATCAGCCATAACATGCTTAAAAAAGGTCCAAAAAATTCCCAAAAAATCACCAAAATTCCTAGAAAAATGTCATCTACTGGAAGGTGAAGGTTTTGGAGATCTTGAGCACCCTGTCCATACAGCTGATGACGTCAGCCGTATGTCAGCGATGACGTCAGCAATGTTGATCACCCCTTGAAGGTCTGAGGCATGAGGAGATTCACCCCTGAAGTTTTTGTGCGGATTCGATTCGCTATGCTTTGATACCAAGTAGAATTTTAGGGTTTCAGGAAGAGAGGAGAAGAAGAGAGAAAAAGAAGAAGGGAAAGCGTTGGAGAGTTAAATCTACCAACGCCCCACAATATTATTTATATTACTAGGTCAAAACAATTACACCCACATTAATATCTCCACCCACCATATATCTTATATTATATTCTCTCTCATACTGACAACAAGCAAGACATCCTATTCCCTCTCTCTTCTCTCTACTCTTCTTCTTCTATCTTGAAACTCTAGGCTCAAACCCTAGAACTAATCTCCATTGATTTCAACTTGGTATCAGAGCCAGAATTGGGATGACGTCTGCTGACGTCATCAGTCGTACGGATATGCATCTTGAGGTCTGTTGAAACCTCTCCTCCTTAGTAGATCTTGATTTTTTAGGATTTTTTTATCTTTTTGGGGGAATTTTGTTGGAGCTTTTTCCTCGATGTTTTCTCTTGAATACCCTAAAAATAAAAAAATTAAAGTTTCTCCCCGGCGAAGAATCCGATTTGTGGGAGGTTTCTTGTTGTGGTTTCGTGTATGTGTTTGGATCCCTACAATCGGAGGAACACATTGAATCTGTCCATGACTGATTCCGTGGACTTTTGAGTTGTTTGTGAGGATTTCTCCCCCTTGAGGTATCACTGGTACCCTTTTTGCCCTTTTTGGGCTATCAAAAATTCCTTCAACCTCTTTGTAGCTCCTGTCAACTTGTGGTGATGTATTTGATGCCTCTTGGATATGGATTTGAAGGGATTGATGTAGATCTCCCTCTTTTACCTTCTATTGTGCTCTTTTGACAGCTTCTTTTTGGTTGATTTGTGCTCCAATTGTGCAAATAGCCATCTTTAGTTTGTGTGTGTACACAATAGTCTTCTAGTTATTATTTGGTTCCTTTGTAACTAGGTATGGCTACTCCGGAGCATCCCCCAGCAAACCAAACCTGGCCGTTGCATCAGCTGGATGTGAAGAATGCTGAAACAAGGTTTTTCGTCGTTGAAAGATCAATCCTTATTTCAACACTATTTTTAATTTGATCCGGGACTTTAATTTTGCAAAATAAGCAATTCTTGCATAGTGGAAAGTCGGATGTCGAATCCGCACTCGAGATTAGTCGGATTAGCGCATTAAAGAACTAAAAATTACCGAAACTACAGGAAATGATGGAGAGATGAGAATGGTGATTTTAGGTGATTTTAAAAGAAGTATGAGAGGTTTATCACAATCAATGATGACAATATTAATAAGAGAAAACAAAAAAAATTGCAAATAACTATTTTTATTCATTGATCCAAAAAGAAAAGTACTACAATGCTTTGAAGTTATAAAGGAAATAACAAGAAATAAAAGAAGAAAACTAAACAAAAACTTAGAGAGAGAAACTACTTCTAGAGAGAGATTAAGTCTTTAGAGAGAGAAAGTGAAAAAAGAAGAGAGAAAAGATAGAAAGAAGATAAGGAGTTCAAGAGAGAAACTAGAGAAACCCTAGAGAGATAAAAGAGAAGTAGAGAGAGAAATAAAAGAAATGGATCTAGAGAGGGAGTTACCTTTTTGCACTTACCGGGAATCTCGATAGTCGCATGGCCATGAGATCGGCCATGTGGTTCAAGAGTGGCCTGCTGATGTGAAGCACGGCCTAGGAGAGACCATGAATGGTGAAAGAGGAAAACCTGAACCGGCTGGAGGAGCTTGACTTGATGGCCTCCAACGAGGAGGCTGAACTTGGCAGGGACCGTGGCAGTGTGATAGTGGTTGCCCTTGCAGAGAAGAGCACGGTTGTGGAAATTGTGGTTGGAGTGCAGGCCAAATGTGTGGTGCAGCACCGTTTTGGTGCAAGGAGAGGGATGTTGCACAGGTGAGGTTTTGGGCAGCAATAGAAGCCGTGAGCTGCAACTGAAAGCCGACCAATAGGGTGGCTATCGTGTTCGGGGTTTTGCACTTCTGCGTGGTGCACTGTGGAGGAGGAACGACAGCAAGTTGCAAGTTCAATTCTTGTCGATGTGGTGGACAACAAGCCATGAAGGAGAAGATGAGGACGGTGACAGGTTTGCAGGCTGGTGGTAGACCGAAAGTCCAACAACAAACAATGGTGATTGAGGGTGAGAGAAGGTTGCTGCCCGAAAGGTTGCCGGAGTTGCAGGTTTGCAATTCCGGTAATTGATGAGACAGAAGGAGGACAGGAGAACAGCTTACCAAGTTGCAGTGTGCTGCTAATGGCGGTGAAGGATGAAGAAGTAGAAGAAGAATAAGGAGGAAAAGAGGAGGAGCTTACCGTGAAGATCTGCAACAGCAAGTTGCAGTCGTTGGTAAAGTTGCAGATCTGGTTCGTGAAGATGATGGATGGTTGTGGCGACAGGAGGAGAAGGTGGATCACCTATGGAAAGGATGAGTTGCAGGTTGGTCTTGGACGACCAAGAGGAGCTGGCAGATAGAGTTGCAGGCGATGCTGCCCAAGGAGGGGTAGGAACGGTTGAAGGAGAGGAAGGTAGTTGCAGGGTCTGTTTTGAGAGTCGGTGAGAGATAGAATTGTAATAGAGAGGGTTGAGAGGATGAGAGATGTTGGGAGAGAAGAACGGCTGCAACTCCTAGTTGCCTAGTTGCAGCCGTGAGAGATAGATAGGAGAGGAGAAGAGATAGGTTAGGGGGAGAGAACCACCCTTTCTCCTGGGTTTCGACCCTTTAAGTATCAAGGGGAGGTGCCTCGCAGCCGTTGGATGAAGATCTTGTGGGCCCCTTGAATAAGCTTTGTACGTTTCTTAGAAGAAAAGAGGAGTGAAAATTGGAGAGATAGTTTCCACGAGGAAACCGTCCATGCAAATAAAAGGGGAATGGATTGGGTTTCTCTCTAATGGAAATGGGTGAGATGGCATGAGTGAGGGAATAGGATACTACCTTATTTGGAGAGATTTTCTCTCCACGGTTTCTAAAACCGTGGAGATCTTGTGTTGAATGGTGGGGTCCACTAGATACTAGGTCATGGGCACGCTAGTGGATAAGCTGTGGGTCATGGGAGGGATTGACCACTAGGCCCAGAAATGATGCCACATGTCGGCCAATGATCGGCCAATAGGATAGTGGGCCATGGAATGATGCCAAAAATCGTGGGCCCAGAGTGCATCGACCATGGGCCAGTAAGCGGACGAGTCGTATAGTGGGCCACTGGGCTAGAGGATAAGTAGGCTAATGGGCCGGAGGGATGGTGATTTTCCTGGTCATCGGATCGGATCATCTTATCTGAGGATCGTTTGATTTTAGGATTGGACGATGTGATGGCGATCGGACGGTAGAAATGGATGGTGATGATCGGATGGATCACCAGATGGAGAAGATCGGCCAAGGTAGGCCACAGGATCGAGTGATTGCGAAGAGAGAGAGGATCGGATGATTGAAATTTGAGTGTAGAGAGAGAATGAGGGTTTAGAGAGAGGAAAGGGAAATTATTACAAAAATAAAGAGAAAATGCTAGTAGAGGGTCTTAAACCCTGGTATTTGACTTGGTCTTCTGCATACTTCACCAACTGAGCAAGCTTTCGTCTTATGTTAGTTGATCAGCTTTAATCTCCTTAGTATCTTCTCTAGGGGCTCGTCTCTCCTTCTCTCTTGATCTTCTTTCAGGCTTTTCTGACTCTCTGATTCTCCTAGCATTTGGCATGTATCTTCTAATCCTCAGCCTGTTTGCTCTTGAGCTTTGGCCCTAAACTCTGGCAGTCAATTGTGGGCCCGCAATCTATTAGAATCGTCCGATTTGGTTTCCTGCAATAGAAAAAACATGTAATGTGACTTAATCAAACGGCTTAATATCTAGACTTCCGAAAATGCGTTTAATTCATGCAAATAGTCGTTTTTCGTCTAAAAAGTGTTCTACACAATGGTAGAAACTCTTACGTGGAGAAGTCGACGAAAAGAGAAGTTTTACGTAAGAGAATGTGACAACGCTAAAAGGATAATTGCTTAAAATAAGCACTTTTGAGCGAATGTCAAATGCATTCTTTCATGGTGACTTGCATGAAGGTGTACATGGTTCCTCCACTTGGTTTCATCCCACCAGGGGAAGACGGTAAGGGGTGTAGACTGAGAAAGGTTCTCTATGGCCATAAATAGTCCCTGAGAGCCTGGTTTGAAGATTCACTTTAGCAGTGAAGAAGCTAGGCTATACTCAGAGCCAAGCTGATCACACTCTGTTTGTAAAGCACCAAGGGAGAAGCACTACTGCCCTCATTGTTTACGTTGATGACATCATCATGATAGGGAATGATGCAGAAGAGGAGGCTAAGCTTAAGGGTCATCTAGTAGGGGAGTTCGAGACCAAAGATCTAGGATCTCTCAACTACTTTCCTGGTATAGATCCTAGTCACTAGATCTAGGATCTCTTAAGTACTTTTTGACATGAGGTCTACCTTAGGCTATTGCACCTTCGTTGGGGGCAATCTGGTTTCTTGGAGGAGCAACAACATGTGGTTGCTAGATCCAATGTAGAAGCAGAGTTCAGGGCAATGGCCCATGGTTTGTGTGAAATGCTATGGTTGAAAATCCTTGTGGTTAAACTAGGATTCACTGTCTCTAGTTCAATGAGTTTGTATTGTGACAACAAAGTCACCATTAGTATTGCTCACAATCCAGTTCAGCATGATCGGGCTAAGCATATCGAAGTGGATCGCCACTTCATCAGGGAAAAGATTATTTCTAGTGAAGTGTGTACTCCTTTTATGAAGACAGATGAATAACTTGTCGATGTGTTTACTAAGGGAGTTCCTAGTTAGCAACTTCACAAGTCTCTCAACAAGTTGGGCATGAGAGATATCCATGCACCAACTTGAGGGGTAGTGTTATCATATACGTATTTAGGCGTATTTTACATGTAAAGGGTAGTTCTGTAAATACCTCTCAATTTGAGGGGTATACTTGTCCTTGTAATGTTTCCTCCATATAAATAAGAATTATGGAGTCCTGTGAGCTAAGCATGACATCCTATTCTCCCTCTCTTCTCTCTACTCTTCTTCTATCTTGAAACCCTAGAGTCAAACCCCAGAACTAATCTCCATTGATTTCAACTATTCATACATTACTTTCTAAGCAAATAAACTCATACTACCTTTTTCTTTTCTTTCTATTTTTTTCCACTTGCCATGTTTGCTTCCTTTTCTCCTTTGTAACAATGGCAATTTTCCATAGAGTCAGTGGCATCAATTGCTCTTGGGTTGTTGTGTTTTAGTCCACTTGGTTTTAGGTCTCCTTTTCTCTATGGTAATGAAGAAAGTCAATTGAATTTAGGAATTTTGTTAGGAAATTATATTCGTATTGATTATTTTTTGATTGATAGGAGCAAAGATATAATTTCTATGGCAAGTAGCAACAAGGGAGTTTTTAACATGAGGGGGAAAGAAACGAAAAAAAAAAAAGAATTATAGGTGTTAGGGTGAATTGGAACGGGAATGTGGCAAAGGAGGGTCATCTTAATCTGTGTAAAATTGTTTTGTTGAAGAAGAAAATTATAGGTACTATGTTATGTGTAAAATTGTTTTGTTGAAGAAGAAAATTATAGGTACTATGTTAAATGTTCTTCCTTTTTGTTGTTCATCTTAAATCTATTGGTTGTCTTTATTTTCCTTATTTCATTGTAACTTGGGGTACCAACGGTATTTTTGGTATTTCTTTGTCTTTCATCTCATTAATATAAATATGTGGGAAATTGTGCTCCACATAACACATGATTTCCCCTTCTCCATTCTCTTCTCTTCTCCTATTCTCCCGTCTTTCTCTTCGTCGTTCCTCTTCTCTCCTAATCTTTTATACTTTATTTTCTATTCAACTTATTTAATTTAAACCTTAGGTGTGTGAAGTTTAGAACATGATATCAGAGTAGCTACCTAGGTGTTGTGTTTCAAAACTAGGGCAGCCACACATGGTAAAACTACATGGTTGAATCTTACACCTAGGGTAAATTGCAAATTATTTTTTTTGTGTTGGGTTTATTTCCCCTTTCGTACTGTTCACGGAATATTGTTCACCGTTACTATTCACGGGAACTGTTCATAGTAATTGTTCACATACTATTCACGGGAGTACTATTCTCAGGGCACGTCGCAAGTTTTTTTCTTAGACTTCTAATGCATATCCTAGGTTGAAATTTTTGGTTATGTTTTTATTTTTTCTTGTTTCATTGTAACTTGGGTATCAAGGGTATTTTTGGTATTTATTAATCTTTTAGCTCATTAATATCAATGTGGGAAATCAGGCTCCACAGTGTACACCATTTTCCCTTCATTCTTCTCTCTTCTCCTCCTTTCTCCTCTTTGAATTGGTTAAACTAGGCACGAGGCCTTGAGTCCATAAATTGCCTTTCTCAACTTGCATACCTTGTTAATGCCATTAACCTGAGTAAAATCTTTAGCCAGAAGACATGCTTTGTGTCGCTCGATTGAACCATCAACCATCAGGTTTGAACTTCAAAGAGAAGACCTACTTACAACCCACAACCTTCTTTCTTGAAGGAGGGAAACAGCCTCCTAGGTGCCATTCTTCTCAAGAGCTCTCATTTCCTCATGCATAGCTGTCCCACATTCAGGACTTGAAAGAGCTTCTTGTAGAGAGGAAGGAACACGATGAGCTAATGAAAGAAAGGCTTTGTATGAAGAAGATACATAAATTGGGAAATGGGATGCTCAGTACAGGTTATTTTGCTATTGCAGAAAGTAAAAGGTAAATCAGTGTCTGCAAGAGAAGTAATAAGAACAATTGGAGGAGAAGGAAAGCCTAAAGGAGGAAAAGCGGTGGCATGAGGAACATCCACAGGCTTATTTCTCTTTGCATAGACCTTGAGAGGAGGCAGATTAACTTATCAGCAGATGATCTCATAAGGACATTTCTCATATAAGTGAGTGGAATAGGACACTCAGAAGGAATAGCAGTCATATGACATTCAGCCAGAGAATCATGTACAGAAAAATTACTACTACAATCCAAAAAATAGGGGGTGTTTTAAGAAAGTAACATTCATAAAAACAAACTGCCAATAGGAATGAGTTAAGAAGCATTTGTAGCCCTTCTGGGAGCCACTTTACCCGATAGAAAAACATTTAATTGATCGAAAACTTGTCATATGTCTATCAAAATTCTGAACATAAAAACACAACTTGTGAGCAATAAGAATCTAGGTACATCAAGTTTCAGTAGTTGTTCAGAAATTGTAAAATTCAGGATTCTAGAGGGCATACGATTTATCAAGTAACAAGCAATAAGGACAACTTTTGGTCAAAGATAATGAGGTACCTTCATTTTCTTGAGAGCTTGGGCAACTTAAATTAGGTGGCAATTTGACCTCTCGGCATCTCCATTTTGTTAGGCTGCATCAAGATAATTCTATGATCCTGCATATATACTGATACTCCCCAGAGCTGTATTCTTTGGCATTATCAGCACAAAGAATCTTAATTTTGGTGTCAAATTGATTAATAATCATAGCATGAAATGATTCGAGGGGATTTCATCAGATAAATCCAAGTAACTCTAGTGCAGTAGTTATGGTAGCCAAAGATAGACGGATATGTAGAAGGATCCCAAACATCAGAGTGAGTTAACATAAAAGCAGATTCACATCTTTCCATGAGCAAGAAATGAAGTGTGAACATGTTTAGACAATCAACATGTTTCGCATTCTAGATTTTTAACAGGAGGAAACAGGGATGGCAAAACAAGTTTAAGACTAGCTAAAGAAAGATGCCCTAAATGGCAGTGCTACATCATAGCAAGGTCCTTAAGGGCATCCATTTGAGAAGAGTAGGCCACTCCCTTATGAGAAATATATTATGGGTTATCGAGATATATCATGTGCATTGATGATATTATTATCTCTGGGTAATTTTACTTTTTTAACATAATAATAATTTTAGGATAGAGAGGAATTACGCTTTCTTTCGCCCTTCCTTTTTTCTTCTTCTTCCTCTTCTTCCTCCCTTTCTCTATCAGTTAAGTCAGCATCTTCCACATCATCCGATGTTGTCAACTTGGAGCAAAAGTGGTATGGTTTGAATCAGTTTTTCCTACTCAGTCTAGACCTGCAGTTGTTTTCATAAAAAAAACCTCATTTAACTTGGTGCTTACTCATCCCAATAACCAGTATTTTTTTATGCTCATCATCATCATCTCTCTCTCTCTCTCATTTTATTTGATCCCTTTTTAGCTGCTTCTTGATGTTTCTTTGAGAGGTTTTGAGTCATTTTTCATTACCTTGAGGTTATGGGGACTAGTTTTGGTTTCCCTGAAGTTATGATGAGTTTAACTCTTTTTTTGGTAAGTTTTTCATCTTCTTATTTGATCCCTTTTAAGCTGCTTCTTAATGTTTCTTTGAGAGATTTTTGGTCATTTTTCATTACCTTGAGGTTATGGGGACTAGTTTTGGTTTCCTTGAAGTTATGATGACTAACCTTTTTTTTTTTTAATGAGTCTTTCATCTTCTTATTTGATCTCTTTCATCTTAATGTTTATTTGAGAAGTTTTGTGTAATTTTTCATTAATGTTATGGGACTAGTTTTGGTTTCCTTGAAGTTATGAGTTAATGGGGATTTTGGGAACACAAAAAAAGTAAGTCAAGAAATTGAAAAGATAGTTTGGAATGTGTGTACTTTCTAACTTCTTAGTAGTTAAAATTGACTACAAACAGAAGCTAAAAATTTTGGCTTCTGACTTCTCAAGAAGTTACTTTTTTTTTTGAGAAAAGATCAATATATATATATAAAAGGAGATCGAGAAGATCTCGGAACTACAAAGAGGACAGCCCCTATTTGGGCTAAAACAGAAGCAAAACAAAAAAACAAAGGCCTCCACCTTTCCTATCTCCTCAATAGAGTATCAAACCTAAAAACCATAGCACTAAAAAAGGTGCCCCTCAGCTCAATGAAAATGCTTCCCCAAATATGGAGAAAGACCTTAATACTAATAATGATATCCTGAAAAGCACCTTCTTGTCCTCTAAAAATCCTCCTATTCCGCTCCCACCAAATACCCCAAATGACTGCAAATGGGGTCATCCTCCACAGAATCTTGCCCCTAGCAGATAGATCGATCTTGGGCCACCCTCTCAACATAGCGCTTACCGATCCAGGCATGACCCAGTGAAGACCTACCTAAGCAAAAAAGTATGACCAAATCTGTGTAGCCAAATCACAAAGTGCAGATGAACTGTACTTTCCCCATTAGACTTACACATAGCACAATAATGTACTAAAATCCATTTCCTAGCAATCAAATTATTGCAAGTGAGTAGTTTGTTCAATGAGGATGTCCATGCAAAGAAACGGATTTTTGATGAACTTGAGCTTTCCAGATGTTTGGACATATATAAGATGGATGGTGGGGTGACGAGACAAAACCTCGTAAAAGGAGCTCACAGTGAAATTACCAGATTTGGCGTGGACCCAAGATTGATGGTCCTCCTCATGTGATGAAATTGTATGAATCTGCAATAAGTTCATCAGATTTGCCAGCTGATCCTTTTCCCATTCCAAGAGATTCCTCCTTAGGCCAAGATCCCAAAATTCCTCTCCACTTTGCCGGTTCTAGAGTGAGGCAATGAATTGTCCTTTTCATTGTGAGAGAGAATATATCCGCGGAAAGGCTTACATAAGACATGTGTCACCACACTAAGTGTCCTCCCAGAATCTAATCCTAGACCCATCCCCCAACACTACCTGGTTCCCTCTAGAACTCTCTCCTTAAAGTTACTTTTTTTTTGCTTTGCTTCAATTTAAGCACATGTTGAATTGAAAACTCAAGTGAAACTTTCTTAATACCATATTTGTCCATCCAATCCTTCAAGAAAAATTATTAATGACCATTTCAACTACTTTTAATGACAAAAATATCTAAGCCTTTAGTTCAAATTAATGACCACTTCGTCCTTCCACATCAAATAAGTTACCTTTTGTCCTTTAGTAACATCTACTATTAAGTAGAAGTGCTTATACTTCTCGTTCCCAAACGAGGCCTAACCCATCTTTTTAATTTGTTCAAAATGCCGATGATGTCCTCTATCCGTCTACAAACTAAATTGTGCTAGGGAATGGAATCCGTCAGTTTATCATGACCAGTTCAAGGAAAGCTTCTTCTTTTTCCAATAAGCTTTAGTATCCTATTAACAATAGGGGCTCAGGGGCATTGGACCTTGAAATCCCAATCCAAATGAATTTAGAATAATAACCTTGACAGTTCAGAATGTGTCAAAGGCCTTGTTTTGTCACAGAGATGATTATTGAAGCTTCCTTCTTGACTTACCCTGTAGCAGAATCATGCCTTGCCCTGTCTTCGTCCGCACGATGCCTGTTTACTCTAGGCAAGTTTTTGGAAGATTTCTCTTATGCTGGGACCAACACTACAAGACTCCTAGAAATACCTTAAAGAGTTCATGGCCTTCTAAGGTTGCATCCATTCATATTCAGGGAAACACACTGACAAGGAAAGGCAGGAGAACATAATACGCTCTGTATGATACTGTTGTCTAATTTGTATACTTCAGAAAAAGGAAACTGTTTATTTTGCTTCACCATACTCAAACCACAATCACCCGGTGAATTCAAGTTTAGGAGAGGTAGTTATAGTTCGTTTTCAAAACAATATGTAAGGAAGTTACAGGAAGGCTGTGTTAGGATGTAAGGTGTTTCACTGGTCCATCGGTATATCTTTTTTCTGGGAGACTTAAGATAACTCTCACAAATCTTCTTGATTTTCTGTTGTTGCTGCCGTTGCTGTTGTTGACTGCATGAAAAAATGCTTCCTGACACCCACTTTTAAATATACTTTGCAGATTCTCAACGTATATATTTCAAAATATGAAACTGGAGGACAGATATGGCCTATTGTACACAACACAACAATCTTCTCATTGGTGCTGGCACAAATAATAGCTCTTGGAGTTTTTGGATTAAAACAATCACCCATAACGTCAGGCTTCATATTTCCACTGGTGATATGCACGCTCCTCTTCAATGAGTACTGCAGGCAGCGGTTTAATCCCGTATTTAAGAGTTTCTCTGTACAGGTAACAAGAGATACTAGATTTCTATCTCACACACAAACATAGTCACTGCCTAGTTATCTGTGTTGGTTGTCTGAAGGAACAGATATTAGATTTCTCTCTCTCTCTCTCTCTCTCTCACACACACACACACACTTATAGTCACTTCCTAGTTATCTCTGTGTTGGTTGTCTGAAGGATCTTATTGAGATGGATCGGCAAGATGAGCTATGTGGGCGGATGGAGGAGATTCATCAACAGCTGCATTCAGCCTACTGTCAATTCTCATCAATCCATGAAGTAATTATGGCCGAGGACTCGAAACATTGTGGCGACATTGACAGAATTCAGGATCCGGAGGACATGAAGCCAGGTTTGGCTTACCCAACACTTGGAAGAATCAGCGTACCTGGAATTCAACAAGTCATTAATTGAGTGTACTCATCACTTTTCAGGAGAGGAACTAAGCGAATCCTGGACTGCTCATTGCAGTTTGGACAGCGAAGATGCCAACGAGCAATAGAATGAGCCAATTTCTTTGTATATAATTTATTGTACTCTGAACTTCTTGTTGATGCGTTTACACTATCATGATGACGTCAATGGTGCTTAATGATAGAAAATGCTTGAAACAATGATGCTTGAGGTGAGCATTCTGTTTTCCTCTTCAGATATAACCGGATCAATGTACTTGCTGTTCTTTGGTGTCCTGTTGAATTTGGGTTCTCTTATTGTCCTTGCCCATAGCCCTCTACAGGTTCCCTCTCACTCTGCCGGACCCTTTGTTCGAGGTTGATGAGCATTTCTTTCACTGTTGGTTCCTCATTTGCAAGTGGGTTCAGTTGGCATGTTTCTTCATTCTAGCTTGGGCTGCATGGAGGTGAGTATTTGATCGGTTAAGGCGATGAGCATTGGTAGAGCTCAGAATATAAGATTCGATAGCCTCAAATGGACATCAATTATTAACCTTCAATCTGGTCAAGGTTATCATAACTAGTTCAAGGAAAGCTTCTTCTTTTTCCAGTAGGCTTTAGTACCCTATTAACAATAGGGGCTCAGGGGCATTGGACCTTGAAATCCCAATCCAAATTAATTTAGAATAATGACCTTAAAAGAGTTCAGAATGTATGGGAAGGTCTTGTTTTGTCACAAAGATTATGATTGACGATTCCTTCTCCACTTAACCTGTAACAGAATCATGACTTGCTCTGTTTTCCTCTGCACCATGCTGTTTACTGCAAGAAGGAAAATGATGTAACCAGGTAGACCTGATGCCAAATGGCGTCTGGTAGAGTGATTTTTGGTACTCCCTGTCCTCTGGGCTTACTGACCGCATGGATGTTTATCCCACCCTTTGGTGGATAAACACCCCCAAAGATCGCCTAGATTGGAATCTCTAGGTGTGATTCTAACCGTTGATTCAAACATTTTTGGGGTACTAAATCCAACAGCTAGAAATCATCAAACTAATTGATTCTTGATTTTTGATTTTTGATTTTTGGTATAAATATCTACAAGGGGTGGGCTAAACATTCATTCGGTTAGTGGGTCCGGAGGGCAGAACTGAATAACAAAATTGCTCTACCTGACCATTTGGCATCAGGTCTACCATGTTACATAACGACACTTCAGGGAAACGCACTGACATGGAAAGGCAGGAGAATGTACTAACAGTACGCTCTGCATGATACTGTTTGAAACAATGATGACGTACGTACGTTTCCTTGGATTTGGGCACTTTTTCATCATGGGTTTGGAACCAATTCATAGGCTGAAGCCCATGATGAAAAAGTGCTCGAATCCTATGGCTAGAAATCACCAATCACGCTGATTTTTGGTGTAGGTCCGCCAAGATGTGGTCTCAACATTAGTGGGCTATCCGGGGCGTGAGTTTCTCAAATCGTGTTTAATAATCTTTTGACTGTGTCGAGGGGTGTGAAACTAGTTTCTCAAATCGAGTCTAATAATCTTTGACCGTGTCGATGTTCGACAGTTTCACAAGAGCCCCACCAATCTATGGTGAACCATAGATTAAGTAAGGGTCATGGATGATGAATTCATCAATGCCCATGTATTATAGTTTATACATCTCCAGTCATTTCTGTGGAGAGACTTCCTATGCGTTGCATGGCGTGGTTTGGCATGTGACACACATTTGGGCCCCCTGACTCCATGAATGTTCGGCCCAACCCACACCACGTACAGAATCAGCCTGATTGGTGCTTCCTAGCCACTGAATTTTGACTGTTTCCCTCTATTAGCTGGATCCAATGCTTTTCGCCATTTGGCTGAGGGCCATTACGAAGCCCATGATAAAAATGTACAAAATTAGTGGCTAGGAAAATCACTGACCAGATTGATATTTGGAGGTAGGTTTACCAAAGGGTGGCTCAATCATTCATAGGGCCCACAGCTGTCCGAAATGCATCTCCCAAAATGCTGATATACTCAACAAGCATATTTAGCTATTCATTGGGTTGGTCTGGTTCATTGTCAACTTAGGCCTGGCCCAAGAAGGCTTACCTTAAAGCCTATTAGTGGTACAGGTTCCCCACAAGCTCAAAAGATAAGGCCCAGGCATGGCCCTGATTTTAAGAACTTGCATTACTGGACGTATCCTGGGCCTAACTCTAGAATATCAACTTCCAACCCCTGTCTGGCTTGGGCCTGAACTCTGATCTAACCCAAGCTCGACCAAGTGAGCATCCTCTACCATGAAGCAGCTCAGAAACTGCATGACGATATTCATAAAATGGATCATGTTCACTAAGAGCCTCTCAAGATGGAGACGGATCAGGCATTATCGAACGATGAGCATGTAGAGCAACTAACAGCCGGCGACAGAAACATATATATATCGAGTAAAACTCAAAGGGGCATCGTAACTATTATGTTGTTTTATCCGGCCGGTGCAATATTATGTTGTTTTTAGTTTGATCTTAGGACATTGAGATAATGCACGAATTAATTATCCATCTAGCCAATCGAATGTCGCCCTTTTTGAACCAAAACCCGTGCTAGTGAATTCTATATATATTCACTTTTTGTGGCCAGTGTACAGTTTCAACGGGTAAAGCAAACTTTGTAACCTAGCAATGACATTCAGGAAAAGAATATTGTTATCATTGGATGGTTAGGATCAATTGATTGGATAAAACGGATCCTTGATGCTATCCTTGTGTACAGCTGGTTTCTTTTCAGTTATTGCTTGTTGGTAAACTTGAGTCCCACCCCATTGAGAAAAACTTGAGGCCCACTGAATAGCCCACCTCTTGGTGGATTTAAATACCAAAAAATCAGTGATTCATAATATCTAGCTAGTCATTGAATTTCAGTTTTTTCTCACCATGGGCTTTATGAACATGCCCATGCATTATGAAATATGCTTAAAAATCCAACATCTAGCAATCATCAATCAAGGTGATTTTTTTGTGTAGGCCCAAACGTTCATTGTTCAGTGGGCCCAAAAAAAAGTGCCATACAAGTGGCATTTTTAATGGCCGTATATCAAAACTGCTCTCCATCTCCACCCCCACCCCCATTAGTGCAATTCATCCACATATATTCGAGTAACCTTTCGCTCGTAACAAAACGCAGCAAAACTCCATGCTAACACCCCAAAAGCAGGGCACAAAATAAAGAAAGAAGAAGAAGAAAACATCTTAATCAATTAACCCGATTACGTGACATGTTTTTGCTAGTGGAGGATGTGTTCCCACGCATGTGATGTGATGGCCCGACGATCCATTGGAATACATAGTTGTTTTGCCTTTCCCTAACAGGTCAATCTTTTGGGATAAATGGTTGTTTTAACATGGTATCAGAGCCTTTACGGGTTCAAGTCTCCAGCAGAGTGTATTCCCACTGAAGGGGCCTATTAGCGGAGGGTGTGTTCCCACACACATGTTGTGTTGGCCCGATGACCCGTTGGTATGTATGGTATGTATAGTTGTTTTGCCCAATAGATCGATCTTTTGGGGCAAATAGTTTAAAATTTTTTAGGGCGGTAGCATCAAGTTTCACTGTTTTTCGTTGGCAGCAAATCTCCATTAGAGAGCACGAAATGGATTCCCAGCCTCATAAAATGCGTTGCCGACAAACAAGAAATCAAACTTATCTTATTTGAGTCGACTGTCAAAGTTTTGAAAACAAGACGACTCTCTCTCTCTCTCATAACGATCAAAAAGATTCAAAAAAGAAAAGAAGAAAAAAAACAATAAACTCGTCTTCTCCCTCCTTTTTAGTTTCATTTTAATACTGCGTATAATTGTCGGGACATGGCCCAATTCATCTTCACTGAATCAAAAGAAGATATAAAGAGAAAATAAAATAACCCCATTAAAATAAACAAATCAAAGACAGAGAGAAAACAAATTAAGATATATTCAATCAACTATCTTCATCCCATTATCCTTCCTTCCTTGACAATCCAACGAAACCCATAAACGGCTGACTTCTTCTTCTTGGAAACCGAATAATTAACAAAGAGGACAAAATGTTAAAGAGATTTAGAGATTTTCTTATGTTAGTGAGTGTCAATATCATTAAATAAACAAATGCCATGTTCTTCAATTATTTATTTTTGGGTAATATATAAAATGAAAAAGTTGTGCTGATGGTCGTCGCTTGGCTGTTGGCATTGCTAGGGGTACCCACCACCCTTAATCACGGATTCTTTGATGTTTATGATCGTCATCAAGTTGACAGAATGTGCCTTGAGTAAGTCAATTTTGATTTTTGGTGTTTTGCTCAGGACTCTTTCTGTCCCGGTCCTTCTTAGTGAGGGATATTCCTACTCACTTTTATAGGGATTAATTATATATAACCTTGGCCGTTAAGCGCCTTTTAATCACCATCGTCTGGATCGCGGCATCTTCGACGTGTAACACACACACACACAGACACAAAAAGAAAATAAATTAGAGGTTAATTTCTTCTTCGGTGTGTGTATGTGTCGTGTTTTTAGCGGTGTTAGTGTCGAGTTTGCTGCTTCTTGCTAGCAACAAGATTTTGCACCATCAAATGTGGGTCCTGCCACCATTTGATGGTGTAACTTAGATCATCCCTTTTGGTGCGAGAGATTGAAATAATAATAGAGAGAAGTACAGTAATTAATCTATATTTCAAATTTAAGTTGCAGGTTTTTTTGACACTTAGCTTTGAGATGCTAGTACCTGGTGTGGATAATACTTGTTTTTGCTTTGATCTCTTGTTGATGTCACTGCTGAGATATTCCATTTTACTAATAAATTATGGGTCGGGCCTCAGGAGCACTCCCTCTTGGGAGTCGTGTTCTCGGCCGTGGATTCTGAGAATCAAACGAGTAGTTCAGTAGTTGTTACGCTGAGCTAGCTGACATCACTTTTTTCACTTTTGGCGGGGCTAACTACCACCCTAGGATTCTCGAAATCCACGGCGGGGCGGCCGAGAACACGACTCCCGAGAGGGGGCACAAAAAGGGGGGCTCCTGAGCCTGAGACTAGGGTTTCCTCGAATTTGCTTCTCTCGTTTTGGAGACACATTAGTTCATTAGACATGGAGATTTGGGTTTAGCATCTTTATAAAAAAGGACCTTATGTTTTTTAGTTTTCAGAGATGGGAAGTAACGTAATCTTCTTAATATTTTAGCCTCATCTTTTTAAAATTTGTTGATCAGAATGATTGGACCACGTAGTTAGCTTAGCTTAAACACAAAGGTTTATGTGCAGAGGGAGGACATAGCATCATGCACCCATGATTCTACCAACCATTCCTCACATTGGAAACCAACTTATCAAGGAATTGCAACCATGCATCCGTTCTTCAACTTACAAATATCGACATACATACATATATAGATACATACATGAATGCATGATCAGACTTTCTTACTTGAGATGTAATTAACCAAAAGGGGCGGCATGTGCGTCGCACGTGAGTGAGCATCTTGTGAAGCGGGGCGTGCCAAATAACCCGACGTGTCAAATAGAAGATCATATATAACATAATTAAGAGGATGCCAGCTTAGTAAGTTGGTAAAGTCGTCGGATGTCGATACGACGACCTGGATTCAAAACCTGTCCTCACACACTTACCCCACTAACCTACTGAGAAAAAAAATTAAAACTGATATATAAGTTGATAAGATAAAATAATTATCCCACATTAATAGATTGATTTGAGAGTTGATTTGGCTCATAAGACCCGAAGTTCTAAATTGTTGGAAAAAAACAAAATACCACCAGTTTCCAATTATGTCAACAAAGTCTAACAAATCTTGACCTTGGCCTACCAAACAAATTTTAAAAGTGAAAGTCAGCACCTAAATAATAGAATTATTGATCCAACGATGTACAACAACTTTGTGAAATCGAGTCTAAATTTATGATCGAGTCTTAATTTATGATCAAGTCAACCAAGTTGTGAAAGATTAGAATTATATGGTTCTACACAAAAAGTTAGGAGGGAAGGTATGCAATTATAGAGAGAAGTGTATGTGGTTTCAAAGTGGAACACATTTAGAGATTGCAACCATAATCATGTTCTTGTTTATGAAGAGATAGCAACCATATTGTTCCCTATAGAGACCAAGTGTGGCAGCTGAACCTAGCTACCTTTTAATGGATCATATCTAGGAGATCTATAGTTCAGAAATCAACCCAATTGATGATTATATCCATTTGCTCTAAATTTTTCTCTCAAGTGAACCCTCAGTTCAAAGACTATATATTTATAATATATAGTTGTTTACAACTTGTAAGGAATTACGTCTTATCTTGTGTAGCTGTCATGCTCCGCTTCCGGGTCTATTGGACCCGACCCATGATGTACACTCGGTCCAACCCGTAGTCCACAATCCAGATCCATGGTCCCGAGGGTGATCAGGTAGGGTTAACATAGAAGTAAAGTATAGAATTATTTAGTTATATATATGTAGTTGCTAAGTTCCAAAATACGCAAGTTAGTTAATTTATACCCATTCCTAAAAGTCATATATTCATGCACTAAAAAGGAAACTATTGAAAAACATCACAAGTCAATGTAAAGATCGAAAAACAAACCAAGGCATGTAAACAAAATGGGGAAAAACAATAAAGTTTTCAATTTCTAAAAAATCTACACAACACATCTGCCTTATAGAAAATCTCCAGAACTTTGTACTGAGAGTTAGAAAACCTACCACCTATATGTAGAAACTAGACTTAAAGATATATCTATATAAGTATATAAAAGGTAGGTGTATGTGGGGTGTTTTTCCAAAAAATGTTGAATAACTTAAAAATATTTCTACTGTGTGAAAACAGAGCTGATATTATTTCAGTGTCCAATTTTTAGAAATAGCTCAAGAATCCTCTTGGGGCCTATGACCCCAATCTGAAAAGATGAACACTAAGGGGATCCACTTAATTTTTCTCAGGGGGTCCTACAAAAGAAAATTCAAAAGATCAAAAGCCCCTAAGTTGAGCTTCGAAAATATTTAGGCAAAAACTTGCACTACAGTCGGAGAGTGTTAAACAAATCACTTGGTTATCCAAACCAAGTGATTTCAAACCATTCCCTCCTACAGGTGCGTCCACTACCCTTGCCTCCCCCAAGAGGGATGGAGTGCCCTCCCGTCCGCTTCATGTTTTGGGTGTGGGGTCTGTTTTGACTAAGACAGATGAGGTTATAGTGGCATGACATCCTATTTGTAAGGAATATTTTCATATTCAAGTTAGCTTAATTCCGTTTGACATAAAAAACATACGTGTTACCCGTTTTCTACGAGTACTGGTGTAGCATTGAGAGGCCGTGGTACGCACATCTCATTGACTATGTGAAGACATAAAGACGAAGATGAAAAAACATATGGTTGACGACTGAGTCATCTGAAGAACCATTTTTTGTCAATTAAAGATTGTACGCAATTATATAGAACGGTAAGTGACTTAATGTTCTTAGGATTATGTGAATTAACTAAAAATCTACTGGCTAAACTTTGTCATAGGACTAGACCATGGTTCAGGCCAAAATGGCTAAGTACATAAGAACCTTGAGGAGTCCAACTGATTGGACTCAATTCCAATCAATTAGACCCTGACCTAATCGATTGGAGGCCTTCGGACATAACTTTAACTGAGCCCAATCGATTGGGACTTAGATCAATCGATTGGACTGACGAAGGAAAAACACATCCGTGCAGGGCCAATCGATTGGACATGGACATGAAACTTTCCTTTCAGATCCAATTTTTAAGGTCCCATGAACCACATCACTAGTTTGACCATAGGGACCTATCTCGTCTATATAATGAACCTTCCTTGGCTTTATTAGATGCACAAACACGCAAAAACATAGAGACCGAGAGTTATATTTGCTAAAGCCTTTTAGCTTTCAAGAGCCATTAATAAAGAGTGTTCCATTCGAAGAAGAAAAACTCAGAGAATTCATTCTAACCTTCGTGGGTTTTTTTCTTCACTTGATCATAGCTTTTTTACTCGATCTCTTTGCGTCAATTTAGGTTCTCCACCATATATACAACTTAGTAAGCCGGAGTATACCACATGCAACTCAATACTATTTGAGCGACTTAGGGTTCATATTATACTGAATCCTCTATGATCGATAGAGATCGGTGTGTGAGAATTAAGATCGGAGTTTACTGATGAAGCTAAAAGAGAAATGGCCAACATGTCCCAAAAGGTTCTCCAAAATTCTCTCTTATAATAATAACAGTTTTTTGTAATCCTCCATATCCAAATAGTGTTGAAATTATTGATCAGAGTATCATACTCAGTGCTCTCCTCCGCGGACTTCTCATAGTAATAAGAAGGGAATTTCACTCTTGACCCTATTCTAATCAAGCTAAGCATTCTTGCTTCACCTGCCCTCATCTTGATGAGGGGTAATAGGAGAACAACTCATCAAGCTCATGCCACTTGGCCTAATTGTAGAGATAAGGAGAAGAATATCGATGAGAGTCCTATGTATGGTCAACCAATGGAGGAGAGGAGCGATCCTTCTCATGATAATGGTAGCTAGAATCAACCATCAAGCTGGAAAAATCCTCGTTTATCTCATCGAATTAGGAAGGTTCCCTTTGCTAAGAATCCTATAGAATTGTATAGATAAGGATTATCCTTGTATGATCTAGCAACTTTGTAAACTTTTGTACGATTCCTTCTCTATAAATAAAGATTATTACTTTGGCGTTATCACCATTGAAAATACCATGAAAACACCTTTCTAGCTCACATTAATGTTTCACTTGATTCTACAATAATACCATTTGAATGGTGCTGATGTAAGAAACAAAAAAATAATGGATCACATAGGCATCATCGCCACTTAAACATGCATGATCGATTGAGGAATTGATGGTGCTGAAACTGCTAATTAAATAATCTGGTAGCTTGAGAGCTGGAAAATCAGGTCTGATCCTTTGAACCAGCTTGCTGTAACCCACCTCGATGAACATCTGAACACATTGTACTACGAAAACTGAGTCAACACTGACACAAACTAGTAGGTATCAGTCCGTATCAAATTAATGTGTTGGAGAGAGAGAGAGAGAGGATGAACAAATTAAATGCAGAACATGAGTAGACACGGAACTCCACAAAGGCCACTCAAAGATAGTCAATCTTCTATACCTTGATAGCTTCTTTCTTTCTCTCCATTGACTAAGATTTACCTCCATATTTATAGACCATATATATTAGATTTACTTTACAGAGAATCAATAAGGGGATTTCAGTATCACAATGCAATTCAGTAAAACACATGTATCTCAAGAACAATGAGTATGATACGCTAGCTGAAGCCTGCACCCGAGTTTTGGAAAATATTTTCTCAATGGTGTCTGCTAATTAAGCAGAGTAGTTGTAGCTTGCCAAAATTTTATAACTTGGGTTCTCATTATATATATAGTTTATGTGCTTGCATTCCATCACTCTCTTTATGAAAAATCTTAATAAGTATTCAAGAAATTATAAGAACTTTATCCACATTCTGACCATTTTATTTTATGGAATTAGAATTTTTGTTTTTTATTTCTTTAGTAAGACAATGAATAACCAAGGTACGTACATATCCATTACACTATTTTGAATTTTGTATGATGCACCTCTGAAGGATCTCCTTAAACATGTAAAGAATCAATCCTGAATATGCACCACGGTTCAATAGTAGTGTAGTGATAGTACTTTAGATGATCGTTAGACACCAATGAATCATTTAATCTTGAAGAATAATTGTAGAATACTTAGGAAGACCTTGAGTTCTATCTGAACGTTCTCAAAAGCGCGTAATTTGAATCATCCAATTAATTAATAACTTCAAGAAACAAGATTAACTTGGAACAAATTCCCTAGGTATGAAATGGAAGAAGTTTTTTTTCTTACAAATTGGCCGGACTCTCCATTTTCTTTTCAATGCGAGAAGGCATTCGGTAGAGGAAGTCTACATAAAATCTTGTGGTTTCTTAGGGGTGGAATTAGAATCTCTTTTTTATATGGTGGAATTTAAAACCTAAAGCTTGATCTTAAAATCTTTGAATGAATATATAATTCAGTAAGAAGAAGGAAATTTAAACCATAAGGAATTCAGAAAAAAAAACTTAAAAACATAACGGTTCGAAAAGGCTGAATCACAGTTAAAAGGCACCATGCATTTGTAGAAACTAACATGTACATGAAGGAAGAAATTGAAGATGAAACTCATGGGTGATCGGTCTTCATGGTCTTTACTTCTAGCCTTGATGAGAGCGCGTATTGACGCAGTTTCCTTGGCTTCTAATTTGTGCTTTCTTTCTAATTAATAAAGCCAGATAACCTATACAAAATGCAGAGAGAGAATCCATATAGGGATGAGTGAAGGACCTTTTTGAATTAATTTGATCTTTCTCTCTTTAAGATCAATTTGGGTAATCTGTGATTACCAAGAAAAAGAACTGGGACGTCGTGATAGTTCCAAAATCTATTTGCACAAGCTCATTTGATGATATTATTTGGACTTCCAACCCAATAATCCGATGGAAAGAAGTGAGAAATGTACAAGGTGAAGGACCAGGACCATTAGAAAGCATCCAGATAGAGCTAAGAAATTTCTAGGACTACAAGCATGTAATCGTCTCAATTGTGAGGGAACAATTGATCCAAAATATACAAAGAGATGTATAAAACACGATTTAGATGCTTGATTCAGATGAGACTCACAACTATTTTCATCTACCAGGTACAATACCCAACCAAAATCATCCGGCCGTAAAATAGAATGTAGCAAATTGATTTTGATGGATACTCCAGCTTTTCTTCTACTAAATGGAACAATATGAGATGGGACTGATTGGATAACAGTAAAAGAATTCTGATACCTTTGGATACCCTACTTGCTAGAGTCGAGCAAGTAGTAGCCAAAATGTCAAATTACCTTTTTCTACTTTAGTGCCTTTTTATGAAGGTTCCGACTCCGAGGAACTTTGTGACAGATGCATATAGACCCATGTGTTGAAGAAACAACGTACCTTTTATGTGGAAGAAAGAAATAGTAAAAAGTTCTTCAAACATTACTGTCTCCACCAGACCAATCAGTAGAATATAGATCGATCATCAACATGTACAACACACCCTAACAGGACTTAAGCTCAAAATGCCGGAAAAAATGCACCCAATTGCAGACAAATACTGTCAAATTTAGCCTTTCGATCAAGTTCCTAAGATTCCCTATTCAACATCAAGCATAAGAAATTTAGTCCAAGAAATAATTACAAGAAAAGATAATCCAGTAGAAAACAAGATTCAGTCTAACAGATTCAAATAAGCAATTAAATCGAAGAGCGAAACAAACAAATCTCTGAGTGAGTTTATTAGGGCTTTCTGAGAATCCAACACCACCATCACTACTGGTACAAGTTTACACGTCTGATCATGATGTATACAGTGCAGTTACTGCGACCCAAGGTTATACCTTGATTCCTCAAAAGCACTTTCTTGTAGCATCCCTTGTTGGCAAACTTCGTTGTTGGAGACTATAGGGGGATAAACCAAAGAGCCCATATCAACCCAACTGCTGCTTTCAGCTGAATTAGTTCCAGTGTTGCCATTGACCATGCCTACTCCATAAAAACACTCCAATCCCTCTATTTTATGTGGGTTGCTATAGACCATCTCATCAAGATCAACTGGAAAGTTGTTAAGTCCTTGCAACATTTGCATAATCGTTCTGTCGATATCATACTGAGTGTTCGGCAATTGAGAACAAGTGTTGTTCAAGGAATTCATAGAAGCAGAAGAAGAGGCAAAATTGATGGAGTTCTCATAAAATTGTTGTTGGGTTGAGGCCATATCAAGTGGACACTGAAGATTTGTACAATCTTCATTTGGTTGTTGTTGATCATCATCAGAAAATCTCCCCCCAAGCTTGACCAGCAATTTCCTAATTGATGTGTGGTCATTTAGAGACTGATCTTGATTTGGGTAGGGCATTGATACAGGTATAGGCGGCTCTAGCGGCCAGTATGGGCTTTGGGTCCCGTTATCAGCAGCAACCAAGAAATTCCCACTCACTTTCTTCATCTCTTGCTTTAAGGAAGCACCTCTTCGAGCTTGTTGTTCCTTCCGCTGCTTACCCAAGAGCTTCTTCTTCAGCCTTGTGTTCCAATAGTTCTTTATATCATTATCGGTTCGTCCTGGTAATTGTGCTGCGATGATAGACCACCTGTTCACACAAACAAAACTACTACTTTATTAACAGTAAAAAAAGCCTCGAACGATCAAGTAAATTGAAGATATAAAAAGGAATTAAAGGAAAACCCATTTAGATAATATGATTGATGGATGTTTACCTGCTTCCGATACTTATATAGAGGCTACAAATTATGTTATCTTCTTCCTCCGAGAATCCCCCGTGCTTGATGTTTGGACGGAGATAGTTCAACCACCTGAGACGGCAGCTCTTCCCACATCGCTTAAGGCCTAAACCAACAACAACCCAGATGTAACGTATAAGCAAGTTTTTACTTGGATTGCAAGCATGCGGCGGGAGAAATAAGAGAAGAGAAAGAGAGGGTTCATTAATTTCTGTTTAGTACCAATTTTCTGTGGCAAAGCGATCCAGTTGCCACCAGTACCATGCTGCTCGATATAGGTCTTCAGCTTGGCATCTTCTTCCGGTGACCATGGCCCTTTCTTAACATTGGCTTTGTCACAACAAGGAGCTCTCCCCATTTTTTCTTTGTGCTCTTGTGAGGTTGAAGTTTGCTTCTGTCCTTCTCTTGTTTATGGTAGTTTTATGTGTGAATGTGTGTGCGTGTGTGCGCGCGCGTGTGTGTGTGAGTAGTGAGAGAGAGAGAGAGATTATAATAGCTGGAAAAGGAGAGGCATGCTTCCTGGAACAGTCACGACTTTAAAAGAAGTGTAGCATAAAGAATGACCTCTATGTATAGAAAAAAAGGAGGATTTAAAAATGCCAGGAGAGAAGACCAGAGTTTTTCTCCTTGTCTTTCTTAGTCCAGAATCTATCACAAATATACGTCAGCCTACTGGAGTCGCCTTAACAATATTTTTTTTTTATAGGCACTCCCTTTTAACATTTGAATATATATTATGTAATAGAAGTCGTACACATTGTCATCAATCGATCTGGACCATCGAATAAGTGCTCCATCTCGAAGTTTTTTTTAGACAAAAAATCAACCAAATGAACCTGATCAGTTCCTAACCATCCAAAGAATTGCATTCTAGCTCTTTTTGGACGGCCAAAAATAACAAATGGTAGTAATCGTTTATAGTACAAGGTCTATCCATCGGATGGTTATCATTCGATCAGGCCAATTCTTAGTCTACGAGGTATCTTAATGAGGATTGGGATGGTTTTAGGTTGACAACAATGTGCATCATGTGTATGGTAGAAACGCATACTATTAAAGTATAATCATACCAAGACCATTGGATGTATACATGAGCAAACCATAGGTAAATTCAAAGAAACTCTGATATTGAGATTGTGATATGTGGCAATTATTAATTAGGGATGGGACCAGAGGCTACAGATCGTCCCCCCACCTGAGAGATCTCCTGGATAAAAAATCAACCTGATTTGATTTGATGATCATAACTAGAACAATTCTAGAAGGACAGACATCAACAGATATTACAATTATGTGGAAAGAAAACGATTTTCCGTTTTGGTAGGTGACCAAATGGCTAACTAAAGAAGAAAACATGCGAAACGAGAGAATATTTGATGATATGGTTTTGAAATTTCTAAGAAGTTTCGAGAAAGTAGGACAAATATAATTTAAGAATAAATTACAGCATGGTTTTTGAAACAAAACTCTAGTGATCGATCAAACAATGCAAAAGTCTACATATCTGAAAATTAAAAATCATTGACATGTTTTTTTTACTATCCGTGAGGTACATACGCAAGGATGGAACCCACCCCGACCTCGACCTTCAACACCTACCACATATGGTTTTACATTCAAGTTGCCAAAATAAATTAATAAACTGGTCAAGATCATATTTCTGAGGAGAAGAAGAAGAAGAAGTAATATTGGGTCATGTTCCAAATTTGATTTTGAAAATTTCTATAGGGAGGCTGTTTGTTTTCGATGTTACGATCATAATCCGTTGCAGGCTACAGCGTACGTAATTCAGTAGTATAACAACTATTTGGGTGTTTGGATGACTTGCCCACCTCCCAAAGTGAGTCTTTTTGTACGTTTTTTGAATACCAGAGCATGGAATTAACAGTACTGCAACCAAACATGCCTTAAACAAAATCAGTCTAAGAATGAGATTACGCCATTAAAGTTTAAATATCAACGACGACAAACAAAGGGACATAAAGCATGACTATAGTACAGCCTTGTTGGAGCAGGACAAGTGTCCAGGCATCATAGACATGGTGAGGGTACAATGTACTAACGAGATCAAGAGAAGCTTCACTTTCACGTCCATAGCGTCACCAATTTGACCAAGTTGCATATATGTCTGTGTCGCGGTTTCGTAAGTGAGTTTCCTAAACTATTAAATCCTCGAAAACCAAGTCTTATATATCTTATTGAAGTCGGATACTCTGGGAGAACACAACAGACTTCAATAGCTGGGAAGACGGGTTTTCCACATGGCAGCTAAGGTGGCATGCAGAGGGAATTTTCTTTTTCTTTTTCGCTGCAGGTGCTCCCTTGTTGTGGCATTGTGTACGCATCAAGAAGTAAAAAAATTAACCTGATCCAAGTTAACTATATTGGGGCAATTACAGGCAAACCACGACGTAATCACTCAAGAAAGAAAATAAGACAAAGATGCAAACACACGACACATGCAGCTAGATTTATGTGGTTCCCTCAAGATCGAGGTACTTCCGTGGACTCACAATCCACTACGCTTTGAGGCAAAAGATAAATTCACAGTACAATAATAATAGTCTCACAAAAAATCGAGGTATTTATAACTCAAAAACAAACTAGGGCTTTCGTATCAAACTATAGACCTATGGCAACAGTGGCTTGATTTACAACTAGCACCATCAGACTCCACAAAATATAACAATATCCCACTTTGAAATTGATCACGAACATCTCCATTGAACTTGTTGCATCTGAAATGTACCTCCATAGAGAACTTAACTAATGTGAATCTCCTCATTGTCTTCTAAGCATGAAGACCGACATAAACTTAACATATATGACTTTAGTTTCTCTATAGTGGTCACCTTTGTTACATATCTGCAAGGTTCTGACTCATGTGGATCTTCTCTAAAATAAATAATCTATCTTCCAACAAATATTGTATAAAATGATATTTAATGTTTGTGTTTGGTCCTTGAATGTATGGTCAAATTCGTTGTAAGATGACGAATTACACTCAGACCATCATTGTACAGTTTGCAATTTTCTTGTTAACATAATATTTTTACAATAAAAACTCAAAAGAAAAAACCTTGAGACCACGTCCAACAAAGAAAATGCACTAACAAAAGTTTCAGAAGAACAGAGTGTTACCCACGCAATTGATTTCACAAAATGAATCCAACTTAATCTACACAAGCTCTAGTCATCGCTTTATTGCATCGTCCCATATCTTTACACGTCAATCCACATGAGCACGCCTTTAGGACAAATCATTGAGTTGATCCAAACACTATTGAATCTTGCATACTCGCCACCATGAGTACACACCCAATCACAGTGGGTGGGCGGGCACACAAAAGAAGTTTAAACAAACAACCGAGTTGTTCAACACTTCATGGAAGAAAAAAAAATTGACGACCATAAAGAGTTCAACATTCTTACACTCAAGATCATAAGGTAATGAATGACCTTTAAATCAAAGGATCCTAAGCATCCATGAGCAACCCTAGGGTAAATTTCTCTTTGAAGTTCACAGAAAACTCTTAGATTTCTTCTCTCTATTGTGTTTTTTCTCTTAGGTTCAAGGATTTCAAACAGACTGCTAAACATACAAATTTAAGCCTTTCTGTTATAGAAAACTCATTTGGAGAGTCCTTCATCCATTGAGGCCTAAGGCGAAGACTATATATATGGTTTTTTATATTTAATATATCATTAAAATTTAAGTCTCTATATAATAGAAAATAATTATTTAATAACTGTTATTGATGATAAAAGGTATCGAAAATTTTTAGATGTAGAGGACTCCTGATGCAATCGATGCAAAGGATTCTCACGGCCCTTTATCGATACTTTTTTGAGCCCACTGACTGCATTGATGTTCAGCCCATCTATTGGTCGATACGCACACTAAAAATCAGCTTGACTGATGATTTCTAACGGTTGAATGTACAACCCAAAAAAGATACTTGAATCCAACAGCCAGAATCAATCCTAAAAAGTACTAAAATCTATGGCTATAGATAACCAATCAGGTTGATTTTGGTATGTTTATATCCAGCAAGGGGTGGACTAAACATCCATGGGGTTAGTGAATCCAAACAAAATGTGCTATAGGGCACGAGAGGGAAAAACTTTAGATGCAGAGGACTTTGGATGTAGTCGATATAGAGGACTCTTGTGGTCCTACCTAGCGCATTGTTTTGGACTCACTCACCGCATGGATGTTTTAGTCCACCCTTGCTGGATATGAATATACCAAAAATCAAACTGATTGTTTATCTGTAGACATAGATTTTAGTACTTTTTAAGGATTGATTGTAGCCGTTGGATTCAGGCATCCTTCTTAATACTAAATCCAATGGCTACAAATCACCAATCAACCTGATTTTTATTGTGTTTATCTACTATTGGGTGGGCTAAACATCCATGTGGTCAACATGCCCAAAAGATGAGCTATATATTGGGACTGCTTTATTGGCCTTAAGATAGAGCCGGCCTTGTTTTTAGGTAGAGCGCCTGGATCAAAGTTTTTCTCACCCCTACCCGACTTTGACAGTACTCGCTTGCTGCCTTGCCCCCCTTGAACAAAATCCCAGCCTACCAGGCAAATCCAGATAGTCGTCTATCAGATGAAAATCCAGATTTTCCACATCAGCTTCCCACCGCTCCCACCTGGCAATGTCAGCTCATACTCACCGTACACCTGTCTTACTATGTAAAGACCCCAAACATTCTTGGATGATGTGCGAAGACAAGTTTGCCTAGAGAAAGACTTAGCTAGAGATGAAATTAAACGGTAAAACCCTAAAAGTCAAGATCGGCTGTTGATTTTTCCGCTTTATACATTATATATTTTAATGTTTCAAAGTAAAGAAAGTGAAAAAAAGTAAGTACAGACGTTTTCAACACGGAAAGGAGGAAATGGTCTTCTTGGTAGCCCACCATGCACCTTTCTATCTCTCTCTTCCCCTATTTTCCAAACCTTGGACCTACATGTTTGAAATAATCTTAAAATCATGACAGTCTTCTTCACTAGTACAGCTCAAACCAACTTCCCTCTCAAGGCTTTTTTTGAGTTGGGGTGTTTGACAAAAACCTACCTCAAGAGAAAATTAAAAAGAGTCCCACAACTCAAATAAAACACTTAGAAAGATCAGTCCGATGATTATGACATTGGACAGCCTAAGACAATGTAGCCACTTGTCCATTTCTTAATGGACGTCGCCTGCCGAGAAAAAAAAAAGTCAAAGATCATTTTTTCCAAGAAGACAACTACTTATCACCATGGCCATGGCCATGGCATTGGCATTTTATGCTGTACTAATACATGCACTGAATCAAATATTAGAGCTCAACTTTAGTTCATTTCTAGTCACATATATTACAGCTGTAGCTGCTTATTCGGTATTAGTTGAACGCATTGTTAGTTGTACATGTACATGGGCGATTTTGGTGATCAATTGATCGATATCATAATCGTCATTATTGGATGTATCCGTTGAGTTCTACTTTTTCTACTGGTAGGTGGAGGTCGATTGAGACTCGACACGATCGACCCAGTAGTTGTGATGCTGATTGATCGATGCCGACATGAATCCAATTGGAATACTATGACCACCCATGGATCTATTTTTTTTGTTTCTTTTGAGCATGGAACTGTGTTTGTACCACCAACTAGGGTAGCAAGATCTAATTATCTTTTGGAAAAAAAAATTAAGTTTGCTAAATGGCATCATAAAGACGCTAGTAGAGGAAAAGGGCCAACAATTGCTTTTGTGGACCTGCATTACCTTTTTATTTTTGGCTGCTAAGTCCCTCTTTAGGAAAAGTTAATCTACAACTTGGTTTCTTTTCACCTTGTTGTTGTCTTTCTTTAATTTTGCAAGATAGAAAAATATGTAAAGAGAGAACAATAGATAATTAAGGTCAACGTACGTAATGATCCGATCCAATCCAACGTCCGAAAATGAATGCTTAACTGCATTGCATTACCAGCCAACGGTTATCCTCCACTGCCACCCAACCCCACCGAACCGAGCAAAACTTTGACGACAGTGGGCTGTCATCGAAGTCCATGACAGCCAATGAGTTCTCAGCACATACCCGAGTACCCATGTGAGTTTCTTTTTTAAGATCTTTTATTGCAAAAGCAAAAAAAAAACACAAGGGTACATGGAAAAATCACGCGGGGTACGTACGGAGAACTCATTGGCTGTCACGGGCTTCGATGACAGCCCACTGTCATCAAAGTCTTACTCCACCTAGCCAGACACACACGAGTCCATACTAATAAAATGTCAATGACGTAATATGGCCATTGCTCTTTCCTTACAAATACTTTCATTTTTCCTAATTTTAAATATTTTTAGAAGGCACTGTGTGGTTGCCCTAATAAAAAGTTTTATAAGAATGCATGATTCTTACCCATAAATGTCCATAAAACGTTTTTTAGATCAACACTTTTGACAAATGAATCATTTTTCTTGAAAACTTAAAAGTTTAATATTTTATAATGGTGATGGATGCATTACGTAACGTATCTTAGAAAACAGTGGTAAAAGTATAAAATTATAAAAAGCTGTTGCTCCTTCCTTGTAACAGCGCTTAACGGTAACAAATGGTTGTTGACTAATACTCTCTTTAAACAGTGTTTCGAAAATACCCTGTGAATATGGTTTCTCATCAGGAAAAAGGGCTGAAAAGACTTAGTCAGCCTTTTCTATAAAAAAAAATTTCCTTTTTTTTTCCTCGAATGTTCTCAAAACCTCCTCTCCTCTTTAAAAGTTTTTACCAGGCAGAACGTATGATGTCATGGCCTCATGGGCAAAAGGAAGAAACCAAGGAGGTGTTTGGATACAAAGCTAGCATTGCGCACCAGCATTCTAGTAGGGCATACTAGTATTTTGTGTTTGGGTTAGCCTTGATTTTTGGGGGTGTGTAATATTTGTATATAACGTGTCGGTCTCTCATGGGAGCTCGCTGCAGGCCATTTATATGAGAACGGGCGCCGCTCCCTTGATTTCCCGTCCCACTGCTGCTCGTTCAGATCGTATCCTGCAGAGTGATACAAACGGGTATATTATAACAAAACTCAATTACACTTTAAGCACCCATGCCGATTATCATGGCTAATGGACTTCATTATGCGAGAATGGAAGTTGACAATGAACGAATTCGAGTTGAAAAATATACATGAAAAATGACAGCGTGGTTCATTGTGTTAGTAACTGCATGGGCTCACAAATTGAGTGATTAATCTACCGACCCCAACCTCAAGTCCTAAGCAACAAGCTTCTAATGGTGAATGTATCCTGATAAGACAAATTTAATCGCTATGCTCAGTTGATATAATGCGAAAGAAACACTGAGCCTCCTTCAATCGGGGGATACACCATAGAAGGGATTGTTCTATTGCCAAACATAACCAAGAGGAATACTAAGCAAGCAACGCATTTAGTATCCACATCAGTTAGGAGTAGAATGTGCATAACCGGGCCGGGGCACTATCATAACGCATGGAAACAAAGTAGCACTCGGACAATTGGAACTAGATCCATATAAGCTTGTTTTCCTCGTAGTGAACTCTACAAGCCCACACTGGGAAAGAACTCTCCATTGAGGAGCTTGGGCTTATCCTGGAGGAGCTTAACACGCTTGGACCCTCCAGTCCAACGTATGTGCACCTTTCCCAGCAACGGCTGGGGGAAGAACATGACAGAATGTTCTCTGAGATTTTGGAGAGATTATTTGGACCGCAATTATTTTTGTCAGGGTAAAGGTCTGAGTTTAACACCCCTCCATCTGATCAAGAGCAAAAAAATGAGCCAGATTCATAACAATCACCTTGAATACAGTAAAACATCGCTCTCAACATAAATTAACATCTACTTAACTACATCACACAACACACCCATAGAGGCAACGAAATAGAATACTCACCTACTTCAATTTTCTGTAGAGGTCCAAGCCAGCTTACCTTACAGCAAACTCCAAATTCTTGATTCTTCAACATCTCCTGGCTCATCCTTCAGAATTTTAAGAGCAAAGGATAAAACCTTGTTAATTTCATCGAAATTCCTTCATAATGCCAATTGAACTGATCCACTTACGCTAGTCTGTTTAATCTACTCCCATTTTTCAAAACGGGCAATTACTGTTAAAAACAAGAAGAGTAGCATGAATGTTTCGAACATTCAAGGATGTTAGCTTTTTAAGTCACCTTGCAAAACTTACCCATCTTGCATCCCAATCACTAATCTGGAAAAGCACACGGTATAATTGGAGACTGCGTCTCCAATTTAAAAAACCATAGCACACCTCTCTACACCACCTAACAACATGTCCTACAGGAAAAGAACAATACAAAATGGACATCACATTTACAGATTTCTGGGGAGAATATAGAACTACGTCATTTACATGTTTGTCCCTAAGTGACAGGTGCTTGTACACCAGCTAAGAAGAGAGCCCCTTTGTGTTTATCAATGGCCTTCAGTGTTCTGTCACACCAAAGAAGAACATCCAATTAGTATTCAGATTTGACAATGCCTTCAAAATACGTATCAAATTGAATATGAAGGGAAAGCAGCAATATTTATTTAATCCATAATTTGTAAGAGCAGCAGTTTTATGCATAAGTTGGGGTCCAACCTCCAGGTTACACTGTACCTTCACTGAATCAAGTAATAAGAAAACTACAACTTCTGTTTTACTTTCATCTGCTCTCTGTATTTCTCATCAATTTTTCGTTGTTCTCTAGACTGAATTCACAATGATCGTCAAGCTTCAGACTGGTCTTCTCAGCAATAACTTCACCTTTAGACTGGCAAAGTCATAAATAAGATTATACAACATGGTAAGAAGAGAAAAAAGAATAATAAAATAAAGCAGCACCAATAAGATCCATTTACTTAAAAGAGAAGCTGTGTCATTATGATATCTAGAGCCGCTGATAGTGATTGGTGAAAAACAGAAGCCTTGCTGTGGAACCTCAGCTAACAAAACTGTTAACCTTTCAATTCTGGTGAAAGGGGATGGTTGGGCTTGGCCTTGGCCTTGGGCTGAGCCATTGAGAACAAGGCCTAAGCTCAAGGTTGGATTGGGTTTGGGTTGAGTGGTATGAAGCTTGGGTTGGGCTTAAGTAGAGTGGTCCCCAAACCGCCCAAGTTGCACCCTTACTAGGTGGTCTCGACTTGCATGCATCATATTACCTGCTAAATTGGCCAACCTAAACACAATACGGAAATCTTCGATTTGAAAAAGAACAATCGAGAATCAAGCACAAACACTCTTCTAGCTTGGGGATTCCTGCAAAGTTCAGGTTGCCTATCTATTATAGTCAAATCGTTATGAAGAAATTTAACAAAATTATTTCCTCTCAGATTACTAATTGCTTAGTAAATATTTCATAGTTGTAAAACAGTTTCCAATTAAAAAGTCCCATCATATTATAATTTAAGTTATAATCTTGCAATACATATAGAAAACCATGATGAAACTGTTAATAGCATTACTGATTGTAAATTACCAAAAGTAACTAGTAGACATATTAAAGAATGACTTCGAGAATACAAATATAAGCAGATTAGAAATGATTTGTTTCTATATGTATACTAACTTCATCATAGGTGGCATAATTGAAAGCAATGACGTTACCTGGCCACACTCCTTTGCTGGATCTTCATCACCTTCCAAGAGTACTTTTCCCTGTACAATTTTATGTACCTTTGATCCATGAGATGTTACACCATTGCCTACCCTTGGAGAATATGCATATCCATCTAAGCCTCTGCCTTGATGACTATCCTGGTCTAATGCTGATGTGGAGTTCTGTGAACAAACCAGTTTGGCTTGCTCTGCAGAGGTGTCAGTGCCTTTATTTTCAGCAGTACCATCCAGGGTTATTTGGTTTTCATCTATAAAGTTTCCGGTTTGTTCTGGGTCTCCTGGAGTATGGCTGAATGATGTCAAACCATTTTGATCCCCTGGTGAGAGTGTTTGTGTTGAAACAACGCTGGCAAAAGAGAACAATGTACTGAATCAAAGCAGAAAAGGTATTAAAATTTAGAATGGTGATATAATAAAATTTAATGTATTAACTATGTTGCATTGATACGGGTATGGGTGTTGGAGTCTGACACGGGTCCTGAGTGTCTGATTAGTGAATCTTAAAAAATAGGATTCGTGGTCTCGGCACATACTTTATATAATGTGCAACAAAGTAATTACTTTTCTTATATAATAATGAGGATAATAATGGATAATGTGATTGGATACCTTATTGTTTGTATCATACATGCAATATTATATTTCTTGCATAGAAACTTCAATCATAAAAGGTAGAGCTCATAACCTATGGCAAATGTCAGATAGTATCTGGCAAGAGAGGAAAGAAAAAAAAAAAAGAATTTGGAAGTGTCAATGTCATGTTGGACTCCGACATGGGTACTTCACCCATTTAGAAGAATCCATGCAACATAGATTAAAAAAAATGTAGAGAAAGATTATGAGCTCTACCAGTTAGATGTTGTCTTTTTTATCGTGGTTACGGGATATAAAGATTATGAGCTCTACCAGTTAGATGTTGTCTCGTTTATCGTGGTTTCGGGAGGATCACTGCATTGCCTCCTTTTCTTATTGTTCCGCCCATGCTTTAATGGGACATCAACATAATCCTGGGATGAAGAGTTGTTATGTCTTTTTCTTCCAGCCGGAAACCCCTGTTCAGGATATGAGTGGACGGAATTCTCAATGACAGCTGTTCTGGTTTCAAATTCCAAATCACAGGCACCTTTTACATTCTCACCAACTGAAGGCACTTCAAGTATCACTCTTGGTTCTTCAATGACAGACCTCCCAGGCTGTATGGTACTGCAAATTTTATTTGTCCTATCCTTTCCCTTTGACATCTGCCGCTCAAATATGCTAGATGTGCCCTGAACATTTTCTAACTGGGCCAATCCGATTTTCTTATCATTTTGAGAGTACTTGTCCTCCAGTAACTTTGCATCTTCAAAGTCAGTCATCAGTGATCTTTCTCCACTATTAATCGAGAGCTTTTCAGGAGAATGCTTGAATATCATTTCAGCACATCGTTTGATCCATGAGAAAGGGGCAGATCTAGGAGGTGAAGCACTATCTGGTGCCTGCTTTAAAAGCAACCCTGAACCAAACAAATCATTGGCAGCCTCTTCTGATGCATGCGAAACCGAATTAGCATCCTGTCCAATAATTTGAGGATTCAAACATTTATTGGTAGGAAGGTTCCATCTACTATACTTTATATCTGTTTGTTGTATCTCGGAAAGAACAGTATTTTCTGAGGCTATTTTTAAATCCTCCAATTGGTTAAGATGTTGGATCTGAACATTAATTTTTTCTCTATCTGCATGCAGTAATTCCCTTTGTTCCTTCAGCTTCTCCCTTTGGATTTGAAGTTCTTCAATGGATTTCTTTAGCTCAGCCTGCTCCTGCTCCCTCTGCTCCCGATACAGGGTGATCTCTATTCTTTCATTATCAAGTTTTTTCATTTCCAATGCAATGTTTTCCTGTTCGTTAGCAACCATTTCCTTTAGAAAACTGATATACTGGAGTTCTTTCCTCTTTTCTTGCTCAAATGATTCCTCCTTTTCCCTTAAATAACTTTCTATTTCCTCCCGCCTCTTATTGATACAGTTCTCCAACTCCCTCTTCTGCATCTCAATCTCCAATACAAAATTTGCTCGCTCCTGCTGAATCTTGCTAAACCACTCAGAATGTTCATGCTCCATTTTACTTGTGAAAGTTTCCTGTTCGTAAGAAAGGGATTCAACGTCATGCTTGAACTGATCCCGCAATGTATCCTTTTCTAATTTTAGACTATCACGTTCATCTTTAAGGAACTTGGAAACTGCTCTTCTCTCCTCAGCAACACATTCTGCTTCTTTTCGTAGTTCTGCTCTTTTCTCATCAATCAGCTCCCACTCAGTTTCAAACTTTGATTTCTCTGCTTTTAATTCATCGGCTTCAGCCATAAGTTCTAACTTTTGAGCCCTGATACTGTCGATTTCTTCTTTCAGTTTCATTTCCAGAACCCGTAATTCATTTCTTTCACTTTTGGAGTCTTGTAGTTTCTTGTGCACTTTCTCAACTTTGTTCCTTTCGTTTTCCAATGAATCCATGGATTTCTGAAGGTCTAGCTTCATATTGTTAATCTCTTCTTTTTCTTTCTGCATATGCATCTTCTCCAGTTTTGCAGCTTTTTCAGCAGAATTTAGAATGTCCTCTTTGCTCTCGAGTGATTTTGACCTCTCTATTGCTTCCTTCTCCTTCTCCACCAATGCTCTCAACTGTACCTCAAGTTCGTGTTCCCTTTCCAGGACCAATTCCTCTTTGTTAGTAAGATCAACCTCCCTTAACTCACAAACCCGTCTCCTGGTCTCCATCTCATCCTCCATTAATTTGCGTTTCCGCTCCAGATCTGCTTCAAATTCAGATCTCCTCATTTCTAGAGCAGCTTCATGTTCAGCCATAAGTCTTTGAATCTTATCCTGCATAATTTACCAAAAGTATAGCATCAATCTTTAAGATTTGGAGAATATCATACATGTAAATATTAGAAGTTTGATCCCACAATAACTCATATTAATTAGAAAGCCGTAATGCAGCAGAATGACCCAAAAAGCTTAATCATCATAAAGAGAAAATATAAAATCAAAATCTCAAGTAATGCTTTAAAAGAGCAAGACTCACATAATCCTTGCTTGCAAGCTTTTCCTGTCCAATAAGTAAGTCCTTCTCCTTCTTTTCAAGCAATGCCTCCCTTTTAATAATAGACTGTTAAGAATTGAAATGATAGACTATGTGAATAAGTCTTCGTACGTAAAACTATCAAACAAAAAGCAAGATGAATTCACAACCAAGAAGGTTCCAGTTTGCGAAGTTCCTAAGTGTATTAATAACATAGATCTGGGTTCAAAACCCACCTTCACCCAGTGATCTCCAACCACTAACCTACTTTGCCTACACCAAAAGGGCAGAAAAAGGAAAAGTAAAAGTTAAAAAAAAAAACATATGTACCTCCTCTCTTGTTGAAAGGGCAGCCAAACTCAGGTTCAAATTCAATTTTTCCTCATTATGGGCTTTAAATTCCTTCTCAATCTTTTCTTTTGAGGCCTCCAACTCCTTTTCAAGCTGATTTAATTCCTGAGACCTTCCAAAGATGAATTCCTCCCTTTGGTTTAGCATGGCCTGTCCATCAAGCAGTTTTTCTTGTCCTTCCTGCACAATTTTCTGTCGTTCACATAGTGATAGCCTCTCAAGGCTGATACCCTTCTCTTTAGCATCACACCTGGCATGTTTGAAGAGCGTATACATCAACATATCTAAGTCATGTTTCAGTATATGAGTTGTAAAAATTTGCCAACTTAGAGAAGGTTAGAGATCTGATGTATTTGCATATTTGTATTACTAATGTACATAAATATATGAAAGAAACATAAAATTACAGAAAAAATTTGCTTTCATTGAAGAACAACCAAAATACGCAACCCCAGTGTTCGATCTTGATTTCAACCATACAAGTTGTTTTTTACTCGAAAATCATTAATGGAGTGGTTGTTTCACCTAGGAACCTCCCAACAGCAAGGAAAAAAAAACTGGGAATAGAAGTGTATAAAAACACTACTCGATGGTTTTTTCGGTCTTAAACAACAAAATTCGCTGAAATATTATAGGTAAACTTCACTTTGCCAGGACATAGATTGACAAAATTCACCAATAACTTGGCTAATTTTTATAGTTGACAAAGACATTTCGAAATCACAACTTAAAGCAAGCTTTCTAATGATCAAGGTTCTAAACTTCGACTTCGCCTTAGACTTCAGTCAGTTAAAATTCGGAATTAATCCGGGGAAGTTCAATTCGATTTAGAGAATTTCTGTAAAAATTTGCTAACTTAGAAAAGTTTAAATATTTTTTGCCAAAATGAGTGAAACGATATTAATCTTGCTTAGGTTGCTCTACATGGTTGTTTTTATGATAGAATAAGTTACAAGTGTTTTATTATACATTCATACGTGTTTTATCATATACTTAAAAATCAATGTGTTTTACCAACGTTTTGGCAAAAATTCTCCAAACTTCTCTAGGTTAACTGTTTACTTCGAATTAAACGAATTAATTCGACGAATTTTTTCAATTTTTGTACTGAAAAAGGTCAAACTTCGAGAAATTAGCTGAATTTTTACTGTTTACTTCGAATTAATTCGGTGAATTTTTTAATAGATGTACACTTTAATTCGGTCATTCAAAATTCGAAATTAATTGGGCTAATTTCGCCGGATTTTAAAACCATGCTAATGATTGCCAAGATATCAATGTTATGCACACATTTAGGGTCTGTTTCTTTTCCATTTTCAAACAAGATGCTTTATTTGATAATATATGTTGTAATGTGTTATAAAAGATGTTTATATCATATTATTATTGAAAGTAATGTCTACGAGAGTGTTTTGGTCCAACAATCATTTGGGTCTTCATTTCGAAGTTAGGATTTGTCATCTGAGCAATTGCCACTCTCCATACCCATGCTTTCTACGTTTAGGAATTATCCCCCGCCCCACACCCACCCCCACCCCCACAACAGGAAAGTTACATTTCTAAGTTGTACAGATGGAGAAGCCATTAAAGCCAAAATGGTAGCTGCATTTCAAATAACAGGACTATGTAATTCCTCTATGTTGAAGAAGCTCCAAACAAGACCATCAACGATGGAGTTTGGAAATGAACAGATGATCGTTCAATAGAAGACAAAAAACCCAACTGAAATCTGCAAACAAGCTACCTAATTGGAGGCAGAACTCACCAGCGCCACAGCGAAATAGTGACAAGCTAGAGACCATTACAGGCAAATAAAAGAATCACAGGTGGTGAGAACGATGGAGAGTTGAGAGAAGGAGAAAGAGGGAGATGATAAGAGTGAGGAGTTGAGGGTTTTTTTTTTTCCTTTTCTGTTGTTGTTTTGATTGAAAGGAGTTGAGAGAGTTGCAGATAAAAATAGTAAAAGCCAAAAAAAAGAAGGGTCTGGCAGATTTTGTAACGTGTTTTAAAAGTTAATGGTTCTTAAAGACACATTGCACCAAACGCCTTTAAGACACATCTTATCATACACATTAAAACATGCAAACGAACACCCCATTAGAGTTGAATTCTGTTACTGGTTGTTGTACAAGTAACACAGGTAAGCTGAAAAGGCAGAATGAAATTTCAAGCAGAGAAAAAAATCTGGTAGACATTAAACAGATGACTGCCCATTTCCACTGGTCATGCAAAATGTTGTTACATAACCAGCTGAATAACTAAAAAGCATCCTGAATCTATGACCTTAGTATTGGCAGAGAGAAAAAATACCTAAAAAAATAAATGCATTTAGAAAAATAATCACGGAATCCAAGGCGGAGCATCAGAAGCTTTCAAATGTAGTTCTCCAATGCCTTAGATGCAGCTAGATTCACATTGTTGGCAAGGTCGAGACATTTATTTTCTTTCACTTTGATAAATAGGTCCAGATTATCTTTCACATCATTAGTTCCAAACTACACAAAAAAGAATTGGTACAAAGAAGAAATCTAAACAAAATTGAGATGACATACTCAGACTTGAAAGATATGAGACGTCTCCTAAGTTCATCTTCACGTTCTTCAACCTCCTGTAACTTTCTTTCAGCAGCATAGCGATGCCGGCTAGCCTCTGCTTGCAAAGATTCTGCTGCATGCAGCTTTGCCTCGGCCTCAATGAACTTCTTTTGGGCATTCTCTAACATATTGTGTGCTTCAGCCATCTTATTCTCAGCTGCAATCTTGGTTTCAGCAGATTCAGCGCGCATCTCATGTAAGGTCTTCTCAATCTGCAGAGAAGCCCCATCAAAAAATCAAACTGGGAAACAGAGGCAACCATCTAAGTACATTCCAAAAGCTAAAGGTGCATTATTTCACCTATTAAAAAAAAAAGGTGCATTTCCTTTAAAAAAAAATAGAAAACCATATATAATAACCTTACATTTGCTATACACTCTTTCTTGATTCCTAAAGCCTTTTTCAGACTCTCTTCTCGTTTCCTTGCTTCAGCTAAAGCAGATAAATGTGCAGCTTGATCGAGTTTATGTGTTATTTCAGCTGAATCAGTAGAGGCTTTAACTTGCTCATAATTAGATGCCCAATCCTTCCTTTCCAATATAAGAAGACCCATGTGGTGCTGATAGTCAACAATCTACATAAAGTTGAAATAAAAATGTGACTGAGATCTCTATCATTCAAAGAAGAAAGCATGGGAATCAAGAAATTTATGTGTTATTTAAACAAAGCATATATGATCAAAATGAAACTTTAGGTTTAGTAAGAAAGACGATGCATGTTCTCCAGTTTACTACAAAAATACTAGAATACACTCGCAAAATGATTAAATTATAAGATAGAAACTCGAAATGAGCAAATATGGTTAGACCATCCAAGGTAGTTAAAGGCACGAGGCGAACTTAAGGTGCTAGGACCATTGGTGCCTGAGGCGCAAGGCAAGGCACGCACTTGACTGAAGCAAGGCGCAAAATTAAAAATTATAATAATAAATATAAAATATAAAAAATTAAGAAAAATAACATTATAAAATAACAAAACGGGTAATCATTAGGCCATAAAACATAAAATATAGCAAATGTCCAAAATCTCAAGTAACCCAAAAGCAGTTTTAGTTAACATTGTCATTATCTAAATACAAAACAAGTAATCAAAATTCATAAAATGATTGGGGAGAACTTAAAAGACAAAAAGTCACAATTCACAAGAAAATACTAATAAGTAACAACAAAAACAGATGAATTAATCTAATAACTAATAAAAAGAAATAATTGATGAACTACTACTAGCAATTATAAACTAATATTGCATGGAAGTATGGTTATTTAAATCACAAAAGAAGGAGAATAAGATGAAGAAGAAAATCACAACCGAAGAAGGAGAATAAGAAGAAATCATAATAGAAGAAGAAAAAAATTAGAGTAAAAGAAGAAAATCAGAGTAGAAGAAGAAGAAAAAAAATCAGAACCAGAAAAGAAGAAAATACTCAGAATTTGAAAATATTTTAGTGAGGCGTGCGCCTGATGAGCTTGGAGCCTGGTTTAAGGTGCACAAAACGCACCTCACCTTGACCCTTCTAAAGCGCGCCATGACTACAGAGAGACCACCATCACTTTAGACTGATACAAGAATTATTTAGCCACACAGAACATGATCTCGTTCCTACACCTCTGCTTTACAATATTACCAAACAATAATTCAGCAAGATGGAGGGGAAGCGTTTATCAACTAACAATCCTTCAAAAGAATCCTTCCAATAAATTGGATCAATTTCGAAGAGCTGAATAACAAAATATTTAGAATCAACAAAGCAACACCTCAAAATAAGAAGTGATTTATAACATATTAAGCCTTCAAGGAAACTCTAAAATGTGAATGTTACGCCCCGAATTTCGACACCCGAACGCCCATGGATCAACTCGTTTATCCGAAATTCAAGGTGTGATAAAAATTAAAAACAATTTTTTTTCTGAAATATTTATTTTTAGATTACCAATATTCCATATAAATCAAAACAATGAACTTTTGTAAAAACACTTTTATTAATTCAACCGTTTGATATGTTTTTGGAATTAAATTTTTGTAATTTAACAATAGGGTACCCAAAATAATAAATAAATTTATTTTCCACCAAAACTATTGGTTATGATTTCTATAATTACCTAGAATTTATATTAAACAAAATTGTTTTTGATAAGTATGTTAAACAATTTTTGTGAAAGCACTTAAGCCAAAACATTCATTTTAAAGGGTTTTAAGAATTATTTTTCACGATTAACAGAGAACGGTTACTTTTTTGTCAAAATTCAAATAACATCGAAAAATTATTTTCTTCAAGGTTTTGTTCTATAAATAAGGAAAAACAACTTTAATAAATGAACTTTTGTCAAAAATGATGTTTTAGTGATTTTACAAGTATCCGCGGTTTCTTAAAAGTAACCAGCAAAACTTAATTAGTTAATTTTTTTGACTTAATCGAATGATTCAGGGGTCAATTCCAAACAAAATATATCAAGTGATATATAAATTTAATAGTACTCAAAACTTATGATTTTTCTATCAAATAATATAGCATAGGTTCTATTTTACAAATAGAAGAAAAAGTTAAAACAAAATAAAAAACTATTAAAAATTCGTAACTGATAACCAGTTAGTAAAACGGGTCCACAAGACAACGTCGATTGAATCAAGTGACCAACCATATATTTCTGGAAAGCTAACTCGAAGCCCCACGTATTTTATGTTTGGCTGAAATATAGATTTCTATTATAAATGGATAAAAAACTCAGTCGAACTTGACTAATGTGCGCTATTTGTACAAGACAACTATGACATTCACTTTGCAAAGTTCCATAGGATAGAAAATACAATATTAAATTCGAAAATTTTTTTGTAAAATACTACAACTAGTTTTGAAACAAACCCCTTTGGAATCGCATTATTTCAATATCGATAGAATATTTGACGAATATTCTCGTCTAAGACGTGGGGTAAATCCGAGTAACCAAAAAATTTGTAAAAGTACTGAAACGAAAATTAAAGTATTTCCATCAATCCCAACATGAATAATTAGTCTAAAATACTTTATTACAACAACAACATTCTATTTTATCTCAAATTAAAAGTGATTTTCGTAACTTTAAATTGGGTAAATTTTACAACCCACTAAAAGGCTTATTTTAAGTTGGATATGGGCTAGAAATGGACCCAAAGCCTATATGTATCAACTAGACTTTAATTAAAGTTATTTTTAGGCCCAAAAGCTCTCTAAATTAACCCTAAATGCCCACCGTAATAATTTTAATTCAAACAACATGCAACCAACATTAATACTTAATATTTATTAACAAAATATCATTTACATAATTGAAATAATAATTTAAATTTATAAAATACCCTGAAAAAGTTCAAGGTATTACAGTGAACACTGAAAAAGCTTCTTTAAACTGATTTTTTTTATTTCTTGCTTCTCATTCTAAATTAAATTAGTTAGATGAGTAAGCCAAACAAGGCACACACAAATGTACTGAAGTTATGTGTCCAAATAATGACCCATATACAACTTTCATTTTAGACCCTTATCGCACTTGATCTAAAATGTTGACTAATAATCCTTCATAACCGTATCCCACTCGACCCAAATTGTTGACTAACAATTCATTTCAAATCCATATCCCACTTGATCCAATTTCATTTCAGATCCAATATTACCGACAGTTATTCCACAAGGAGGGGAAGCATTTATCAACTAATAATCCTTCAGAAGGATCCTTCCAACATGCAACTAGATCGATTTCAAAGAGGTGAATGACAAAATGGTTTAGAATCAACAAAGCAAACCTTAAATAAGTAGTAGTTTATAACATACTTGGCCTTCAAGGAAACTCTAAAACGTGATAACTTGAAGGGTAATCCTTGAATGGTTTTAAATTTCTTGGTTCTAATTCAACATTGAATGAGAAAATTCTTAGGACCCACCAGGTAAAGGGGCATTTATAAAATAATGCCCTAAACACTTGGTTAGAAGCTTCAAAGAAACATATTAAGAGCTCAACAGTAGATTCTCAGTGCATTAAAATTGACACAAAGATGAAAAAGCAAGGCTAGCTGAAACTTACTGAAGCTTTGGGTATAAATAATGATACTTATGCCAATTTCATTTCAGATTCATATCCAACTCAATATAATTATTGACTATGGAAGAGAAGCATGACAAATCTAGTCTAATTCTTTGAACCAAGTTGATTTCTTCCTAAACCAAATTCCTCGACTTTGAATCATTGGGATCGTAAACCAGTGAGAAAAGACACTGAAAACTTTTCTCCCAAACAAGGAACCCAACTAAAACGAAGAAAAAGTAAATTCTCGTATCCTCCTTTAGGAGACCACCAGATTCACATAACTATGCCTTTAGAAGACCCAGCAGCATCAAAAGAAGCCCACTAATAGGACCCATCTCTCCAAATATGCATGCTCCTCTATCTACAAGTTAATCCATAAGTCCATACAACACCTCAGATATAATTTAATATTACCACCACACCACTGCCCAAGCTCAAAGTGCTACTCTAATACCACATTTTATTTTTTTTCTGATACCACATTTTTTCTTGAAACAAAGGATGGTGTCTTAAAGCATCTCCAACAGGTCGGCTTCGTCATCACCAAGTGAAGGTTTTGGCGAGAAACCCTCAAAACTGTTCTCCATCAGCATCGCTAACCCCCTCACCATTTTGAGGGGTTGGCTAAAACCATTGTCGACCTCGCCAATGTTGGAGAGGTTTCTTCTTCGCCATATCTCCTCACCAATTAACACTTTACCATTTTACCCTTTCTCTCAATGCCATTTTTCAGAGCTTTTCTATATAATCCGACGAGTTCTTTGCCTGCAAATCAACCCACAAGCGTTTCTAAACAGGTCTTCATCGAGACGTAAGCATTTCTAAACAGGTCTTCATCGAGACGTAAGCATTTGCCGTTAATGGAGGACCCTCAAAGAGCAACTCAGAGTTGTTGTTATGTCGCCGTTAATGGAGGATCCTTGAAGAGCAACTTAGGTCTGGTTTGGCACGTTCGACATTACAGAAGAAGCGGTTCTGGCTTACGATAAGGCTGCCATTGATTTCCATGGGTTTTGGTCGAAGCTCAATTTCTCGTTCCCTGACCATCCATCAAATCAAATTTCTCAACTCGGACAACAATTACAGTAGCAGCAAGAAATAAAACTCCGTGGTTGTTTGAACATCGCCAACTTCAGCACACGCACGTTAAATTAAATCCCCCATTTCCTTCCAAACTTTTTTTTCCCTTCTGGTTGTGATATCTGGGTTTTCTAGTTTCTATTATTAATTTTCGATCGACCAAGTTTGGTTGCTGCCTCAACTCCCAAATCCTAGTAATTGGGGTTTGGTAGCTTTCGAGAATCGAAAGGTAAAGGATTTGAGGGCAAAGAGAGGAGGGACGAAGAGGGTGGTATCCAATTGGGTTCGATGAAAGAGCATGAGAAGTTTAGCGGTAGAAAACACAGGGATGGAAGGTGGGGGTATTTTGGTATTTTATTTAATTTTTTTAGCTATTTTGAATAGACTGATGGACTGGAGATAACACCTTTTGTTAAAGCTCTCCATCGGTAAATGAGGGTGATTATTAGCCAAATATGAGTATAGCTATAGATAGCTGTTGGAGATGCCCTTACTCTTCTCAGTCGCATATTACCTCCCAACTGTATGCAGTACCCAAAAATAGAACATCTATCAATAGTAAAACCAACCCACTCTATGAAGCTACAAAGTGAGATTGTGTGGACAAGTTCTAGTCTAGAAGATTACTTTAAAACCCTTTACAAGTTGGCACATGCAGGGTTAACGGAAGCACAAAGCATCTTGGTTAAAACAATTAGACATGTTCACAAAGATGCACAACACAATGCGACTTAAAGACCTGCGCAAGTTGTTCTTGAATCATCGATAGAGCTTGCAAGAAGGCTTGGCATTGTGCATGGTGCAGCCTAGAGGCTTAGTGGCCCAAAAAATCACAAATAGAACCCCAAAACCACCACCAAGTGAACCCCAAAAGAGTCCTTAAATTAGTTTAGAACTTAACATATTAGTTGTTTGTTTTAGTTAGTTTTGACTGCTTAAGAGACAAGTTAGTAAGAAGTTTCGTTAAGAGTAGGATCTGTTTCTTTTGTTGAAATCTATAAATACTAGTTAACGGAGAGGTTTGATTGCTTATGAGATAAGTTCGTAGGAAGTTTAGTTAGAGAAGGATAAGTTTCTTTCGCTAAAATCTAGAGATACATGTAACGGAGATAGCTCCTATACATTTTTTGCTAAATTAATTGAAAATTTTAGTTTGAGATGTGAAATCTTAGTGGAGAGTGAATCTTCTTGCTTCCATGGTGGAGTGATTTTCCTTGTAACATCAACTGTGAAACGGGTTAAAGATCCACGTCAATTTTGGTATCAAAGATGGTATCCTTGAGACATAATCCCTTTGATTCAATTGCCTTTGGACTCAACCGAGATTGAGTTCTTTCCAAAACTTGATCTATTGAATAGACAAGGCTCCCCTTGTGCTGTTCCTTTGACCAATGCGAGGTTCCCTTGCATCGTTCCTTTGAACAATGACGCTTATATCGCCATTTGTTTTTCACTACAACAAACAAAAAGTCGTGGTTAAACTTACCGTTATAGATCACATCATGACATCTGAGCCGGATCTATAATAATTTAATTTGCCATATTAGAGTGGCACCAACAAACAGAACTGTTGAAGCCAAATATCATCCTTTTGGCGTGAATTGGGTAGAGCAAAGCTGGTGTCCTTTAACAGGCCCATGAGATACGCCTCCACAAGCAAGCTTAGTGTGGATTTAGAACCAAAAATCTGTCTTGAAGCCTTGAATGATTTCATGGACCAAGCATTGGTAAAGGATTTGAGAACTTAGAACTCGTTTTTGCTATCGTTGACACAACTAGCATCATCCCCTATGCTTGTTGCCGTCAGTTAGTTCCAAATCACCGTCGATTCACACGACTGTCGCCACCAACACATACACCATCATCAAACTAATAAAACTCAACCTCGCTAGAATTCTCACCATTCATGGATAGCTGTTTGTTCTAAACTTCACATACTTAGGGTTTAAATTAAATCAGTAAAATGAAAAATAATGTAGAAAAGATAAGAGAGAAGAGAAGAAGAGAAAGATGAGAGAAGAACGGAGAAAAGGAAATCATATATATTCTATCATAGAGCATGATTTTCCACATATTTATATTAATGAGGTAAAAGACAAAAAAAACTAGAAATACCCTTGGTACCCCAAGTTACAACGAAATAGGGAAAATAAAAACAACCAACATTTCCCCTCAAGTTAGTGCAAAGATATCTATCATGCCTATCTTGATTAACATATTTTGGAGACAACCCTTACTACCACCCTTAGTAAGAACATCTACAAGTTGCGCTTTTGTCTTGACATAAGGTGTGCAAATCTGGCCACTATCAACTTCTCCTCGATGAAGTGTTTGTCAACATCTGTGCTTGGTGCTATCATGTTGGACTGGCTTATAGGCAATGCTCATGGCAGTTTTATTGAGCAATATATGCTCGTTGGCTCTTGAACTTTAATACCCAAGTCGCCCACCATAGTCTTCAGCCATAAAGCTCACACGCTCCATGAGCTATAGACCGAACTCTTCCTCTGCACTTGTTTCGTAAGATAACCGAAACGAAACATTGCACAAAACATGCAATGTTTTGTATGTTTCATTTCGTAATGTTTTGGAATGTTCCATAATGTCTCGGTTTGTACGATACAATAAAATAAAATAAAAAACAGATAAAAAGAATATGATGTTATGATTTTGGGAATGTTTCGTAATGTTTCAAAAAATTCACTGTTTCACAATTTTTCAATGTTTCGAGAAAATGTTTCGTTTCGTTTCGGAGTTTGTCTCGGTTTTTCACTTGATCGACACATTCCTTCGAAATGAAATTTTAAGCCTTCATAGTAACCGGATGTAGATAGACGATATTTTGGAGATAGCCCTTACTACCACCCTTAGTCAGAACATCTGCAACTTACTCTTTTGTCTTGACATATGGTGTGCAAAACTAGCCATTCAACTTCTCCTTGATGAAGTGGCTGTCAACCTCTATGTGCTTGGTCCTATCATGTTGGACTAGCTTATGGGCAATGCTAATAGCAGCTTTATTGGCAATATTAGATCATTGGCTTTTGAACTTTAATACCCAATAGTCTTTAGCCATAAAGCTCACACACTCCATGGGCCATATAAACTGAAACTATGCCTCTGCGCTAGATCTAGTTACCACATACTGTTTCTTGCTTCTCCAAGAAACCAAGTTACTCCCAAAAAAGGTACAGTAATCGAATGTAGATAGACAATCAGTAACTGAACCTGTCCAATCTACATCAATACATGCTTCCACACATAGGTGTCCATGCCTCCCAAACAGTAGACCTTTCACTGGAGAGCCCTTAAGATACTTAAGAACTTCGTTGGCAGCCTCAAGGTGAGATGCTCGAGGAGTATACATAATATTGGCTGATTACACTAACTACAAACGCAATGTCAGGGTGTATAAGGGACAAGTAAATCAATCTCCCAACTAGCCTCTTAAATTTGCCTGCATCAATGAGGCGGTTACTATCCACATCGTCCAGTCAATGATTTTGATCAATAGGCGTGTCGACAGGCTTGACACCAAGGTTACCCGTTTCATTCAACAGGTCAAAAACACACATTCTCTAAGAGATGAATATCTATTTCTTCGACTAAGCTACCTTATTTCTGAGAAAGTATTTCAAGGGTCTAAGATCTTTAATCTCAAACTGTCCCCAAAAACTTCTTCAACTCTTGCGCTTCCTCTGAGTCATTTCCTTCCACCACAATGTCATCCACGTAAACTATGACAGCAATTATTTTGTCTTGCTTGCGTTTGATGAACAATATGTTGTCAACTTGGCTCTGTACATATCCAATCTTCTTGACTACCCCACTGAATCTCTCAAACCAAGCTCGAGGTAATTGTTTCAGCCCATACAAGGTTTTCTTTAGTTTACAGACCTGATTCTCACGGCCCTCACGTTTGAATCCTGGTAGGATCATCATATACACCTCCTCCAACTCACAAAGTTTGAAATAGGATATTGCGTGCATGGACGAACACCCTTCTGAACAACAATAGGACCATTAAGATCAACAAGAATACCAAAAGGAACAACATAGCAAATATTACCTAGATCAAAGGAAGCTTCTTGATAGGGCCCTTAAACTGTGGGTTGTTTTTGTCCTCTGGTATCACTTGAAGTTTTTTTTTCCTATAGCACACCACCAATATAAATATAATAGAAGAATCAAATATTGAAGTAAGAACTGGCAATGGAAAAACTATCTTCACAGACATCACTGATGAAAGGAACAAACTCAAAGAAGGTAACATCTATAGATACCAGTCATCGACGAGTGCTAGGATGATAACATTTATATCCCTTTTACGACAAAGGATATCCCAAGTAAATACACTTCAGAGTCTTCGAGTCCAACTTGTCATGATTAGGACAATTAGCGTGAACATAACAGACACATCTGAAGACCTTTGGTGGAACAAAGAATAAAGAACTATCCAGACGAAGAAGTGAAATGGGAGTCCGAAAATTCAAAACACTAGAAGGCATATGATTTATTAGGTAGCAAGTTGTTAACTAGGCTTCAGACGAAAAAAATTCGGAACTTGCATACTAAGAAGCAGGACGAGTTACTTCAAGCAAGTGCCTAAATTTCTTTCTGCAACACCATTTTGTTGAGGGGTTTTAACAAAGGACGTTTGATGATCAATCTCATGTTCATCATCCATAAACTCTCCATTATCGGACCAAAAGATTTGGATTTTAACACCAAATTGAGACTGAACCATCTGATGAAAAGTCTTGAAGATTGAAAAGCCTCATCTTTAGACTTCATTAGATACCCAGTACAACAATTGTAATCAACAAATAAGACAAAATAACGATAACCAAATAGAGTAGTGGGGGACGAACTCCAAACATCAGAATGAAAAATATGAAAAGTACTTTTATTCTCACTAAAGGGAAATGAAGTACCGTAATGCTTTGTCAGTTCACACGTTTCACAATTTTAACTTAACAGAAGAAAAAAAACTCAAATTGTGAAAATAAACATCTCAGCCTAGAAATAAGTAGATGGCCAAACCAATTATGCCAACATATTAACTGATCTTTATTGACACTACTACTACTAATATTGCTGCTGCTACTGCTACTATAATGTTGCGCTAGCAGAGAAGAGAGTTGCTTCGTGTCCAAACAGTACAACCCATTGTCCTCGAGACCACTACTAATCGTCTTCCTCGTCTCCAAGTCCTGAAACACACACTGAGGGGAAAAAGTGACTATAATTCAAATTTAATGTGATACTACTAAGAGAAATAAGATTAGTATTGAACTTGGGGACATGAAGAACGGAAGACAAGGTTAAGGATGGTGTAGCGGTCACACTATCTTTCCCGGATACTGAGGACAATGTACTATCAGCAATTTGAACCTTGTCTTTACCAGAACAAATACTGTAAGACGAAAAAATAGATGGCATACCAATCATGTTATCAGAGGCCGCAAAATCGATGATCCAAAAAGGGCTGAAAGGTGTAGAAGACACAAGTAGGGCTAACCAAGAAGTACCTAACTGAGCGAAAGTGGAAGTAGAAACAGTTACTATCCATCGAGTTAAGACATCATCCGTCTCAACTTTTCCATCTCATCCTTGGAAAAGTTTGCCATACCCCCAAGAGATGTAGAAACTTGTTGAATTGCATCTTGGGATACTGAGTGTGCTTTAGATGGCCCATGTCTAAAACTGGAACTAAACTAAAGTAGTTGAGCATGTAGATCCCAACATGTCCCCTTCGTGTGACGTCTTCGTCTAAGGTGCTCACACTTCAGCTTGCCCTTATCATCACCCTTCTCCAATTTGTTCAGGGCTTTCGTGCTTGTTTTTAGTCGCCATCTCAAGTATAGACTTATCATGAGAAACAGGGTCTTGTTCAGGCTTGGAGAACATAGCATGTCGCCTATTCTCTTCACTATGAATGTAGGCATAAACCTGAGACAGTGGAAAAGGTGGATCTCTACCCAAAATCTGAACTCTATCATGCTCGTAGCTCTAATTCAAACTGGCGAGGAATTCAAATATCCGTTGGCATTCTACCATCACTTTGTATCCTAACACATCGGTAACACAAACTAGGGAAGAGCTCTGGTAGTGGTCCAATTCCTCGCACATACTCCATAGAGTAGTACAGTACATACCCAAGGACATCTCCCCCGACGAAGAAAATGGGATATTTCTTGTCGCAACTCGTACAATTTCGCAAAATTCTCAACTTGGGCATAAATCTAAACTATATAATCACATACCCCTTCGTAGTTGAGAGAATTAGGAAACCCTTACTAATGTGTGACTGAATAGAATGTAATAGCCATGACCAAAGTTTAAAAAGGCGCAAGAGGCGTACGCCCCTCGAGGCGCTAAAAAACAGCCTCGAGGCTATAGCCTTGAGGTACTAAACTGAGGCTTATGCCTCAATTGTAAGAGGCGTACGCCTCGAGGCTATAGCCTCGAGGCGCAACTGAGGCTTAAGCCTCAGTTTTACATGGTAAAGGGGTAAACCGAACCCCATTTTTTTGCTTTTTTTGATACTTTTTTCCCATAATACCCCCTCTAATACTATTAAATGGCAAAAACGACCTAAATGGTCCTTATTTGAGTATCTAAAACTCATTATTTTGGGAGAAATCTCTAATCAACTCTTTGAACCCTATTTTTTCTTATTTTAGATAAATCCTCCTAGAGAGCTCAAATCTTGTCCGAATCACAATCTGTCACTTCCTACGATTTTCTTGTGAGCAATCTCACCAAACTCAAGCAAGAAATCAAAGTTTTGAAGAATTTTTAAGGTATGTGACCATATTTTGGGTTTTTACCTTATCTTTTATAAATACATGTAAAATTTCATTATTTTTCCTTCTTTAATGGTTTTTTTTTTTTGTTGTTTTTTTTAATATTATGATTGAAGATGGTAAGAGGGGTTTCTAAGAAGCATGGGGAGTAGTGGTAGTAGTAGAAAAGATCCGGCATGGAAGTATGGGGTAAAGGTTGAGGGTCCAAAAGTAGGATCCAAGGGCTACATTTATCTACAATACAATTTTTGTAGTAGGATTATAAAATGAGGGGTGAAAAGGATGAAAGATCATCTAGCGAGTACCCATTATAATGTATCTCTATGTACAAAGGCATCCCTAGAAGTTATAGAAGAGATAAAAGCCTACATGGCTAAAGGAACACAAAAAAGAAGTGTGGCTCATGAAGATTTTGAGTTTATGTCGAATAGGGGCTCATATTATGGTGGTGGTGCAACCGAGGAAGGAGGCTCTGCACCGGGTATGGGTGGCTCTAGTGGCGCTAATTTGGTTTCCTCGCGAGGTGTAAGGGGGCCAATGGATAGATATGTTGTGGCCGAGCCCGAGGACCATATGCGTGGTAGTGAGGGTGGTGTTAGGCATGAAAATGTAGAAGCACCACGTGTCTTAGCACCTCACAATGCAAATGAGCATAGGAACCAAGTGTGCTTGGACATTGGACGGTTCTTTTTTGAAAATGGTCTTTCATTCAATGTCGCCACTAGTCTTTCTTTTGTGAATATGTTGCGGGCAGTTGGAGAGTATGGGTGTGGTTTAAAACCACCTAGCATGTACGAGTTGCGGATGTAGATCCTCAAAGAAGAGGTGAAGACAACAGATTCAATGATTAAAGAAGTCAAGAAAACATGGCCCAAGACAGGAGTTACCATTATGTCAGATGGTTGGAAAGATATGAGGGGTCGACAATTGCTCAACTTTCTTGTCAGCAATCCAGAGGGGATGGTTTTTTTAAGAAGTGTGGATGCATCAGCTGCAATCAAGGATAACAACTTGATGTTCAAGCTTCTAGATGAGGTTGTTGAGGAGGTGGGAAAAGAACATGTAGTGCAGATTGTGACTGATAATGCATCTGCTTACAAACTAGCTGGAGAGAGATTGATGGAGAAAAGAAAAGGACTTTATTGGACTCCATGTGCCGCTCATTGCATCGACTTGATGCTTGAGAGGATTTATAGTTTGCCTCAGCTTGCTTCTGCATATAGAAAAGCTAGGAAAGTTAATAATTTTATTTACAGCCATGGTTGGGTACTTGCTTTGATGAGAAGCTTTACAAAAAGAGAATTGATTCGCCAAGCCGTGATAAGGTTTGCTACAGCAAACTTGACATTACAGAGCATGCTACAGAGTAAGCAGCCATTGAAGGCCATGTTTACATCAAGCAAGTGGGCAAGCAATGTGTGGGCCAAAAAAGATGAAGGAAAGGCCATTAGGAAATTTGTGTTGAAGGACAACAATTTTTGGCCTAGTGTTGTGTATTCTTTCAAGGCTACGAAGCCTTTAGTTTGTGTTTTGAGGATTATAGATTCAAAAAAAGAACCAATTATGGGCTTTATTTATGGGGCAATGGATAGGGCCAAAGACATAGTTTAAAGTTTCGGCCGAAACCGAAACGTTTCACCCGAAACGTTTCGGTTTCGCTACAGACAGAGACAAAATACTGGTTTGTACCAGAAACCACCAAGTTTCGGCTTAGTTTCGGTAGTTTCGTCGCAGTTTCAGTAGTTTTGTTTGTATCGGACGAAACGTGTCGAAACCACCGAAACTTGTAGATCTAAACAGTACTCACGTGAAATCGCGCAAAATCGGGCCATTTTCAGCCTTTTCTGGCTTGCAGCTCAATTATTAGCATAACAACAAAAAAAAAAGCATAAAAAAAGGGGAGAGGGAGGAAGAGTCGACAACAAACAAAGACTCAAAGAGAGAGAGAGAGAGAGAGAGAGAGAGAGAGAGAGAGAGAGAGAGAGTGAGAGAGGAGGAGGAGTACCTGTGCGCCTTCCGAATCGCCTGCAACCCCCTTGCCGCCGTGCTCCTTGTCATCGCCGGTGAGTTATTTTTTTATTTTTTTTTCAACTCTCAGTTTCAGCTTTTGAGACTTGAGAGTAGAGAACCGAGAGTAAAGGGTTTAAAACCCTAGAGAAATGAGAGGGTAATCGAATGAGGGGTTTTTTAGAACTTTGAGAAAAGTTCTGATGTATAACAGGTTATACCTAAGATGCGTGTACAAACACGATTTTTGTTACTCAACGCTACCATCTAGCACCTTTGATTGCACGGATGTTTAGCCCACCAGTTGGTAGACATTCATACAAAAAATCAGCTATCTTTGATGATTTCTAGCCATTGGATTAACCCAAAAAATAGTTAAATCCAACGACTATTATCACACTAAAAAAAGTTGTACATCTAATTTTTAGGGGGTTTACCCAGCAAGGGGGCGACTAAACATCCATGCGTTCAGTGGGCCCATAGGGCAGCAGTGATTAACAAAAGGGTCGGGTTCCGATGACCAACATTTTTGACCAATATTTTTGACCAACACCATGGTGTACCCTCATAGAAGATGAATCAATGGCTGATTTTTGGTGAAGATGATCTATACGGTGAGGAGATCATCCTCACCAAAATTCAAATCATTCTGATATTCATAGACCGGTTTAGAAGTTGAAGAATTATGGACTGTCGATTTTTACCGCATAACTTGAAAACCACATTTAACGGGGTTAGAAATTTCGGAATGGGCCGATTTTTTGTTGGGGTTATCTATATGGCGAGGAGATCATCCTCACCAAAAATCAGCCATTGATTCATCCTCTATGAGGGTACACCAAGGTGTTGGTCAAAAATGTTGGTCGCCGGAACCCGACCCTTAACAGAAATGGCTAAAGTACTAACTAGGGAAAAATCCACGTGGCACTCCTTTGGGGCCACTAATCTTATGAATTTTTGGCCCATCCATTGGTGGACTTACGCACAAAAAATCATGCTGATTCGTGATCTCCAACCATTGAATCTGAGTATCCAAAAAATATTCAAATCCAATGGCTGGAAATCAACTCATGAAAATCATTCCAATCCAATGGCTAAAAATCACTAATCAATCTGACTTTTGATGTGTACGTCCATCAGGTGGTGGGCCATATCAGTGGGCCCAAAAAAATGGAAAAATCTATGAAAAAGTGCTAAAAAAATCAGTTATTAGTGTTTCTTAGCCATTGGATTTGAGCACTTTTTAATCATGGGCTTGGACCCACACACCAAAAGTCAGTGATTAGTGTTTCTTAGCCATTGGATTTGAGCACTTTTTAATCATGGGCTTGGACCCACACACCAAAAGTCAGTGATTAGTGTTTCTTAGCCATTGGATTTTAGCACTTTTTCATCATGGGCTTGGACCGAACTCATAGGCCTGTTCATAAACCCATGATGAAAAAGTGCTCAAATCGTACGGCTAGAAATCATCAATCACGCTGATTTTTGGTGTGTAGGTCTATCATAGTGTGGGCCAGACATTCAAGTGGCAAGTGGGGCCGAACTATTCAACTACGTTGCAATTTTAGGGCCCACTGCCTCCATGAATGTTTGGCCCACATATTGGTGGACCCACACACCAAAAATCAGCGTGATTAGAGATTCCTAGCCATTGGATTTGAGCACTTTTTGATCATGGGCTCGGAACCAACTCATAGGCCAGTTCATAAAGCCCATGATGAAAAAGTTCTCAAATCCTACGGCTAGAAATCAGAAATCATGGTGATTTTTGGTGTGTAGGTCTATCATTTTATGGGACAGACATTCAAGTGGCACATTTTATGTGCTCCACAGCCCCATAACATAAGCCATGTGGCACATTTTTAGTGTGTTTGATGATTTTTAGCCCTTGGTTATGTACTAAACAATGGTTGAATCCAATGGCTAGAATCACGCCTTAAAAGTACAAAAATCTAATGACTAGAGATACCAATCAGGGTGAATTTTTATGTGCATATACACAAAGAGGTGGGCTGAAAATTCATGTGGTCAGATGATCCAAAATATGTGGTTGTCACCTCACAGGCTCACACATGTAACTTTTTTTTAGAACAATGTGTTACTTTTTTTTGGTGCTTAGAACATTTTGTTACTTATCAAAATAAAAATAAATACATAATGTATATGTGTTATTCTTTAATTTGATTAAATAAAATAAAACATATATACATGTCACCTACTATACTCCATGTAATTGATTAGATAATTTATCAATTATCTAACTATATAATCGATTAATTTAGAAGTACACACATACAATTTTTTAAAATATTTATTACTAATAGAGAAAAACTCTAGTGCACTAATTACATTCATATACTTTAAAGAATATGCCCAGGGAACAAGATATTGGTTGGGATCATTGTACAGCGATTGGGGCAGATAAAAGACATGTCAGATGTAGATACTGTCACAAAGAAATATATGGTGGAGTGACAAGGTTGAAGGAACATCTGACAGGGAAACCATGGGAAGTTAAATCTTGTCCCTCGGTTCCTAGAGAGGTGCAAGAGACAATTAAAAATTACTTAATTGCATCGAAAAAGGCAAAGGCTACTCAACAGAGAAGGAAAGAAGATATATATGCGAGCCTTAATGACCCAGACGTAGGAGGTAGTGGTGGTTGCCCCTATGATGTGCCGGATGCAGATAGTGATGATGACACTGAATCCGATGAGAACATGTCTCGATTTGAAAAGCTGCAGCTGAAGTTTGCCCAACGTCAAAGTAGGCAGTCACTTTTACAAGATGAGGAGAGGAGACATTCGGTGTCTGGCATACCGAGTCGGGATATAGGAGGCTCCTCCCAAGCCAGGGCTAAATCATCTGCTAGGGGAGGGATGCATCGCAGCTTTAGTGTGCGAGAAGCCGACGACGCCATACACAGGGCACAAAAAGAGAAGGATTCTGTAGCTGCTCGTAGGAGAGGGCTTGATCCATTTTTATATAGATCAAAGTCAACTACACAAAAGAAGTTGAAAGAGGCTTGGGGTGGAAAGAAACTTTTTGATAAGGTGGGAAGAGCTATAACGAAGTTCTTTGTATTCAGTTCGATCCCTTTCAATGCAGCAAAGAGTCCTTATTTCCAGCCAATGATAGATACTATTGCAGAGGCAGGGCCTAGGATTAGAGGACCTTCTCCCTTTCAGATTAGTACCAAATACTTAAACATAGAAATAGCTGAGTTGAAAAATTACATCGACATATTAAAGAAAAAGTGGACTGACTATGGCTGTACCATTATGTACGATGGGTGGACATCAAAGACGAGGAAGTCTATTATTAATTTCATGGTGTACTGCGACCGAGATATGATTTTCCACAAGTTGATCGACACGTGTGGAAAGGAAAAGACTTCTGAGTACCTATTGGAGTTGATGGATGAGGTAGTGGAGGAGGTTGGTGAGCAGAATGTGGTGCAAATTGTCACTGATAATGAAGCATCATTCAAGCTTGCAGGGAAGTTGTTGATGGCCAGGAGAAAACACTTGTTTTGGGCCCCATGTGCTGCACACTGCATCGATCTCATGCTAGAGGAGATTGGAAAGACAAAGTCAATATCTTCAACAATTGAAAAGGCAAGGAAGATCACGGGCTTCATTTATAACAGTGGGAAGGCCGTCAACCTGATGAGGCAGTTCACTGAAGGTAGGGATTTGTTGAGACCTGGAATTACACGGTTCGCTACTGAATACATCGCCCTACAAAGTCTCTTGCGCCATAAAGACGCTTTGCGCAAACTTTTTCTATCAGATGAATGGAAGTTGTTGATGGCGGGATTTGGAAGAGATAGGAAGAAGAGAGAAGTTGCAGATACAGTGTCTAATTACGTCTTGACAAATGAGTTTTGGACAAAGGCAGAAGAGACATGCTCGAGCCTCTTGTGAAGGTGTTGAAGTTGGTTGACCAAGACAAAAAACCAACTCTAGCCTTTATATATGAGGCAATGGATAGAGCAAAAATGTCTATTCAAGTTGCATGCAAACATTATAAGAGATATTGGGATATCATTGATAGAAGATGGAATGTCCAGCTACATCATCCTCTACATGCAGCAGGTAAATTGTTGCTTATTTAGATTATGTGTAGGCAAGTTAAGATTTTATTATTTTTTTCTAATTAGTATTATATTTTTTGCATGGTATAAATCAGCGCATTTCTTAAACCCTGCATTCCAATATGGCAATATGTCAAGACACGAGGAGATAAGAGAAGGCCTGGATGAGGTCATTAAAAAGTTAGAGCCATCATTGGACATACAAGGGAAAGCAATAAACGAAGTATGTATAATGTATCTGTCAAGACTATCATTGGTATATAATATTTTAAAAGTTTAGGTGATAATGCACTTTTAACTTTATCAACTTATATGTAAGTTAAATTATTTGTGAAGGCAAGGGGTGAATTTGGAGAAGCTCTTACAATAAATCAACGGAAGTCTGATATGCCTGGTATGTGTACATCTAAATATATAGTTATTATAATTTTATTAGTTACTAATACGTCTTACTCTTAATTTTGTAGCCGAGTGGTGGTATAATTATGGCCGGGATGCACCTAATTCGAGACGTATTGCCATCAAGATTTTGTGTCAAACGTGCTCCTCTTCAGGTTGTGAGAGGAATTGGAGTACGTTTTCTCTTATCCACACAAGGACTCGCAATCGATTATCAATGAAGAGATTGGAGCAGTTAGTTTTTGTACATTACAACCTGAGGTTGCGATTACGTAATTTGATGGACAAGAAGGAAGATGACGAGTATTATAATCCAATTGATTTGGATTATATATTTGATTTAGATGATGTCTTGGGCCCTTGGATGCGCGAGAAGGACACACCTGTACTAGACAACGAAGACTTGTCATGGTTAGATGAGCCACTCACTAGAGGTACATCTGATGATGATGGTGCTCATGCTGGTAGTGATGATGATGGTAGCGATGATGATGGTGGTGGTGGTACTGCTGCTGTTGCTAGTAGAAGTGGAAGTGCTGGAGGTGGCCATGGAGGAGTCGGAGGGACTGCGGCTACTGAGCAGGAAGGTCGTCTGGGGGACACATATCCTGTTGATGATGTCATCATCACACAAGATACTAATCACGGTATTAGAGAACGTCGTAGGAGATTGGCAGAATCGACTACATATCCAAGTGATGATGAGTCTGATAGCCGATATAGGCCTAAGCATGAAGGCACCAACATAGATGAGCAAATGGAACATATGTCATTTGGTAACCATCCAAGTTGGCCTACTTACAATTATGGTCAGCCTCCTCCTTATGGTTATGGTTATAGTTATGGTCAGCCTCCTCCTTATGGTCAGCCTTCTTCATATCATTATGGTCAGCCGACTCCATACAGTTATGGTCAGCCTCAAGGCCCTCAACCATATGATTATTCTCTTGATCAGGAATAGTCCAGCTCTAGTCAAAGTCGAACTCGTACAGATGACTCCCCCACAGGACAATATGGTTTCTTCTTCCAAGATCCACATGCTCACCAGTATTATGGGCAATATGAATAAATTGCTCTTTTCATAAGATGTGGGACTGTGTATTATGTGCTTATAGTCTTGTATGTTGAACTATGTTAATTGAAATGCATTCAATTGCAAATGTGTATGTTGACTACTTAGTATACAGTTTTACTTTTACAAGACATGCTCTGCCAACTCTGGTTTAGCCGAAAGTACAATAAGTCACTTTTTTTAATTTAAATCAGTAATACAATATAGTTCTTAATTAAATTTTATCACATTTATATGTTTTTTTTTTTTTTTTTTTTTCATTATTTTTTAGCACTTTTTGAACTTCCTAATATGGTTTCGCTAAGTTTCGAACCGAAACCAGCGAAACTACCGAAACTACTCCCGAAACTATGACCGAAACTCTCCTTTACTTTAGTTTCACCAAGTTTCAGGACGAAACGGCCGAAACTACCAAAACGTTTCGGTTTCGCCCGAGACCGAAATTGAAACGAAACCATCAACTTTGAACCATGGCCAAAGAAGAGATTGCAAAAAACTTGGATAATGATCTATCCAAGTACAAAGAAATATGGGACATCATTGACTAGAAGTGGGACTTCCAAATGCACCGCCATCTACATACCGCAGCATACTTCCTCAATCCACAATTTCATTATGACCCTGACTTCTCTACTCATCCAGAAATTAAATTGCATCTATATAATTGTATGGACAAGCTAATTCTAGACCCAAAAGAGAGGGAGCAAGCTGACTTAGAAATTGACCAATTTCGTGGGAAGATTGGTCTATTTGGCCGGCCTCAATTAGAGTCAACAAGAAAGAAGCGCACTCCAGGTGAGCCAATATAGTTAAGTATATACTCATATAATCATATACTTCAATATTTAATTGTGAAATATTTTCTAGCTAATTGGTGGCTAACTTATGGAGACGGCACACCAGCATTGACTAAGTTTGCCGTTAGAGTGCTAAGTCTCACTTGCACTTCTTCAGGATGTGAGCGGAATTGGTCAACATTCAATCAGGTAATTAAGTTAAGAGTTGAGTTAGGAGTTACAAAGGAGTCTTAGGACTTCAATCATGTATTGATGTATGTTTTTCTATTTCTTTTAGATGCATACAAAGAGAAGAAATAGGTTGGATCAAACAAAGTTGAATGCCTTAGTTTTTGTGATGTACAATATGTTGTCAGGGACCTACTTGTAATATCTTACATTCTACAAGGGGCCCTTGTAATATTGTAAAACTTCACTTAATATATATATTGGGTGAAATCGTGTAGGCTATTCTAAGCTCTACACGATTTCTCCTCTTCCCCCAATTCTCTTCTCATCTCCTCTCTTCCATCTCTAACCCTAATCTCTTATCCTGGTTACGATCCAAGATTACAACATGGTTATGTAACCATGGCTCAATCCTAGAGCTCTGAAGAACCCTAGGGATTGCGAAATTCGATGCGAAGGGCTTTCCAAAGAAGGAGATCATCTCCATGGATAGCCGCAAGCCTTAGAAGAGTCTGAAACCCTAGCCACCCACTCCAAAAGGTTGGAGAAGTTCTCCCAGGCCTAGCCGCCCACTCCAGAAGCCTGGAGAAGAGCTATCAGGCATAGCCGCCCACTCGGGCCACTCCAGAAGGTTGGAGAAGAGCCACCAAGCCTAACCGCCCCTTCCAAAAGGTCAGAGAAGACCCTCTAGACCTAGCCGCAGGTCTCAGAGGAGCCCGGAACCTCTCCCTAGTGCTACCGCACCTATCCAGGAACCTTTTTAGGTCATCAGAACCATTCACAAGTTTCCCACGGGTGGTTTTTTCTCCAATAGAAAATCTATAAAGGAGTTGTTCCAAAAAGGTCTAAATCCTGCGAGCACCTCCGCAGCAGCAGTTCGGATGATTTCTTATCAGTCCAAGTTGTTCTATTCCTCAGAAAAGTCTTCTCTACTACCATGAGTACATCTGAGGAGTCATCTTCTGCCAAGTCAGAGATCATTGTTGCCCCACCCAGTCTGGGAAGTCATGGTGATCACAACCCGAACCTACAGATGACTACGATGAAACTCGACGAGACCAACTACCTCGCATGGTCTCAATCTGCCAAGATGTACATCACCGGACGAGGCAAAGCCGGCTATATCACTGGACCCATCATTGCACCTGATTCCTCCGATGCCACGTTTGAGAAGTGGGAAGCGGAAAACTCGATGGTCATGTCATGGCTGCTTCATTCCATGCATCCATCGATTAGCACAGGCTTCATCTTTCTCCCGACTGCCAAAGATATATGGGACACGGCATCTCAGACCTACTCCCAAGATGGGAATTTTGCTAGGATGTATGAACTTCAACAGGAGATAGCACATCTGAAGCAAGGCGATCTTCCTTTGGGATCATACTACGCTGCGTTACGCAGCAAGTGGGAAGAGGTAGATCACTACCAGACCTACACCCCTACATGTACTAAGGATGCTACGGAGTTCCAGAAGATGATTGTGTGCGGACGCATATTCGAGTTTCTTGGCGGCTTGAACCAGAGCTATGAGCAGGTTCGAGCCAACATCTTGGGCAGAGATCCACCGCCGTCGACCATTGCACAGGTCTACTCCTACATCCAGAGCGAGGACAGCAGGAGAGCCATGAGCTCTAAGACAGATGTTGATGTTCCTTTATCTGAGAAGTCTGCCTTGGCCACTCAGAAATTGAGCAAACCCACATCCAAGAAGGATGGGGACCATGATGATCGTGATCGACTCAGATGTGATCACTGTGGCAAGCGTCGCCACACTCGGGAGACCTGCTGAAGTCTTCATGGTCGTCCCGCACAGTTCTCTGGGGGGAAGCAAGGCTCCTCAAAGAAGCCCTTTGGTAGCAAACATGGAACCTTAGCCGCTCATGCCACCAGTCAAGATTCCTCTGATGTGACCCCTTCCTCTGGGCAGTCCAACACCTTCTCTAGCATGGACATTGACAGGCTTCGACAATTACTTACTCAGCTTGATGGCCCTTCCCCACCTACATCTTCCTTTGCTCAGACAGGTACATCCCATTCAGCCCACCATGTGTCTACGGCACCCATTGGTTCTTCCTGGATCATTGATTCTGGTGCCTCCGATCATATGACTGGTATGCCATCCCTTTTCTCCACTTATAATATCTGCTCGGGTAAGGACAAGGTCCACGTGGCCGATTGCACCTTCTCCTCTATCTCAGGGAAGGGCACTATCTCTGCCACACCTACTTTGTCTTTATCCTCTGTATTTCATGTTCCTAAATTCACCACTAGCCTGTTTTCTGTTAGCCATCTTACTAAGAGCCTAAACTGCAGTGTTACCTTTTTTCCTACTCGCTGTGTTTTTCAGGACTTGGAGATGCGGCGGATGATTGGCAGTGGTCGTGGGGATGGTGGATTATACCTGCTCGATAGCCAGCCGACTTCATATTCTGTTGCACATCAGTCTAGTGCCAATGTCAATAGTTCTAGCGTTAATAAAGACCTGTTAATGCGATGGCATAACAGGCTAGGTCATTTACCGCTTTCAGTCATGAAGAGTCCGTTACCTCAGTTTGCGTCTATTCCATTTTTTGAGTTCAACTGTGAAACTTGTGCACTTGCAAACCAATGTCGGGTGTCTTTTCTGACCAGTAATAAAAAAAGTACGTTTCCTTTACAGCTTGTGCACTCTGATGTTTGGGGACCCAATCACACCACTTCTATCTTTGGTTTTCGCTACTTTGTGATTTTTGTGGATGACTATAGTCATTACACTTGGATCTACCTTATGAAATCAAAAAATGAGGTGCATACTATCTTTCAGACCTTCCATAAAATGGTGTGCAATCAATTGGGCACCACCCTAAAAGTCCTACGCACTGACAATGGGGGGGAATACATGTATAGTGGCCTTGCCTCCTACTTTGAAGAACATGGAATTCTTCATCAGACTTCATGTGCCGATACACCTCAACAGAATGGGACCGCTGAGCGAAAGCATCGCCATGTCCTGGAGGTTGCTAGGGCACTTCTTCTTGGTACTTGGGTACCCAAGGGTTATTGGGTTGACGCTGTGTTGACGGCATCCTACTTGATAAATCGGATGCCCTCTCGTGTCTTAGGGTCAAAGTCTCCCCTTTTACTCCTGTTTCCTTCTTGTCCTGTGTTCTCCATTCCACCTAAGGTCTTTGGTTGTGTTTGCTATGTTCACGCCCATCACAGGAAGGACAAGTTAGATCCGAAAGCCGTTCGATGTGTGTTCATTGGCTATTCGTCCACTCAGAAGGGATATCGGTGTTTCCATCCCTTTACCCGTCGTCGGTTTGTTTCTCTAGATGTTACCTTTTTTGAGAGTCTTCCCTTCTTCTCAGTTGATCGGACTTCTCTTCAGGGGGAGCTTGGGAGTATTGACAAGAGTCCGATACCTCCACGAGGAGATTCCTCAACCAATACCCCTTTGATTTGCCTGATGAGTCTCCTGTACCCTTGTCCTTATCTCCTACTGACACTGTGCCACAGGATCCGCAGCTAAAGACATATGCCAGACGATGTCAAAAAGAGAAACAGTCCACCATCCAAGCTCACTGCCAGGAAATCCAACTCGATCCAGGTAATCGTGTCCTCAGTGATCCTCATGATGATATGTCTGTTGCCCCTTCTACTATCCTTCCCATAGACATTGATGTACCTATTGCTCATCGGAAGGGTGTTCGGAACTGTGTTACCAAGCACCCTATCTCTCACTTTGTTTCCTATCAACAGCTCTCACCATCCTACAGAGCATTTGCTACTTACCTATTCAGTGTCGCTCTGCCATCCGGTGTCTCAGATGCCCTCAGCCAGCCTCAGTGGAAAGCAGCCATGCTAGAGGAGATGACAGCTCTAGAAAAGAATGGTACTTGGGATTTGGTTCCATTGCCTAGAGGAAAGAAACCCATGGGGTGCAAGTGGGTATATACAGTGAAATACAAAGCAGATGGAAGCATCGACAGGTACAAGGCCCGTCTCGTTGCAAAAGGGTACACACAGACTTATGGGATTGACTACTAGGAGACGTTTGCTCTTGTGGCCAAGATGAACTCAGTTTGAATTCTGTTATCTCTCGCGGCAAATTTTTCTTGGCCCCTCTACCAATTGGATGTCAAGAATGCCTTCCTCTATAGTGATCTGGAGGAAGAGGTCTACATGACAGGTCCTCCGGGGTTCAGTCCGACTGGGAGTAAGGAACTTGTGTGCAAACTGAAGAAAGCCTTCTATGGGCTTAAACAGTCACCAAGGGCTTGGTTCGAGAGGTTCAGTTCCGCAGTCAAGAAGATTGGCTACTCGCAGAGTCAAGCAGACCACACTCTCTTCATTAAGAGAAGTCAAAGTCATCTTACTGCTCTTATTGTGTATGTGGATGATATCGTGGTCACAGGAGATGACCCAGATGAGGTTTGCAGATTGAAAAAATACATCGGCACAGAGTTCGAAATCAAGGATCTGGGAACCTTGAGATACTTTCTGGGCATTTAGGTTGCTAGGTCAAAGCAGGGTGTGTTCATCTCACAAAGAAAGTATGTACTTGATCTCCTTCGAGAGTCAGGAAACTTGGGAGCTAAACTAACCGTTACACCTATAGAGCAGCAACATCGGCTGAATCCTGTTGATGGGGATCCCATTGCTGATACAGGCCAATTCCAGAGACTTGTTGGGCGTCTCATCTACCTTTCGCTGACACGACCAGATATTGCATATGCAGTCAGTGTCATCAGTCAGTTCATGCATGCCCCTCGCTCTCCACATCTTGAAGCAGCACACCGAGTGTTACGCTATCTTAAGGGGGCTCCAGGGAAGGGTATCCTGTTTAGTAAGAATGGACACATGCGAGTTGAAACTTATACAGACGCTGACTAGGCAGGTTCAGTCACTGACAGACGTTCCACATCAGGGTACTGCACGTATGTGGGAGGTAATCTGGTGTCTTGGCGCAGCAAGAAGCAACCAGTTGTCGCCCGCTCTAGTGCCGAAGCAGAGTACTGTTCTATGGCTCATGGTGTATGTGAGCTTCTATGGTTGAAGACTATGCTCAGTGAGTTCGGATATCCTGTCAAAGGGTCTATGCAACTGTATTGTGACAATAAAGCAGCCATCAGCATTGCTCATAATCCAATTCAACACGACAGGACAAAGCACATTGAAGTAGACCGTCACTTCATCAAAGAGAAGCTTGGTCGGGGACTTATTTGCACACCGTATGCCCATACCATTGATCAAGTTGCGGATGTGTTAACTAAAGGTGTTACTAAAGGGATCTTAGAGCACCTGTTATCCAAGCTGGGCATGATAGGTATCTTCGCACCAGCTTGAGTGGGAGTGTTGTCAGGGACCTACTTGTAATATCTTATATTCTGCAGGGGGCCCTTGTAATATTGTAAAACTTCACTTAATATATATATTGGGTGAAATCGTGTAAGCTATTCTAAGCTCTACACGATTTCTCCTCTTCCCCCAATTCTCTTCTCCTCTCCTCTCTTCCATCTCTAACCCTAATCTCTTATCCTGGTTACGATCCAAGATTACAACAAAATAAGAAGTTGAGGGTTAAGCAGTTGAAAAATAGGCTAAGGCGTAAAAATGAAGAAGAAGATCCACTGGTTATTGAAAGCATCGATAGTGATGATGAATGGCTAGTGGAACAAGCGGGAGGAGGCATAGGAGGAATGGAGAATGTGGTGCCAGAGGCAGAACCAGTGGTACAAGAGTCTTGCCCTTGTCCTACATGGCACAATGATCTCGATGAACTCGATTTCGATGCCCTTGAGATTGCAATGGCATAATCAAAGCCACAAGGAACTAGAAGGAGAAAGAAAAGTACAGCCTCTAGAGGAAGAGGAAGAGGACAACCAAATGCGGGAACAGGAAGAGGTTAGTGAATTAATTATAGACTTAAACACTTTGACAAAGTGACAACTTACATCATTAAATTACTCTACATTATATTAATGTGTTCATCTTTTTTAATTAGGTAAAGGAAAGTCTCCCATGGAATTGGTGGACAAAGAAGATGAATGGGTGGAGGTTGAATCCGATTGGAGAAGATGATAGGGGCATCAGATATCATGATGACTCCTTAAAAGATCCCACTAGCGATGATGATGATATTGGGGAAGAAGAATAGAAAGATTGATGATTTTTAATTTTTGTGTGACAATATAAAAATAGGATTTGAATATGTTAACTTGTTAATTTTAACTTTTACTACTTGCTCTACTCTCTTTCTTAACTCTATATTGTTAGTTACCTATGTTGTTACTACTGTTAGTATTGACTATTGAGATTTGGTAATTTAGTGGAATTGGCATATCAAATGTGCTTTATGTTGTTAAGATTCGATATCAGCATTCAAGCATTCCCGACAGCATCGCTCCAAAGGTAAAAGTTATAGCCTCACTTACTTTTATGCTTATTTAAGTTATTTTTTTCACATGATATGATGTTTCTCATTTTTCTAGAATTAATTATATTTTTTTTAGAATTTTTTACGCATTTTTGTAAAAAAAAAAACTGAGGCTTAAACGAGGCTTACGCCTCGGTACCACCTCGAGGCTACGCCTCGCCTTTTTTAAAGAAAACGCCTCAGTTCCTGAACTATCCTTTTTAAACTTTGGCCATGACATCACCACGAGGTTTTCAACCCCCCACTTATCATAGGTAGATTCAGTTAGGGGTGGTGCTACCACCTTGCGATTAAGGTACCCCAACCTACTACATCCATTGATATACATATAGGCAGACGATGCTCACTTTAGATACTTTGACCCATACAACTTCACTATGGTGACCTGCAACCCAAGGTGGTACTAACCATGGGTACATATTGTGTGACATACCTAGGTGTGGCAGATGAATCATCAAACGAACTATCAATAGACATATTTCAACCTAAGGTTTGCATTAGAAGTCCCAAAAAAACCTTGCAGCATGCCTTGTAACCATTTCTCTCGTGAACAATACTCTATGAACAATACCTGTGAACAATAACGATGAACAGTACTCCATGAATGATGCAATAAACAGTACTCTGTGATTGGTAATGATGAACAATACTCTGTAAACAGTGCGATGAACATTACCGTGAACAATACGATGAATAGGTATGAAGGGGAAATAAACCCAACACCAAAAACACTTTGTGACATTCCCTAGGCATGAGACCCAACCATGAGGTTTTACTACCCGTGGCAACTCTAGGGTTCGAAACAAAGCACCCTAAGTACCAGCTCTGATACCATGTTCTACACTTCACATACCTAAGGTTTAAATTAAACCAGTAAAGTAGAAAATATTATGAGAGATGAGAAAAGAAAAGAAAGATGAGAGAAGTGGAGAAGAGAGAAGAATGGAGAAGGGAAAATCGTATATTCTATGGAGCACGATTTCCCACGTATTTATATTAATGAAGTGAAAGACAAATAAATACTAGAAATACCCTTGGTACCCCAAGTTACAATGAAATAGGAAAGACATAACTAACTGTTTGGCAATCGTTCATTCTCCGAATAAATCTTACTAAAAGAAATGTTTAAGTTAGGTTTTCTCAAACCCTGTCATCTGTTTTTGGTGGTGGTTTTGAGGTTGAAAGACAACCTCTTCAATCAAGCTTTAAATAAGTTAACGAACCTAACTAAAAAAAATCAAAAGTTGGGCTCAAGTAATAAGCAAAACCTCAAGCCCAACAAGGTCCAACCTACATATAAAGTTTGGCCCATCAATCCAACCCCATTAAGCAGGTCGAAGGCCAACAAGCCCATTTGGCCCATCAGATGCACCCCCACTCCCAAAAAGGAAAAAACCAAATGGCAAGTGTTGTGTTGAAAAAGCTTATGGGGAAAAAAGCAATCACAAGCCAACTCCAAGTACAAATCATGACCTGACAAATTTATAGAATAAAAATCACAATTTGAATAACGTGGATAATCAAGAAGATACGTCAGGTGTACACAGGGATAAGGTGCACAATAACCTTTATCACAGGGGAATGGAATATAAGAACCATCAATTGGGAGTTGGGACAAATAAGAGAACTGTTTGCCCAGGGTGTGAATGCTCCAATACATGATACTCACACATGCTGCACATAAGATGAAGATATATGGAGATCAGATGTACTTTCCAACTCCAACAAGGAATTCCAAGAGGCCCCACAAGTCTACCATCGCAAACCAATTTAATTCTTATTGTATGATGGAACTGATCAAGGGGTGAAACTCGACAAGATCGTTTCAATACAGAAATAGATCCAAAATTATTTCTATATTGGATTTTGAGTCTCAATGGTTTCATTTTGTTGTATAGACTGCCTAAAGGACAGTGCAGTTTCCTACAGCCAAGTTGGAACATGTTGCAATAGTAAAATAGTCGAACAGGATGTAGAGCAATTGACACTTGGGTTGAACTGAAGAATCAGCAACAATAAAAGTATGTGCCAGTTAACTACATATAGAGACTTTGTATTTAATTTCGACGGCTTCAGCAGGGTTAAAATCAGCTCTTCTCAATCAAGCTTATAAAACATATTTGTTTTTGGTGATACATCTTCCCTCTGATCTTTTAGTTAAAGTACATTTGGTCCATTTATAATCACAACAGAAGAAAGCAATGCAAAATTCAAGATTAACGGAAAATTTTATGGCATGTTTGGGTTTCCATTTTTTGCACCAGAAAAAAAAAAAGGATTTTTTTAGCAAGAAAACATTTTTTGGAACAAAAATGGCAACCTAAAAACAGGCTCTTAAATCTTTTCCATATTTCCTCTGCATATCACAATCAAATTGTCCATTAATACAACAAAAACTACCAAACAGAGCACAAAATATCGCAGAATTCAGCAAGACTAAAAATCCATAGAGCATTTAATAAACAAGGTTAACCAATCAAAAGAATAAAAAAGACAGGAAGACAGACCTCGGCTTCGAGTTTTGCGATGTAAGCGATGAGAGCTGCTTTATCCCTCCGTTTGATCGACTCCTCGTCGAAGCCAACGTCACGAAGACGCAGCCAGATCGCTTCGTCGGTAAGAAGACTTCCGCCATTTCTCGAAAATGGAGTCGAAGCTTCTAGAACCCTAGAACCAGGCGATTTAGCTTTACTAGAAGTGAGAGCGATCGCCAGCCTCTCTTGCTGAGGGCTCGCCATCTCTTCGAATCACAGAAACCCTAAATTTCTTTATTTTCCTATGCTCCTAGGCCACTGATCTAGAGTTGTAGTGATGAGGGTGGACTCGAAACTATTCTTCTATGCTTTTTCTTTCTCTCTGTCTCATCTTTGGTCAGTTCTTTCGGGAGTGCGAGTTGAAATGATTTGCAAAGCGTTCGAGTCGGCCGAGTTTATGAGAACGGAATCTCACTCCTTTCCCTGTTAAGATTAAAATTTGAGATTTAATTAATTTATTTGTTGAACTTTAAGTGGACCCCAGTCTTGCTATGAGTAAACTTTCGCTCACACCCTGCTGTGAGCGAAGCCGATCACAGCCCACAATACGAGCCACGTGGCACACTATTAGAGGTCTATGACTGTATAGATGTTTGGTCAATCCCTAGGTGGACCTGCAAAACAAAAATAAACATAATCAATGATTTCTAAGCGTTGGATTGAAGTTATTTTCATGGGTTGATTTCAACCGTAGGAATTTGGGTATTATTGAGCGTTATTTGGGTGCAAAGATCCAAAGGTTTTAAAAATCTAATCAGGCTGATTTTCGGTTTGCGGGTCCACCGAGGCACGGGCCAAATATCCATAAAGTCATCGCTCTCTAAGAGTGTGCCACGTGGCTCGTATTGCGGGCTGTGATCGGCTTTGCTCACAGCATGGTGTGAGAGAAGTTTACTCAAAACCTATTATGTACGAGGGTTCTGGTTCTGGTTCTGGTTCTGGTTCTGGTTCTGGTTCTGGTTCTGGTTGGGTTCGGTATCAAAATCAAGTGGATTCAGACCCCAAAATGATAAATTTTTGGCTCTCACATCCACCGATTTTTGGTATGGCTAGTGGTTTTTGTTACTCAACACTGCCCTCTGGGCCCACTAACCGCATGGATATTTAGCCTATTCTTTGTGGATATACACACCAAAAATCACTCTGATTGGTAATCTCTAGCCATTAGATTTTAGTACATATTAAGGCATGACTCTAGCCTCAACCATATTTTGGGTCCTAAATCCAACGGCTAAAAATCATCAACCAAGATGATTTTTGGCATGAATGCCTACCAAGGGGTGGGCTAAACATCCAAGCAGTCAGTGGGGTTCAAAATTCGCTATAAACCTTTTGGGGTTCAAAATTTTGAACTATCTAATTCTTTAGCTGGGACTATCATGATCGGTTCCTATTGGGTATTAAACAGGACGATGAACATGCACCTTTCACGTGGCACACTCTTAGAGACGACTGACCGTATAGATGTTTGCCACATCCCTAGTTGGACTTACGTTCCAAAATTCATCCTGATTAATAATTTATATTCGTTGGATTAGCATACTTTTCATGGTTTATTTTTAACCGTGGATTTCTAGCAGTATTTGGGGTACTGAGATTCAAAGGTTAGAAATCACTAATCAAGCCGATTTTGGGCCAAAACCCCCTTCGCTCGATAATGAGTATGAATAAATATACCTAACGAAACGGTTTATTTTTATCAATCTAAAGTGTCCATTTTACGAATGAAATCTTCTTGGGACATACTAATTTGTCGGTCCATATTGATTTGTGTAAAATGTAGAGTAGGTGTTATCATAAGATCGGTAATACTGGACCAAGTCCTTTTCTTTTCTTTTTTATATTTTTGACAAGCAGTTCGTCTCGTTCTGAGTCCTGACTCGTGAGTTAACAAACTTACTGGACTTTTGGCGTTTACTGAGGTTTATGAGTCAATGATAGGGCCACTCATTTAAGAGCGGATTACCATGACTCTATACTAGGACGTGTGGTGCCATCCCACAGGGGTTGCACACACCATTTGATGGGTCTCAATTAATAGATCCATGGTTCTCGATTTAACACGTGTTAGGAAAATTAAAGCGTCTATAGAATATGTGGTACTGATTTGCTATGAGAGATCTCTTACATGGGACCCTTGTAAGTAATTTTACCAATCTGTGAAAGTAAAGAAAGGAAATTAGCATTTGATTATTGATAATGGTAGGTAAGGTTTAGAGTCTTGAGACTTGACACTTGCTTTAAAGAGATGAGGGTGGTGGACCCGTTACCATCATTGGAATCTTTATTATTCTATTGATCGTTGGGTGATTGGGTCTGGCCCATAGTTGTGTGGGAGTGAGGGTGTACATTCGGGCTACCCGGGCCGTCCGGGCATGGCACGATTTTTCAAGTTTTCTCCATGTTTCGAGCTGGTCCAAGCTCAGAAATTCTATGGGCCCGAAGCCTGAAAAATCAGGCTGGGTTCGGGCTCATGACATGGTTCAGACCCACTAAACCCATTTAAGAAAATTATATTAAAAACCCTAATTAAATATTTATATTTATTAAATTTATATACAATGGACATTACACAAATCGAAGAGTATTTGAATAACATCAATAACTTTATTAAATTTAATTTTAATAAGATACCAATCTTTTAAGCAAATCAATGCTTCCGTGGTCTCCGGGATCTAGCGACTCCTGTATAAAGAGAGTTCATTTATATGTATAAAACCGACTTAGATGCAACTATAAAAACGGGATTGGTTAGTTGATCGTGCGTCTTTGTGAAAATTACGTGATATTGTGAAGAGTAGGTCTTTAACCATCCTAATACATTAAGGGCCTGTTTGGTACGTGAGAAAAAGAGTTCTGACGGCGAATATTTAGCCAGGCGAATATTATCTTGGCTAAATATTTGCTCATAGCAATATTTAACAATGTTTGGTACGTGTATGAGCTAGCTCACTTCAGCTTACTTCATTTTCTTTCAATTTGAGTGGGTCCCACATATCAAAGTAAGTCAAAAATAGGTTGGGCGAGTGCGGGAACCACATATTATGTCAAAGAATAAAAAAAAATTTATTTTTATTATTTTTATATATTAAAAAATTAATTTTTATTGAAAATAGTGATTTTCCGGCGAGAAAATAAAATTTTCTCACCAAGGCATAATCGACGTGAAAATATTTTCACAGGGGGGGGGGGGGTGATCAAATGTTTTCCCGCCGCGGAGGGCAAATATGAGGGCCCGGCTAAATATTCGCCGAGGGCGAGTGGCTGCCAAACGCAGCCGGGCGAATATTTGCTCGGCCAAATATTTTATTTGCCCGCCGCGGAGCGTTACCAAACAGGCCCTAAATATAGATTTATTGTAAATGTCCATAGAGTCATAGTATAAATCATGTTGTAGCTTGGATATAGGGTTATTTTTTGTGAAAGTTTGTCTACTTCGTCTGGATTATAACTAGGGTAAATTAGGAAAGGAAGAGGAAAATGATGATGATGCTACATTATTACTTTCGACACCTAATTAACATGTGTTTATAGTAGTCAAAAAAGTTTAAATATAATCTATGTGTTATGTTCTATCAACGGATTTGCATAATCGTCGTCATGAGTAAGTTGTACAAGAATTGATAAAACAGTCATTAAATCGAGGAATCATAATTGAAGCATGTACTAGAGGAAGGCCAGGAGAATTTCTAACAAATATTTTTTATGGAAATAGAAAGAGAAACCCATCCCTTAGTGCGGGAAATAAGAAACGTATGAGAAATGCTAATGGAAACGAAAATGGAAATGAATTAGAAACAACAAGAGAAACGAGAGGGAAATGATAAGATAAATGAGTGTGAAACATGTGAGATATTACTTTTAATTACTGTAGAAAACTAAAAAGAAATATTTGCAAAAAAATAATTTGAGAAATACTAAAGTAATCTTGATAAACAAATAGGTAATTTAGATGTATACAACCAATAAAAAAATTATAATAAATTTATGATATAATAAAAAGGGTCGGGTTCAACACACCTAATTACTTTTAACCTAAAGCACACATCTTAGATTTCCTCAAAATCGAACGGTCATTTTTGAAATCTGTTTGGCGACCACTTACATTTAAAAGTCGAGCCACTTCACATCAAGCCACTCTATTGATGAAAGAGGAGCCGTCGTTCGAATAAAGCAACAGAGTTGCATTAAATTGGGCGGACACATGTCATGACTGCACATCTTCTATACAAAAGTCTTACACCACGTCTTACCCTCTTCCCATCTCGTCTGGTCTCACTGACCTTTTCCCTTTCTCTTTCTCAACTATTCTTTTTCAACGATGACGAACAAATTGGTTTCTAATTCTTTTTCTAGCTGTTCTTCTTCTTCAACAGATATCCTAAACATTTATAGGCCCATATAGGTGCATTTCGAGTTCCACCTTGTTGAGAAAGGCAATCCAAGTTGAACTTTGGGTCCGAATTTGGGGATATTGATTAGTATTTCTGACATTCAAACAATTGTTAAATTTTTCATTTTAATTTTGGAATTAATTAGTAATGGTAACTGTAATGACCCAATTTTTTAATTATTAATTATTAGTTAATAATTAATTATGGATATTTATTGTTAATATTATATTATTGTTTGTTTGAGTCATATTTGTTGAAGTTGTATTTCAGGGCCATTTTAGTGACCTTTTAGGCCTTTTTATTATTCAGTTTGGAGCCTAGTTCATACTCATGGGCCTCGGGCCCATTTCTAACCCATTAGATTACTTAAACTAGGATTTTTTACCCTTCTTATTAAAGCCTAAGAGAGAGTGACGAAAATCATTTTTCTCTAATCCCTAAACCTAGTCTCTATTCTCTATTCTCTCTTTTCTTTTTTGGAGCAAGGATTGGTAAAGACTCTTCGGATCGCATCGGATCTCCCTCGTAGCTTTGGGTTAGCGATTAATAGACTAGTGAATTCTACATTAACATTTTTATTTTCTATGTTTTGATTGTATGGATGCATGTAGGTTCATTAAGAATCGTGCTTATGATGTATTTACCTCTAATATGATTTCTTATTTTTTCTTGTGGCATGTTATGAGTGGATGGTTTAATGCTTCTCTTATAGGATATGTTGTGCTTTTTATCAATTCAATGTATTCACATTTGTGGTATATTATATTCATAACGATCTTTTGCTATCTTGATGATATTAAAAGCATGTGTTAGGATTTTGCAGCTATCCTAATATTTTTCCCATGAAAAATATAATTTTTTCCTTCATATTGAGCTTCAAGATAATTTGATACCAAGATATCTAACCATAGTTTTTTTCATTGTAAATAAAGCTTGTCTTAGTTTCGACGGTGTTGGAATTATATTTTTCTGACGTCGATAAAATTATTGGTGAATTTCTGAAGTTGCTGAGTTTCGGAGAAATTCTGGTCTGCGAGCAGGGGTCGACTGCACAAATGAGGGGTCGACCGGACAGACCAGAATCGAGGTTCTCCCTCTCTAAGCGGTCGACCGCACATTTAAAGGGTCAACTAGTCAGGTAACCCGAACCTGAACGACTGACTCACCTTGTTTTGACCTTCTAAGGGGTCGATCGACCAATTTGGTGGTCGGCCCCCTAGTTAGTTTTGCATAGCAAGGCCATGTGGCCTATGTGTTTGCTTGTAAACAATCGTATCGCCTCATATATGTATGTACATGAGAAAATCACATTTTTACATGATCTTTGATTTATAAATTACATGTAGTGGGTACGATGAACTTGTGTATAGATATAGTAGCTGATTTGTACTTGTTATCCATTGACTGTCACCATGTATACTCAATATGTATAAATATGACTTACATTAGGTCCGTTGGATATATACCCACTTTGATTTCTGTATATAGCAGATTCATCTCGTTTATGCTTCTTAATATGTATCTACCTCGAATTGTGTGTATTTGTTCAAATACACCATTTGCTATATCTGTTAGAGTATTTTGATATTGTTATACATCTCTTAGATATGATTATATGGTACATTAATTGTGGATTATATAAAATGATAACTTGTATTATTTAATATGGTCATTGATGTATCTTGACCTATCGTGCATATGTTGAATATGATTATTGTTTAAAATGATTATGAATTATGTTGATTGTTATAATGAATGATCATTCAACTGTTATTGCATTGTTCATCATGTCGAGAGCATGATAGATGACTTAGGTTAAGCACACATATATTTGTGGGGTTTATCTGAAGTGCCATTGTGTATCAACACTTCTGATAGGTCCTTGGGCGGGTCGTCAAACCCAAAATAGCAAGTAGGGAACAAAGAGAAGCCCTTGAGTGCAAGACCCTGAATTGTCAGTGATTACTTGATTATCAATTGGTTGGATTAATTAAACCGGTTAACTTGATCATACGAGATGTCAGACTAATTAATAATTAATGCATGGGCACTGCATCAGTTATTGACTTTCATTACGTACGAGTATCTGTATTATTGTGATTGTCTCTTGTGACATGTGCATGAGCATTGCATCATATTTTCGAGTTTGAAGGTTTTTATCTTATGATAGTTATGCATGGTTAACTATATATAATATATCATTCTTAGATATCTGTTGTTTATTGTTATGTATGACCTTTGAGTCATGTGGGTTACGATTGATAATTATATTTAGGCTGGGTGCCTTTCATTATTAACATTGCAGGGTTAATGGAGAATATGAATGTTATTATATCCTTAATATTTATTTTGCGATTGCACGTATTGTGCATACACAAGATTGAGTAGTCTGAAATCCTTAGTTGGTTTATTTATGATCTTGTATACATATCCATTGAGATATATTCTTGATCGTGTTATACTTTCGGATACCATTGAAATGATATTATATACACGTGCACACATGCACCGAAAGACTTAATGTGGTTTTTACTTGCGAGTCTATTGGACTCACCCTCGTGGGTTCTCTTATTTTCAAGTCAGCAAGGATAATAGAGGTGCATACAGGATCAGACTTAGTTAATACGTGGGATATCTTTAGAGTAGTTATTTATTTTGAGAGTCAAGTGTAGTGAGGCTTGGATTGTATTTTCTTTCAGTTAATATTTACACCAATTCAGATATTGTGGTTAATTAGATTATTAGTTTTAATTTAATGATTTAGATATTTTTTGTATTTTAACCAGTTGGCACTATATTGTTATGGCATGTTTTTGGGGATTTGTTCCCTGATTGCGTCTCAGAATTCATGTGCAGATAGAGATATTCTTGTGTACGAATTGCTGGGCGTGATAGTAATATATGAATTGTTCTAAAGATGGATCATTGTATGCGGACTCTAGAGATGTAGTTGGGTACCATGATATTCAAACGAAACCCTTTATCTTGCTCAATAGACATTTTCAATTGGATGTCCTAGCTAGAGAATGTATATTAGAGCCGACAATAACATCGAGAAAGAAATATGTATTACTCGATTAGATGATAACTAGTTTCAGAGGGAAAAAAGAGAACCAGACAGTTGTCATTCATATAGATGGGAAAGAAACCAAAAGCTTAGGGAGTATGGTCATTTGGTCGGAGAAATATTGGATGTGACAGTAGCATAGTGAATACTAGCTATGGTGTTAATAGTTAAGCACTAAAAATAGTTTCGTTATATGTATTCTTCGTATCTTCGATCAAAATCGGAAGTGTCTAGTTCTTCCTAAGAGGGTTCTTGTTGAGTGGGTGTCTCAATTTAAAAATTTGTGGTTTCAGTTGTAGATTTTCTAAGTAATTGGTGAAACGTTGTTTACAATAGATCTTTGAAGGTCAAGCTGTGTGCCTTGCTCTGTAAAGGCATATGGTAAAGTTGTGTCCACACTGAAAGGTGTGCACATGAAGGTCAAGAGAAACCGCAATCTGATAAGTACGAAGGAGATTTGGGATGAAATCAATCCAACTGGTTCATTGTGACCATCAGAACATTGTAAGTCTTAGATCTTCTTAATGCCTTTGATTTCACCCTCATGAGATGCAAGGTAAAACATGTTTAAGCAACCAAAAAACACACAGCTTACAGTCGACTTGGCGATGAACGGAGCATGCTCAAAGAAAACCCCAAGAGAGATATGAAAATAAGAGGAGACGTTGTGCAGAGAAGAAGTGCTATTTGATGACATGTGTCCACCCAATTTAATGCCACTCTGTTAATGGAGTGGCGCGGCGTGAAGTGGCACGTCTTTTAAACTTAAGTAGTTGCCAGACAGATTTCAAAAATAATCATTCGATTTTGAAGAAATCTACGGTGTGTGCTTTAGGTTAAAAGTCAGGTGGAAAGTTAAGTGCGCCGATCCCGACCCAAAATAGTATTTCCTAAATCACAATGACAATTTATGGTTCAGGCTCCGAGGACCCCCTTTTTCTAATCCCTCTCGGAGTTCGTGTGCTCGGCCGTCGATTTCACGAATCCAACAGTAGTTGTCAATTCCGCCAAAAGTGAAAAAAGTGATGCTAGCTCGGCACTGACAATCACCATTGGATTCTTGAAATCCATGGCCGAGCACACGAACACCAAGAGGGGTCAGAAAAATTACTGTCCCCTGAGCCCGACCCCCAATGTCTTCAACTTTTATGATAGACTGAATAATTAAAAGAGATACACAAATCTAGTCTTACGAGCCTTTTTTTATTTCTTTACCATTCATCGTATGCCTCAATAATTCAAAACCATGGTGTACCTATACATGAAATAAACTATCTCCATAGCTTCATTTAAAACCTTTCATACCCAATCGACCTCATTATAAATATCATTTAAAAGTAGTTGAATTTTATGGACAACACATTGTATTTTGAATATGTGGCGGTATTTTTCAACAATCAATTGTCGGGCTTTCTCATAATTTATACACATTACCTATGATAATTTGTGCAACATTATCTGCCACAATCTTGTCAATAGAATGACAAAGTAAGTCCATAAGAAACAAAACTATTTTTCTTTCTTATAATTCTTCAAATGATTTTAAAAAATAGTCTGTTTTGGAGAGTATACAACTACATTTATAAAAAGGTCGGGCTGAGGGGACCCCCATTTTTCTGACCCCTCTTGGTGTTTGTGTGCTCGGCCGTGGATTTCAAAAATCCAACGGTGGATGTCAACGCCGAGTTAGCATCACTTTTTTTCACTTTTGGGGGTGCTGACAACCACCGTTGGATTCGTGAAATCTATGGCCGAGTGCGTGAACATTGAGAGGAGACAAAGAGATAACTTTTGAAAATATGCTGAAGATTTAAAGGGACAATATATTTATAAATTTGCAACAAGAAATATTCTAAGGGCTAGAACGATTGATCCCATTTGTCTAGACAAGTATGATGGGACATTGTATGTTGTCTTCATGTATCTGATGATGTCTAAGCTTCAGTTCTCTTAGCTATTAAGACTAATGAGACTGACTCTTAACAAGAGAAGTGAGACTGCATTGTCTTCAACAAATATAAATTTACCATTCAACCATAGTATTGATTCTTTAAGTTTACAATAAACTATAATATCGAAAATATGTGGCAATAAAGATAAAGAGTCGGTAGATAGCGCATTTGTTGACATGATCATCATGAATAATATTTCTTTTTAATGTCGTTATTCAAGGTCATATTTTTTATAATTTGCTAGAGCTCTGTCAAACTACATATAGTATTGGTTATTTAGTACCTTCTTACTCAACTCTCTGGATGGAGTTGACAAAAAATTCTAAGATGAGAGTTGAAGAATATATCTCCAAAGTTAAGGAGTCTTGAGTTAGGACATGATGCACACTTATGTCGAACATTTGCATTGGTATGAAATGATGGTATTATAGAGTTTCGAGGACCCCCTTTTTCTGACCCAATTGTACCTTCTTTTTCTACATGTAATCAATAAAACAAATACATATTCATTCACAAAACATATAGAAAATAAAAAATAAAAAATATAAATCTTAGCATTCATAAAAGAAAATTTCCTCAAAGAAAACTTGTAAATTCACACATTAGTCAATTTTGTGACATCGACTAAAATTCAGTAAAGAGATAGATACTGTACTATATATATATAGCCCCAATAATAGATATAGAATAGTTGAGTTTTAATATTCCAAACTTTGATCATTGGATGATCATGGTATTTGAGTTTGGCCCACGCAAGAGATATCCAATTTGATGAATTTGTGATCAATGATTTGGTGGGCCATGGTTTAAAATAACGTCGTTTTAACAATTTTAATGGTCGTTAAAATAGTAACGCCCCAAGCTCGTTATGTTAAAAACCGTTTTGATGCTTAGAAAATAATGGTCGTTAAAATTGTTTTAACAGCCGTTAAAATCTGGAAAAATTTGTGAAAAAAATGGTTGTTATTTTCGTTATATTCCATTTTTTCGTTTTGAAAAATTTGAATTTCAACGCTAATTTTTTCGATTTTTCGTTAAATTTCATTAAAATCAATTTTTTTCATTTTTTTCATTTTCCCATTTTTGCCCATGTCAGTTACAATCCATTTTAACGGTAATGTCCCCAGTCGTTATATCGTTAAAACAACTTCTTTTAAATGTTGGTTTAAACAATCAGTAAAATATGTACTTCTTAAATTAGTTAAGGACACTACAAGTGAGTTTTGAGCTTTGTTCCTTTATTAATCCAGTAAAAGGAGTAAAGCATCTTGATCGGTTAAAGCGTGTTGGGGCTTCTACTTCTTGTCTATTTGTGCCATGTGATCACTGACCTCATATTCTTCTTTTCCCCATTAAATCTTCCCATCACTGCACTTTTACATATAAAACCCTCTTTTACTTCTCTCTCTCAGAGAAACCTAGATTCAATTCCAGTTCTCATTTTTATCTCTTTAAAAGAAAAATCAGATTCCCATGGCCAGATGGATTCAGTTCAAGATTCTTTTAGAAATTTAGTAATGATGTACCATGTTTTTTTTTTTCTCTTTGTTTTTGTACTTGATTGTGCTTTCTTAGAAAATAGTTTCTAGGTAAAAGAATGTTAGTAGTAAAAATAGAAGAAGAGCAGCCCAAGAAGAAATCCAACTTAGCCACTAAAAACAAAATCAATCTCATAAAACCCACCACCAATTCAACAAAAACAATAACAACCACTAGCTTCTCGAAGCCCCTTCTCAAGAAGCTTAATTCCACCTCAAACAACTCGATTAAGTTTTACGTTTACAAAGAAAAAGGTCTAGATCATAACTAATATCCCACCCACTTGCAATGTAACATGTTTTAAAAAGTAAATATTTCCAATGCGAGGGCTAAACTTTTCTCATCTATCGATATAGATAGAGAACCGTAACATGTAAATATGCATGGGATAGGATCACGGGTTATTTTATGTTGGTATCTGGCAGACTACTATAATTAAAGACCTTTCTTTTCCTTTCTTACTTGACCTATGAATAGTGACCTCTGTAGTTTACTTTTCCGATTTTCCCCTTAACAAAATATATTCATGGGCTCTTCCTTATATAAATAAGTGTGGGGTTACTCACTAGAGATTGATAAGCCATTACTTGTAGATGCTTTCCAGAGTGGACTCTTGTAGTTCTTCCTAATTGACCCAAACCAATCGATCTAGCCATGAGTAGGTTGAAGAGAGCTCTAATAGGCCTTGGATGATTGTTGTCAACTTGCGTAGAAAACTCCAGTGTGCTCATGTGCTCTTCGACTTGAAAAGCCTCCATTTGCTCCCCCGACACCTGTGGCTGAGGGAACCTTGCTCATGCCCTTTATCATTGTTCTAAGCCAATAAGGCCCCTATATATAGATTGGCCAGTGGCCAATATGTACAACATGAGTGGCTTTCATTCTACTGACCCTGTCTTTGTGCAACATGTGTATGTGCAAAAAAAATGAAGCTTTTGAAATAACTTACCACCTTTAATTTAGAATTTTGAAAGAATTTACTATAATTAATCACAAAAGAGGGGTTTTTTTTGGATGTGTTGTGCAAAGACATGGGTACCAAATTTTGAGCACTAACTTAATGGTAAATTGCACGAGTTACTGGAATGAAGAGTGAAGACCACAACCACCGGTTGAAGAAGAAGAAGAAGAAGTTGGTGAATCATGCAATCGGCTGGAGTGGATACTAGAGCGTAGAAACCATGACCACCAGAGCAACTAGTTGGAGTATGTGACTAAATGGAGTAACTAGGTTGAGAGTGAACATGGCAGTCTATCAATGGCCAACCAGCGTGATTAAGGAGTGTGAAACATCGGTGCCTAATTTCATATGGACAGGAGACCGTTCGACAAGGAAGTTCTATAAAGTACCTTGGGTTAAGGCCTATAAGCCTTTAAAAGGAGGCCTTGGACTTCGGAAGCTCAAAGAGGCAAACATGTCCCTCCTCATGAAATTGGCCCGGAACATGTTGGAGGGATCAGATGATTGGGCAATCTATATGCGTGGTAAGTTCACTATGAGGTGTGGTGACCTAGTTGATTACCATAAAAGATCTTTGATCTGGCCGGGAATCAAAAAGGCGTTGAATGAGGTTCGAAAATAGTACTCTACGTGGTTTGTTGGGGATGGCAAGAAGATCCATCTCTGGAAAGAGCCTTGAGCGGGTGATACATCAGTTAAGGATATGATTAATGGAGAGTCTTGCATGTGGCGTAAGTGCAACACACTCTTGAATTTGCTCATCTCCAATGGGTTGTGGTGCATTCCAAAAGCAATCACGAATGTCTTTAGCCATGTTGGGATGAATATTAGTCTCTTTGGTCAAGTGATTGACAAGGAGGACTATCACCTTTGGAAGCCAAACATCAATGTGAAATTTTCAATGAAATCAGCTTTCCAGGTTATTCGCAAGAAAGACCCTCTTTTCAGTTGGGCGAAATGGATTTGGAAATCGGGTCTTCATCTGCGTGTTGGTGCTCTAGCGTGGAAAATTACACATGGTGCGCTCCCAACTGATGATGCATTACATATTAGAGGCGTTATGCTAGCATCTAGATGTGCCTTGTGAAAAGCTAGTAATGAGTCCAGCCGATCACTTGCTTTTTGGTTGTCATTTCACCCAACTGGTGTGGGTTGAAGGGGTTTTAGGTGTCAGCCTTGGTTATGGCCTGGTCAGACCTGAACATCATTTCTAACAACCGCATCCCCTTATTCAAACATCTTTGGAGGTTTGGGGCAATGCACTGTATTGTGGGAGTTTGGAAAGAACGCAATAGAACTATTTTTGATAATGCTCAAGTCACGACTTCTAAGGTGTTACATTGGATCCTTCATAACGTGAAGGTTAGTGTCGATAATTCGCCCGCTTATTATAGTTGCGGATTTGGAAATTCTTTTGAACCTCGGATTGGGTCCAATCCTTAGGAAAGCTCCCAGAATCCTTCCTTGCTGTTGGTCCCTTCCCTCCTCAGGTGTGATCCAGCTCAATTATGATGGAGCATTGAGGGGTAATCCGGGGATTGGAGGTCTTGGAGTTCATTTTCGAGATTTCTTTGGCATCACAAGGGGTGTTCTGATTGCCGGACTGGGCACGGTAACCAGTTACATCGCTAAATGCAATGCTATAGTGGAAGGAGCCGCGACTGCATTGATACTTAGTTGGAGAAATATTTGGATAGAATCTGACTCAACCGATAATTGAAGCGTTCAAAGATGATGATATTCCATGGATATTCAGATCTAAATAGGAAGACATCAAGAACAAATTCTATAGGATTCGGTTCACTACGATATGGAGAGAAGCCAACTTTAGCGCTGATAGTTGTGCCAAAATGGGTGTTATCTGGTTTGACCCAGTGGTGGGATTGTCGTCCCCCTTTTCTGGTTTCGGTTCAAGTCCCTGATCAGACTTATTTCAGATTTGTTATCTGAGTAGGTGATCCTTGGGATTCTCCCTTGTGCTCTCTTTCGCCCTATGGGGCTTGTACTTTTAACTCTTTCTTTATAAATTTGCATTTAGCAAAAAAAAAAAAAGGGTTGAGAGTGGACTGTGGAGACCACTGAAACCAATCAGAGTGGATTGTGGAGAGTCTAGAGACCGGTTGTAGAAGAAGAAAAAGAAGAAGATCAGCTAAGTGGAGAGTGGACTATGGAGACCACCGTAGTCAGCCGTTTGAAGAAGAAGAAGAAGAAAAGGACATATTGTTCATTAGAAAGAGAAGAGTTCTTTACTTTTAAGAATGGGTTTCATTCCCTTTTTCTATTTTAATAAAATAAAATACTAAACGTTATGCTACCATTTTTAAATTAAATAATTCGGATTCTTGAATAAGTCGATTAATGCCAATAATTCACAAATAATTTCGAACCATTAAAAAGTGCGGTGCTTAATTCATTTTTGCCATTTGTTCATATGGTTTAATTTATGAATGATTCGCGCTACTAACATGGTTGTAACTATCTCCCACAGGGTTGGTCCAAGGTATTAGTTGATCCTTAGTTGGATACAGATATTCCATTACTAAGGTGAATATCAGACGTGAGACACAGATTGATTGGCAAGGATCGCCAATCCGGCCAAAACTTGGCGAGATCGCCCAATTCGGATCACTGATTCAAATTGGGTGTGATTCAATGGTACAAATGGCCACCTATTTCTTCTAATTTTCTGTCAACCTCATTTTAATTATCTCCATCTCTTATTCATATCCTTTGATTCAAGTCTTCTCTACCCAGCAATGTTTGACGGATTAGCCGAGAAAGCAAAGAAGAACAAGAGTACAAAGGATTAGAGGAGTTTGACAAAGACCATGGGGGAATGGACTACTGAGTTAAGGACCCCAAAAAAGTGGTTAGGATTTGTTTTTTTATAATGTATTAGTGGGCTGCACATGCACTGCACATGAGTGTTTGTAGGGGCCATTTTTGGAAGTAGCATAATAATAAAGTCTCAACCCAAAGGGCAGTTTGGAAGATTAATTATAAATGAGTTGTTTTGGAAATATAAAATAAATGGAATAGAAAGGAATTAAATTTGTTATTGAGGAACTATTTTAGAATCAGAGAAATAATGACATAGTAAGTAATTAAGAGGTTATCAATTGAAAATAAAAATGATGACATGGAAAAATTAAGTATTTATCAAGGGGTTGTATTGAACATGTAATTGATGGCATGATAATGAGTGCATTTTTATTTTGTTTGACAAACAACTAATAGGTGCCTAGGTAAACATTGATGCGAGTGTTGTGTGGCAACCCAAGTTTTGGCTTTGAAATAGTAATAACTAGTAATCAACACCCGTGCTAAAGCACGGGCATAAATAACATGCAATGACTTATTTTGTTAAGTAGGGAAATACAAAAATAAAAAATAATATAAATTAAATCAATATAGGAAATTCTTGTTAGAATAGTTATATTGGTTAGCTTTTTGTGATGTAGGCATATAGAGTGAATCATGTTTTACTCCAAGCACACATCAACAGCTTCCTCATTTAACTATTGCTCGCTCTCCAAATAAATCGAACAACTCCATGCAAATGTGGCCTTTGACTGAATCAATGGCTCCGATCATCCTCTTCATTTCCATTTAAAAATGGGGTGATCTCGTTCCTCCAAATAACTGTAGTACACTCCCCTCTTCTAAAATAGATCTTGAATACTGTGTATGCATGTAGCCAAAGCTTTGCATCATCACTTGCCCTATTCTTACAAACACTATTTTCAAACGGGTGAGAACAGAGATGTACGTGTGCAAGTAAAGTGTTGAAAAAAAAATGCCTAGAAGCATTTCAAAACAAATTAAAAAAAAAAAAGCACGTAAGCACATTACGGGAATGCCTCAAGCGATGCATGCACCATTTTCATGCCTTTGGTGGTCTGACCTCACTTCTCCTTGGAAAAAAAATATGAATAAAGAAGAGGAAAAAGAAGAAGAAAAGTATGCATACTTGTTGTTAGCTTGGTAACAGAGATTGGTTATTTATAATTTCAACAAATCAAATGTTTAAGTCTCAAGAGCTTGAATAAACTTGACAAAATATAACCATATCAGAATATATTTTTTCCCTAAAAAATTATATATAATCAATATATTCAATTGAAAAAAAAATTCTATATGTTTTTAATGAAGGAGAGAAAGAAAAGATTGACGGAAACCATTTGAGTTGCCTTAAAAATGGAACTCATCTCTAATATTCCTCACTATAATCGATCAACAAAAACGGAAAGAAAGAGGGAGAGATTTTAATATTTTAAGATAGAGGGAGAGGGAAAGGCACTGGAATTTTCATATACAGGTTACCTTTATATATGAAAATCTTAATTATATTTCTTAATGATGCAGTTATGGAAAGCAACCAAAATGGAATTCTAAAAATCAGAATACCTTTGGGTATGGAAACGTTTAGATTTTGTAATTCATCGGTTATGGAAACAAATCACATTGGTTTTCTTAATGCATCGGTTGGAAGAGAAAACAGTCATAATTAATGCATTGGTTTTGGAAACAAACTAAAATGTATTTATTAATGCATCGGTTATGGAAACAAACTACATTAATTTTCTTAATGCATCGATTAGGAAGAGAGAACAGTCATAATTAATGCATTGGTTTTGGAAAGAAACCAAAATGGATTTCTTAATGCATCGGTTGAAAATTTAGTAATTAATGAATGAAATAAGGAGATGGAGAGTCGTAGGATTGGAAAGAGAGAAGACGTTTTAGAATTAATTGGAGATAGGAGAGAATTTGAGAATTAATGAAGAAATTAAAGAGATGGAAAGGGAAAGAGAGATGTTTTGTACATGGGTATTTTTGGGATAAACTAAAAATCTGGAGAAAGCGCCACCTCAATAAGGTCGAGCTTTAGTATAAATAATAGATTACATTTTTTCGGAGAATTTTTGACATACCCCCGTCGCACAATTTGAAAAAGCTGACATACCCCCTTATGACCTAGTCTTAACTCAAATTGACAAACAAAATTTTTTTGATAGGACAAAAATACCCCTTTCTTCAACCTTGGAATAAGTGAGTTTGGTTCAAGCGCACCCTAACCCCAATCAAACGGATGTGATGGATGGCTGGCCATGAGACTCGAGTGGGTTGGTCGCCGAAGTCACTACCATCACAACCATTCTTAGCACCAACACCTCCAAGACCACGTCAATCAACCGGCATCACAAATAGCGTTAGTCTGAAATTTCTATCTATAACAATGATCTGTACATCCAACGCGTGGATGGACCATAGCTCAAAATTCACACCAACCGAGTGATGCAAGCCACTTTTTTTATAATTAACTAGCAACCCAAAAGGCAAGAAAGTAATAGGATGCAGATCAAATGACTAGTACAATAGTTAGAGGACCGTTGCTCTTCCCAGTGAATAGTTTGGATGGCAACGTTGACTTGTGCCAAAGATCTCTAGGTGGAATTCATTGCATAGTAGGACAAAGTATGCAGACGATGGAACCTTTGTATGTATAACACAACAGACTAAGCTCCTTCGGTTTAAGCACAAGTCTGTTTGATTGGGTTTAGGGTTTGAACCAAACCCACTTGTTCCAAGGTTGAAGAAAGGGGTATTTTTGTCTTATCACAAAAATGTTTAGTCAATTTGGGTCAATAACAGTCAACGTACGATAGACCAGGCCATGGATAACAGGACAAAAAATTATACAGTTGAGGCTATTCATGACCATTGGATTCTAGAGATTCACAGTCCACGAGGCACTAACTGCAAAGGTTAAAATGATCGTTGCCTCATGGACTGTTGATCTCTTAAATCCAATGGTAAATGGCTTCAATCGTGTGTTTTTTTTGTCCAGTTATCCATTGGGTAACACGACTCTTTTCTTATTGTTCTTTATTTCTCATCTTTGGATCACATGGGATCGAATCAATCTGGATTGGATACGCAGCCATAATCCGGATTGGGTGGCCAATCCAGATAAGGAAACTGGTCCAAATTGATGAACAGGTGGGCCATTAGTATTGTATAAGTTGTTCAGATGAGGAAAAGAAAAACTAGAGGATATGTGCATGGGTTGTGATGTAATAAGCTATAGCTTAGGCCTTTTTGGTGTCAGATAGCGCATTTTTGTTACTCACCGCTGCCATCTCGGATTGACTGCATAGATTTTTAGCCCACCCCTTGGTAGATATTCATACAAAAAATCAACTTGTTAATTTGATGATTTTTAGCCTTTGGTTTTAGTACTAAAAAAATGGTTGAATCGAACGGTTAGAAGCACGCCTTGAAAAGTACCAAAAAGTAAAAACTAATGGCTAGAGATTACCAATCAGACTGATTTTTGGTGTGTATATCCCACCAAGGGGTAGGCTAAACCAAGGTTTGGTGGGTAGGCTAAACCAAGGTTTAAAGGAGGCCGTTTTAATGGTTAAACGGACTGGGGGCGTTACCGTTTAAATGGATTGAACCGGCCAAGGGCAAAAATAGATAAAATGGAATTTAACGGAATTAAAAGGATTTTAACGGAAAAAAAATGAAAAAAATGGCACTGAAATTCAAATTTTGAAATTTGAAAATTAAAAAAAAAAACAGAATTTAACGGAAATTAAACTGATTTTAATGGAATTAAACGGATTTAACGGCCGTTATAACAAAAAAAATGGCCGTTTTATTCTAAACCGATAAAACATGTTTAAACGGTTTTCACGGAAACGGGCTTGGGGCGTTACCGTTTAAACGGCCGTTTTTAAAACCATGGGCTAAAATCCATGCGTTCAGTTTATCCGAGACCGTACAATCAAAGGGCCCCTCTTGTATTGGATGGCCATAAACACCGACTGTTTCCATAAAAATCATAAAAGAACAAAAATCTTCAATTCAATCCATAAAAATCATGACTTCAATGCCTCGAATCAATGGCTTACAAAAAAAAAAAAAATGCTTCGAATCAATCTTTTATGGGTTGGTTACAAACACAGAGAAAACATGAGAGAGAGAGAGAGAGAGAGAGAGAGAGAGAGAGAGAGAGAGAGAGAGAGAGAGAGAAATTATCCTCCTTATCAGAGGATTACACATTTAGAATATGACTGAGGAAGGTCAACGCCGGTGGACTGATTGCTAGGCTTGACACCGGGCCATTCCCGGCAGAGGCAGTGCTGGTCTTGCTCGATCTGTCTATATACGGATGCGACGTGCCTTCCGCATCCGGCCCAGGTGCTCTTCCCGCACGACGAACACTTCACCGCGTAACACATCTCTTCTCCTTGGTCACAGAATTTCTCAATTATAGCTTTGGTTTCTCCTTCGATGGGTTATTGTAAGCAATGGAGGCATAAACCCTAGATGTCTCATCTTCTTTGGTTGCCGGCCCAAGGAAATATTTGACTCATTCATGGTTTTAAATTTATTTTTATTTTTGGGTGGTGAGACTTTAAATTCAAATTTTAATTTAAGTTTTGTGGTTTCACGACCTACCAGTATGAGCCACGTGGCACGCTTTGAGACCGTTGGCCATATAGAGCTTTACTCATCTTACTCGTTCACATGAAAAGTAACTTTACTCTAGTAGAGCTTTGCTGATGGACCTCCGTCAAACCATAATATTGTTGGAAAATTAGTGAATTTTCTTCCACACAAAAAATAATTATAAAATAATTTAAGTAAATAATTAAACTCAAATCAAATTTGGGTTGTAGAACTAATAACAAAATGTTGAAAAATCGGTGACAATAGAATAGTAAATATGTATGTCCACCTAGGGTTGGGCGAAACATCCATACAGTTGGAAATCTCTAAGAATATGGCACGTGGCTCACATTGTGGTCCGTCAGACGTAGATCTGCAAAGTTCTACTCAACTTTTGGATTTTGAACTTTCAAAGTGCAGGGATCTTAGTCAAGCAGAACTTTGATGATGGACCAAAGTATGAGCCATGTGGCACACTCTTAAATACCACTGACCGAATGAATGTTTTAAGTCTAATTAGTGATTTTAAGCGTTGAATTGTAGTCGTTTTCATGGGTTGATTTTTAACCGTGGAATTTGATCATTATTTGGGGTACAATGATCCAAAGGTTTGGACTCACTAATAAGGTTGAGTTTTGGTATGTAGGTCTACCTGGGATGGGCCAAACATCCTCACGGTCAGTGGTCTCTAAAAGTCTACCACATGGCCCATAGTCAGTCATCAACTTTGCTGATGGACGTTGGTCAGCAAAGTTCTACCTGTATTGATGTTTGGCCTATCCATAATTGGACCTACATACCAAAAATCAGCTTGATTAATGATTTCGAACCTTTGGATATTAGTACCCGAAATAATGCTCAAAATCCACGGTTAAGAATAAACCATGACAAAAGACTAATCCAACGGATAGAAATTACTAATTAGGATTGAATTTTGGTTTGTAGGTCCACCTAAGGATGGGCCAAACATCCATACGGTCAGTTGACCATTATTTGGGATACAAGGATCCAAAGGTTTGAGATCACTAATGAGCTGATTTTTGGTTTGTAGGTCCACCCAGGGATTGGCCGAACATCGATATGGTCAGCAACTCAGCATCCTCTAAGATTGTGCCAGCAGATGGACACCAGATGGACCCTAGACCACATGATCACCACCCTTTCAAAATAACAAAACATGGTTGTGGCCTTAATATTATACCACCATTATTCACATTATATGGAGCTATTCTGTGATACATACAGAACTCTGTATCAAATTTTTGATGCAAAAGTCCCTCAAATTGCCATGTGTCACGCTCTTTTGTACTCGCTGACTCCTTGGATGCATGGTTCATTTCTTGGTGGACTTTTACACAACAAAATCAGCGTGATTGCTAGCCACTCATTTGAGCACTTTTTCATTATGGGCTTCATGAATAGATTTATGAGTTCGTTCCAAGCCCATGATGGAAAATACTTAAATCCAATGGATAGAATCACCAATAATGCTGATTTTTTATATATATATATAGGTCCACCAAGATGTTGGCCAAACATTGATGAGATCAGTGAGTCCAAAAGAGCATGCCACGTGTCAATTTGACGGACTTCTATATCGAAATTTTGATGCAGAGTTCTGTATCATAGATTTTTCCAATTATATGCATGGCAGATAAGGAAAAGTTTTTGGCTATGTCACGAATCAGGGACTGCCGTGTGTACATGATAGAGTGGGGCTCACATTTTTATCCACACATGTGTGCTCCCACTACCATGACGGCGGGTCCCGATTGGAAATTTGAAGGCTCCTTCAAGAATGGCTAACTATATAATTCGAAGCGGTACTAATGTAAGCCATATGGTAACCTTCCAGAGAAACTCGAAAATTAGTGCTTTTGTGTGGATTTCAAAAAAGTTATTGTCATTCTGATTATAAACGATGATTTTATTAATTATTTAAAAAATTTCCCTTTTTATTATCCGAGGAAAAGTAGACAAAGCAGACATACAAAGGGTTGCTACCTACCAATCCACGGCGGGTCCCACCAATGACTAGATAATGTTGGCTAACAGTATACTATTCAAAGATACCTTAACAACTTGAGGTATAGGAAGTTGATGGGCACCAGCTTCACTGAATAACCCTAAAAATTCTCCACTTATTTTATTAATAGCAATATACAAGTGAAAAGCTCCTCCTACGTACGTGCATCTACTTGGAGTCCTGTACATAGTTGTGTTGGTCCACTTTCCACTAAAGGCACTAAAAGACTCGTGTGAGGGGGGGCGTATGTTCCCAAAATAATCATGGTACAATGAACTAGAGTATCCTATACGGCCCCTTAAGAAAATAAAAATAACATTTCCTTGAGCTTTTAAAAATATCCTTCCCCCCACCTTGGGTGTAAGCATCTCTCCCCCTTCCCTTTTTATTCTCTCAGAAAAAGCTACACCATGATTGTGGTTGACTACATTGTACAACAAAAACAAAAATAAAAAAAGTAAAAAAAAAAATTCGACAAAATCGCCGTCGGGCCCACCACGGAGATACGGTGATGTTGATGATGGTGATGGAAATATGTTTTTATATATATAATTAATTCATCTTTGAGGTAGATATTAGAGCAGGAGATAGGGATATTTCAACAAAGTTGTGTCATCCCACCATGGAATAATCACCTTTTTTCCTTTTTCTTTTTTAATAATTGTTGCGAGTTGATACAACGACCGGGTCGATTGGGTGTTGACTTTAAATAAATAAATAAATAAAAGAATTTAACTTTATAAGAGACGGAATTTATTTCGATTGTTCTTTGCAGGTAACCATTTGCTTTTGCATCTTGATTTGTAGTTTTGGGGAAGGCCAAGTGGGCTTCATGATGGACCCATGGGTCAAACACAGCAGGGAATAGGAACTCCAAGTGGGCTTCATGATGGACCCATGGGTCAAACACGATTACAATAATAGAGTTCCAATTGAGACCAGGGATGGTGGGTATTATTCTCTTTCCTTCTCATGATATTTGACAAGTCAATATTGGATCAACTTAATTATTAGAATTAAATAGAGACATCATTTTACATAGATTTGGATGAAATAGATCCAATGGTTGTCACAATGTTACTCTTTTGTGCTTCATTATTAGTCATAAAAATTAATTTATAAATATATTATAGAAATCTTAAGGTAATAAAAATATATATTAAATTATGAGTTTTTGACAAATTTTAAAGGAGGAAAAAGAAGTTTCCTAAAAAGATGTCAATCCAGTTTTGTAGAAGAGAAAATTTAGAAAGCACCATGTTTATCTTCGAGTAGAACTTTGAAGACAAGCGTCGGCAATATGAGCCACATGGCAGACTTTTAGAGACCATTGACCGTATGGATGTTTGGCCCATCCCTAGGTAGTCTTACATACCAAAAAATAAGCCTGAATTAGTGATTTCGAATCCTTGGATCTTTGTTCCCCAAATAATGCTTGAATTCCACAGATAAAAATCAACCCACGAAAATGACTCCAATCCAACACTTAGAAATCACTAATCATGCTAATTTTTGGTTTGTATAGGTCCACCTAGGGGCCAAACATCCATACGGTCAGCCATCTCTCAGAGTGTGCCACATGGCTCATTAAGTAAATGAACTATAGACACAAAAAACTAATTAATTAATGTATCCTTTAGATAAGTTATGTAACTAATTCAATATTTCATTAATTATCATATATGTCATTTAAAAAAAAATGGTATTAGAATTAATTATCTTCAAGTTTCAAATAACCATTAGGAAGGTCGCTTCATTTTAAATACTAGTGGGTGGCCAGTGCCCATGACACTCCCTGACAAAGTGTTTGCCAAAATCGGGTGTGAATGGCTGATCAGATCCACCATCCAATTGGGGATAGGATCTCGATCCTTCATTATTAAAGTCCCTTCTAAAGTGGCCTTCTTTATGTGGTGTGTAGTGTTATACAAGATCTTGACTTGTAATACCTTCTATTAGAAGGAGAAATTTCATAATAGATTTTTACTACATCTACAAGGCGAGTGGAGTCGACAGATCACGTTATTCTTCATTGTCATTTTGTGAGAGAGGTTTGGAGCTTGTTCCTTTTATTTTTTTATTTCATTTGACGGCATTGAGTTTGATAAGAGATACTCTCACTACATGACATATATATGTCTTTTCTAGTGTGTTAGGTGTTTGTAGAGCACGCTTCCATTGCTATCATGTGGGGATTGTGGAAGAAGAAGAACTAAAGAGCATATGATGATAGAGCAAATAATAAATCATCGCATTATTATTTTTTCTTTTAAAGCCCCCTTTTAAGACCTTAACCGGGCCTTAAGCTGCCATTCATCTCTAAAAGATATCTTGTTAGGAGGGGGCAAACTTTAACTTTTTTACCACGATCGACATTGTACTCACGGGTAGTGGCGTAGCCAAGATTGTGTTCGAGGTTGGGTATATATAAAAAATTTCAATGTTGTAAGGGGAGGGCATGGTACATATTTTGTTCCAAGGTAGGCAAAATGGTACTTTGGGAAAAAATTCATATTCTTTTTAAATTTTCAAAGTTGAAGGTGTGCAACTTCTCACCCTCGCCCCTCCCAAACTCCGCCACTGCCTGTGGTTCTGTTCTTCGTTTCGATCCCGTGACCCCTTTGGCTCTAACAACAACCAACCTTGCACTTGCGAGCCCCTACCGCACCCTTAGGGAGCGACATTATTGGCTCCCAACAATCCCCCCTTAAGAATGTGCTTCTTATGGCTCGATCCTGTGACTTTGGCTCTAATATAAATTTTTAGGACCTTAAGTGGGCCTCAAGCTGTCATTCCTCGCGCAAAGTCCACCACATGCCATGTAGCGGTCAATGAAGGTGAATGTCCGTTGAAGCCCGTGTGGGGGTGGGGGGGGTGCCCATCCGAGGATGTTGCTTTAAAGTAGTATAGATAATAATAATAATAATAATAATAATAATAATAGTATACCAACGTCAGTACTAGTACGGATCCTCGTGGCAACCTCCTATAATGGACCATACCCCCAGAACATATCCATCACTAGACACATGGATGTGTCTCGACATTCACGTTCGCTCGCGTGTGTACACACTGCTGGCATGATGTTCCAACTACCGGCAACCCTTATGGGCTAGAGGCGCTCCAAACCCACCTGTCAAGCCCCCGGTATGGGCCTTGGGCCCTACTACCTTAACTTTGTGCCACAAGCACCGGCAAACCTCTAATTATGAGAGAGAGAGAGAGAGATTGGTGGGGGACATGGTGATCAGCTATCCACTTTTAAACGCAAGCATGATGCCCTAAGAAAGCCCATTCCACAAGTAGAGAGAAAAAGAGTGTGGGGTAAGCAAAGTTAGCTTTTATAAAGTCTCTGCGTTGATGATGCTCTCATGAAAATTATGAAGAGACGATTCCCCCCTAGACTTCTGACTAGACTTCTGTTGTCCAATGCCAAACGATTCCCTACTCCACAATATTATACAGTCTCCATCGTATTATAATCCTTCTGTACGTACTTAGACAAAAGTCTCGGTTTCCTTGATTTGGACGGTTGGTATGGAGAGTGACGAAGAAAAAGGCAAACAAAGAGCACAATTCAGATACCAACATGGTCGGCTGGCCGTAAAGACAAAAAGGACATCATATCAAATCACAAATCTTATCCCTAACTCAATCCCTTCATCATTGCCAACTTCTACGCTCCATAATCTTCCCCCATGGAATCGAATGCCATCATACCAAATCATTGGTGGGGTCCATCTGCCTAATCTCTGCCTCCTCCTTCCCCTTCTCCCTCTCTCCCTCCATCTTCCCTCCACGTGTCCTGTGATGTATCTTGCTTTATCCTCGAGATGAGGTGACGGCATGAGGAGAGAACCTCCACTAGTTTTTGTATATTTGATTAATTTGAAAATAATTAGTTTAATGATATAGCAATTATTCCCAATCATCTTAAAGATGAGTGTTCTAGGGTTAGGTTGAGGGTACCATATTGATATTGTGGATCATTTTTATTTCTTATGTCTCAAAAGTCAATGTTTATCTATTTTCTTTTTTTAAATTCTTGTTGACAAAGATTATATAATTCTTTCTTAAAGTGCACTAAACAACTACCAAATTAACTCTTCCTTAATTTGTTCATTATATTTGTGTGTGTGTGTGGCCATCTATTGGAAAGGGACATGCATGACTCAAAAATAATACCAATTAGAGGATCTTAATTGTCTCAATTATAGCTAGAAAGAAAATAATGTTACTTGTTGGAAAAAAAATCAAAAAGTTGGATAATTTTTTGAAGCGGCCATCATGCATTAGCTTACAGAAAAAAAAAAAAAAAAAAGGGTCTGATTCTTGTAGAAGATAAACGCCTGATTAAGAATAAAGGTTGACACTTCTGTGTCTTTCTGCCTGGAGATATCTTCTCTAGTGCTTAGTTAATATTATCTGGCTTACACAAAAAAAAAGTCTGATTCATGTAGAAGATAAATGTCTGATTAATAACAAAGCTGTTGACATTGTTGTGTTTGTCTGCCTCGAGATATCTTCTCCATTGCTTAGTTAATATTATCTAGCTTACACACACAAAAAAAAAGTTTGATTCATGTAGAAGATAAATGTTTGATTAAGAACAAAGGTTGACCCTTTTGTGTCTTTCTCCCTGGAGATATCTTCTGTCGTGCTTAGTTAAATTATCTAGCTTGCAAAAAAAAAAATGATCGCGTGCCACATATACCTGAGTTTAGGATTTGGTTTTAAAAAGTAACCATGGGTATATGTGGTGCGCGATCATTACTGCATGATCGCCACTTCAAAAATCTCTTGGTTTAGGATTTGGGTTTAAAAAACTTTTAAAAAAGTAACCATGGGTATATATGTGTGGTGCGCGATCATTGCCGCATGATCTCCGCTTCAAAAAATTTCTCCAAATAATGGGTAGTTAATTAGATGTGTCTCTTCAGAATATTATTTGGGCAACACAACACCCCATTGATGGGGTGCATCACACCAGGTGATCTAGCAAACCCATTACCATTGCCGACAAAACACAACTGAATATGTATATACATGTATTTCGTAGTAAGTCCGAAACACTCGACATCAACTTTCTAGTTAAGCAATGATCCGGATTCTTGTTCCTCAATTATATTCTGGCACCATTATAACCCAGTTGAAACTTGAAACTCTAGAATGGTGTCTTCTACCTACTTTCCTTTTTTTTTTTTTTCCAATTTTCTAAAACAACAAGAAAATAGATGCCATGGAGCATTAAATCTCCATAGTGCAAATCTTTCTGTCAATTCTCCACCGTCACTAAAGAAAAATTTGGTGTGAAAATTTTGAAAAAAAAAAAAAAAGTTAGTAAGAACCCATCCCTATCAAAGTTTAACATAATTAATGGAGTGGGAAACATTTTGTGTGGTCTGCAACAAGGTGGACACACAAGAAACAAATGGGGCTCCAATCATAATCTCTAACAAGATTGTCCCCATGGGATTGGTCTATAGGTGTATCTCTTAATCACCACCATACATCACCAAAAACGACAGCTTCGATCAATTTAAAACACATTTATAAAAGCATGTATACTACATGATAGAAAACCCATAATCCAAATTCCCACAAAGTGGGTGCAAGTTGCAAAATAATCTCAACAAAGCAAAAGTTGTCTTATAATTTATTGTTTGCATGTAAAGTAAAACTAGAACAGAAAGGAAAACAAAAGAAAGTGGTAATAGTTAACTTGGGTTTGTGAGGAGGAGGAAGAATCATTCTCATGTGTTAGAGAGAGAGAGAGATATGCAATTTTAATAAGGGTCCCTTTTAATAATAGTAGTAGGGTTCTCACAGTCAACCTATGTAGAGAGAGATATGAGGATTTTCATTATTCTCCGCACCAGATTCTTTTCTCTACTCATTCATTCCTCTGATTAATAATCATAGCCACCCACCCCGTACCTCTTCATTCTTATCTCTTCTTCTCCTTCTCCACCTTTTCTTGCAAGAAGGCATTTGCTTCTTCTTCTTCTTCTTCTTCTTCTTCTTCTTCTTCTTTCTTTGTAAGAAGAGTGGATGTTCCTGAATAGAATTAGCAAAATGGGTATTGAAGATCTTTGTAACACAGGTCTTGGACTTGGGTTAATCTGCGAAAGCACGCTTGATCACCAACGCCAGAAACCATGCTTCAAATTTGATAATTTGTTTCCGTCTTCCTCGAAAAATCTAGAGCCGTCACTAACATTAGGCCTTTCCGACGAGACGTATCAAACGATGGGTAAGATCGACATGAACAAGGCGTATGAGGAGTCCGTCGATGCACATCGACAAGCTTCTCCTCATAGCGCTGTCTCTTCTTTCTCTAACGCAAGCTTGAAGAGAGAGAAAGACCTTGGAAGTGAAGAGGTGGAGGTAGAAAGAGTCTCTTCAAGGGTCAGTGATGAAGATGAAGATGGTAGTACAAGAAAGAAACTTAGATTAACCAAGGAACAATCTGCCCTTTTGGAGGAGAATTTCAAAGAACACACTACTCTCAATCCGGTACTCCCTCTCTCTCTTTCTCTGTAATTTTTTTTTTTTTAATCTTTTAATGGGTTATCATGAAGTTCCTCTAACGAAATTTTCTTGAATGATCAGAAACAAAAACAAGCCTTAGCGAAACAATTGAATCTACGGCCTCGACAAGTAGAAGTGTGGTTCCAAAATAGGAGAGCCAGGTATATATAGACCTCCTCATCAAAATTTACGATCTTTGATGTATTAGAAGTGTGTGTGAATGAGTTTAATTTTATTGTTTCCAGGACAAAGCTGAAGCAAACAGAAGTAGACTGCGAGTTCTTGAAGAAGTGTTGTGAGACTCTAACAGAGGAAAACAGGAGACTACAAAAGGAGCTACAAGAGCTAAAAGCTTTAAAACTATCTTCACCATTGTACATGCAACTCCCAGCAGCTACCCTCACCATGTGCCCGTCTTGCGAGAGGATCGGCGGCGTCGGTGATACATCGTCGAAGAACCCATTTACAATGGCGCCCAAATCTCATTTCTATAATCCCTTCCCCCATCCATCTGCAGCTTGTTAGAGAGATACCCACAAGCCACAACCCACCCTTTTTTTTTTGGTCCAGGACTAGGGGTACATCCTTTATGTTATCTCCATTTCTACTTCTCTGTGTATCTCTTTAGAGATAGTGTATATTTAATTTGTACAAATAGAAACCCATTAGCTCCTTTTACTTGATAATCAAATAGAAATTAAAGTTAGAAGCTCTTCTTTCTTCTACTAGCTCTTTGTTTGTGAATCTAGAAAAAAGGATCAAGTAGCTAGTTTTTCTGATCTTTCTACGTGTAGTTCTGGTCGTTGGATCAGAGGTTGTGAACTTATGATTAAACGTGAATGTACTGTAGAACAGTTAGAGAGATTTAAGAAATCTCAAAGGAACGGGTGAGAGGCGTGAGGCCCAAGAAAGGAATTAAGGATTCTTCAACAAATACCCTTCTTTTTTTGTTTTTAGTGGTACTCTTTGGAAGTTGGAACTACTGACTGTATGGATGTTTGGCCGACCGTTTGGTGGACCTACAGACTTGATTGGTGATCTCTATCGGTGATTTGAGTGCCCCATAAAATGATAGGATCCCGAGGCAAAAAAAATCAACCAATGATAAGGACTCTAATCCAACGGATAGAAATCACCAATCAAGATGATTTTTTGGTGTATAAATCTACTTAGGGATAACCAAATATCCACACAGGCAGTGGTGTCCGAGTGTGCAACGTGCCATGTTTTTAGGAGAGAATTTTTGTTGCATGTCTTGTGGGTCGAATAATAGGAACCTGCGGACAAATAGGCGAGTTAATCCAGGTTAGGTTAGCTAACTTGTGTCGAGTTAGTTTTTGACTCTTAGTGTGTACGTGTCACATTTTTATTCGATCCAGAACGTTGCTGTGACCAAGAGAGGGCAGTAAAAAAAATTGGAAAAGATGTAACAAGGTATACCTGATGTTTTTTGGTGTCAGGTAGCGCGATTTTGGTTCCTGGCAGTTAGGGGTGTCAATTTTACCCGATTTAACCGGAACCGAACCGTAACCGGAACCGAACCGGAACCGGAACCGGAACCGAAAACACCGGTTCCGGTACCACATTTTTGGGAACCGATTAAAAAGAACCGGAACCGGAACCGAACCGGAAACTAATGCTTACGGTTCCGGTACTCTAATATGGAACCGAAACCGATAAGAACCGGAACCGAACCGATAAGAACCGGAACCAATATATAAATATAGTGTAAAAATTATCATATTTCCAAGATTGGACCCGTTATACCCGAAACCGGAACCGGAACCGACAAAAATTACATAATCGGTTCCGGTTCTGGTACCATCACTTTGAGAACTGGAACCGATAAGTACCCGAACCGATAAGAACCGGAACAAACGGTTCCGGTTCTGGTCACCTTAGGAACCGAACCGGAACCGACCCGTTGACACCCCTACTGGCAGCGGTGGAGCCAGGCTTTTGTTAAGGGGGACACAATCTTAGTAGTAGTATATGGGGAGTAAAACTTTGATGACAGGGCCCTGTCATCGAAGGAGATGACAGGTTAGCAGATGCACTTGAATTTTGTAAGGTTGGACCACCTCGGCTTCACCGCACACGTACACAGGTGAGTGTTTTGGCAAAAAACTCAAGTACTCACCTTGGTACGTGTGGTGAGGCCGAGGTGACCCGTCCGTACAAAATCCAGGTGTCATGATCTGCTGCCCTGTCATTTCCTTCGATGACAGGGCCCGGTCATCAAAGTTTTATCTGTATATGGGGGGTGCACTAAATATTAAAGGATTAAAAAATAGGTTGCCCGGGATTGGCGGACTGAAAATTTTGGACAAATTTTCACGGAAAATCTTATGTCCAAAAATTTAAGTCCTTGAACCTGTTCCTTGAATATGAGGGGCAGTAAACTAAAATTTTAAATTTTTTTAAAGGATTTTGAAAGTTCAGGGGCACCCTTGGCCCCATCCTGACCCACCACTGCTTCTAGGCCCAGTAACCGCATGGATATTTTGCCAGCCCATTGGTAGATATATACAATAAAAATCACACTGATTGGTAATCTCTAGCCATTAGATGTTAGTACTTTTTAAGAAGCGATTCTAGCCGTTGAATCCAACCATTTTGAAGTACTAAAACCAATAGCTACAAATCATCAAACAAGCTCATGATTTTTTGTATGAACATTTACCAAGGGGTGGGCCCAGATGACAGCGTTGAGTAACAAAAATGCACTACCTGACACCAAAAAGCGTCAGGTATACCATGTTACATCATACCCAATTTTTTTTTTTTTTGTTCCTTTAGGCGAACCAACGATGCAAGTTATGCAACTACGGCAGCGCCCACTTGGAAATTTTTTTTCCGTGGATGGCGCGTGGGAGTCTCCCTCCTTTTCCAAAAACCCACGGGTACCACCGCACGTGATGTGTCCTGATGCGATCTCTCCTCCCTCCTTTTTTATTCCAGGCTCTGGCTTTTACTTTTTACTTTGGAGTTTGGAATGTGTCTCCGTTAACTAAAGCCGATGGTCAGAGTTACCTGATTAGGTCTGACATACAGTTCGACGAAAGGACGGTTTGGTTTAATGAGCATGTTGACAAATTTCTATCCCCGAAGGGCTTCCGCTCACACTGCTTTGTGACACGCACTTGGATCCCTCGTGGACCGGGGTCCATGGATGTTGTCACGTTGCACAGTGGTGTCATTTTGTCATACACCCTCATTAGATAATATCCTTTATTTATAATATATTCCACCATATCTGTTTATAAATTTCTTTTAGAAAAAATTAACACATTCCTATACTTGGATTCGGGTTATATGCGCCAGAGCATCACAGACCAAACAAAAAGGCCATGCTCAAGTTGTGACACGTCAGCAAACACAACCGCAACCTAGGTTTGTTGGTTTTATTTTTTAGGGCTTTTTTGTTTTTCCCCTTTACTTTATTGATGCAATTTGCATCTCACCCACTGTTTTTAAAATATTTGGGTCTCACCCTTTGACCATGGTCAATGTTGTTGACCATACTCCAGATGGACATCCTAATATTTTTTTAAATGACTATAATGACTTTGGATGAGACACAAATATTTTAAAAACATTGGGTGCACTACAAATTTCATCAATAAACTAAGGGGGACAAGCAAAAAATTATATTCTTTTTAGGTTTTTTTTCAGATTTTTTTGGAGGATTGTGAACTATAAAAGGCAAGGTTTAAAAAACGGCTGTTATAATGAAAATAACGGCCGTTATAACAGATTCGGACCTCCCCCGTTACATTATGGACAGTTAAAACACCCAAAAAATAACGGCCGTTATTTTATGTTATTTTTCCATTATAAAGAAAATAACGACCGTTAATTTCTGAGAAAAAGGACATTTTTCCTTTATTTTCCATTTTTTCCGTTATTTTTTCGTTTTTGAAAATTTGAAAATTTGAAATTCAAAATTTGAATTTCAGCGCCATTATTTTCGTTATTTTCTGTTATATTCTTTTTTTTTTTTTTTTTTTCCATTTTTTTCTGTTTTTGCTCCTGAGCATTTTTTTCGCTATAACAGAAAAAACGGTAACACCCCTAGTCAGTTATACCGTTATAACGGTCCCCTATAAATCTTGATTAAAGGAAGTCACCTTCACAAGTTGTTAAGCACGCTAATGTCCCTCATCAATGATGACGAGAGGCCACAATATGAGCCATGTGGCACACTCTCAGAGGTCACTAACCGTACGGATGTTGGGCCCATCCCTAGGTGGAGCTACATACCAAATATTAGCTTGACTAGTGATTTCAAACCATTGGATCTTTGTACTCCAAATAATGCTCAAATTCTACGGATAAAATCAACCCAAGAAAACGACTCTAATCCAATGCTTAAAATTAACATCAGATTAATTTTTGGTCTGTAGGTCCACCTATGGTTGGGCCAAAAGTAATGAAGAAAGGTTTTGAGCTCACAATCCTCAAAAAATAAGAATTCCTAAAATTTTTTTTTTTTTTGCTTGTCCCCCATAATTTATTAATGCAATTTGCATCGCACCCAATGTTTTTAAAACATTTGCGTCTCACCCAAGGTCATTATAGTCATTTAAAAAATATTGGGATGTCCATCTGGAGATCGTCTATGGTCAATGACGTTGACCATGGTCAAAAGGTGAGACACAAATATTTTGAAAACATTGGGTGAGATGCAAATTGCATCAATAAAGTAAGGGGTAAAGCAAAAAAGCCCTATTTTTTTGAAATTGAGGTGATGTGGGGAAAGCTCAGTGGGGCCGTTCTATTTTGCATATACGGCCTTGGTGCGTATAATCCGTGCCCCCTATTCTTTTGGGGACTTTGATAAATGAGAAATATATTTTGTAATTATGAGTATCGTTTACATTATTAGACTTAAAAGAAGCATCATATAGTTTCGGTACTATTATATTAAAATTACTGTTAGATGTAAATTACAATATGAGTGTATGCACATATAACCCTAAGGGTTGAGTGCTGATGGCCAAGACTCTGCTTCAAAAAGAAAGGGTTTTGAGTTCAATTCTCCTTGGGGACACCCCCTGGGAGATCTAAAGTAACAATAAGTGGCTCAGTCCACATCAAACTCTCCCATAACACTTGGCACGAATGGAGGGGTGACTAGCGTGTCCCAGTAGTCTAGACGGGTGCTCTCAAAGACCCAAATACTCTCGATTTCAAAAAAAAAAATATATATATATTCACTTATATTTTCCCTCTTTATATATATATATATATGTGTAGATTTGAACTAAAAAACGTAGGAAAATGCTATCTCACAAATAATCTAACAAAAAACTATGCGGTTTTAAGTCATTTGACCATTACATTCAAGAGAACTAGTCTTTGAGGCACAACAATTGCGTGGATCCATGGAATCCCATGGTTAATGGCCTCAACTGCATAATTTTTTTGTCCCACTATCCATGCGATAGCATAACTCAAAAAGTAATAAACCTGAAGTCCACTTATCGATCTTTTGAACCTACTATTGATTTAGGGTTTGTTTGGTACGTGAGAAAAAGAGTTCCGACGGCGAATATTTAGCCAGGTGAATATTATCTTAGATAAATATTTGCTCATATCAATATTTAACAATGTTTGGTGTGTGTATGAACTAGCTCACTTCAGCTTACTTCCTTTTCTTTCAATTTGAGTGGGTCCCACATATCAAAGTAAGTCAAAAATAAGTTGGGCGAGTGCGGGAACCACATATTATGTCAAAGGATAAAAAAAATTTCATTTTTATCTTTCTTATATATTAAAAAATTAATTTTTATTGAAAATAGTGATTTTCCGGCGAGAAAATAAAATTTTCTCACCAAGGCATAATCGGCGTGAAAATATTTACACAAGGGGGGAGGTGATCAAATGTTTTCCCGCAGCGGAGGGCAAATATGTGGGCCCGGCTAAATATTTGCCGAGGGCGAGTGGCTGCCAAACGCACCCGGGCGAATATTAGCGCGGTTAAATATTTTATTTTCCCGCTTAAAGTTGCCTTTTTTATTCGGTGGGCGAAATTTTGCAGCTTCATGATTGGCCAACATGGCCGATGTCCGCTCAACTTTAAAAAAAAATTATTGGCCAAGTAAAAAATCATTATCCTTGTTACCCAAAAAATTGAAAGGATCAATTCAATGTTTTTTACTTGCAACGGTTGAAAAACTGTTAAAAGGGGCTAGACAAAGAGAATGAAAACTTAAGGGAGTTTTCTTAATATAGAAAATTTATTAATGGGCTCCTTACAAAAAAGACCTTAGTTTTGTAACAAGCCAAGTGAGCCTGGTTTGGGAATTAATGAGATGAGGCCCACATGACTTATTCATGTCGGAAATGATGAGGTGAAGAAAATGATGAGGTGACTTACGAAGAAAGTACCTAAAGTAGATGGCTGATGTCATTGTCGGCGTAATGAATGCGTTGTCCGTCTTTCAACGCCAAGAAACATTTTCCTAGGGTTTATTTATGGGTCGGGTTCCGGTGACCAACACCTCATAGAAGATGAATCAATGGCTGATTTTTGGGGAAGATGATCCATATGGTGAGGAGATCATACTAACAAAAATTCAAATCATTCTGATATTCATAGATTGGTTTATGAAAATCGCATTTAAGGGGGTTAGAAATTTCAGAATGGGCTGATTTTTTGTTGGGGTTTATCTATTTGGTGAGGAGAACATACTCACCAAAAATCAGCCATTGATTCATTCTCTAAGAGGGTACACCGAGGTGTTGGTCAAAATTGTTGGTCGCCCGAACCAGACCCTTTATTTATATATTTGCCTGCACCAATATTTTGTGTTTAATTTGTCCATTGAGAGATAGGTATTTGCTTATTGTTTGCAGTCGCTTTTTGGCTACAAACATTAGATCACTTTTTAAAAAAAAAATTGCCTCGAAGGCAAATATTTCTTGAAGCATCTCCAACCCGCTTTATTAATTCAGCTTCAGAAAAGCATATTTTTCAAATATAGAGATAGAGGCGGCATCTAAGAAGTGTTAAACTCCAACCAGTCCCATCTTCAAAAAAAATTCAAAAGATAAATATTAAAAATTTTCAAAATAATTAATTTTTTATTTAAAAATAAAAATTAAGAAAAGTAAGAAATAGAGATCTTTCTATTTGCTGTAAAAAAAAGTAGAGATATAGGGTTCAGCTTCAAATTGAAGTTGGATTTTACAAAAGTATTATCAAATTTGAAGTTACAGAGCCTAACCGGTTGGAATTGCTCTTAGATGTTGCACCATCAAGCACACACAAATGCTACAAACGTTTGCGTGCAAACATTTGTTTTGCTACCAAGCAATGCTTTACCGGGAATTTTTTTTCCATTGATAATTGAGAACGGCGAATCATGTTCATGGGACCCACACGCTAACCATCAATTATTTGAGAAAATTGGGTGTGACTCAATTATGCATCATTTACTGGCGACAATCATTTCCATCGAATTTTTTTTCTAACATAACCAATGATTAGCGATTTCCAAGTATTGTATTGGAGTCGTTTTCATGAGTTGATTTTTAACCGCGGAATTTGAGAATTATTGACCATTATTTGAGGTACAAAGATCCTAGAAAACCTTTGCTCACACCTGAGCCACGGGGCACACTCTTAGAGGACGATGACCGTGTGGATGTTTGGCTAGTCCTTCGGTGGACTTGTAAACCAAAAACTAGCTTGATTAGTGATTTCTAAGCGTTGGATTGGAGTCATTTGCATGTGTTGATTTTAACCGTAGAATTTAATTATTGACCATTATTTGGGGTACTAGATCCAAAGGTTTGACATAACTAATCAGGCTGATTTTTGGTTTGCAGGTCCAACGAGGGACTGGCCAAACATCCATTAGGTCATCGTAATCTAAGAGTGTGCCACGTGGCTCATATTGTGCTGTGTGATCGGCTTTACTCACACAGATGTGAGCGAAGGCTAGATCCACGGGGCTCACAACGTCCATGGACCCGGACCATGTTATCAATACTATTTTTCAGACGTGTAGTTGGATTGAAGGGCGACACGTGTGATCGTACTGTTGTTTTTAGATTCCTAAATCCGCGTAAGCGAACCTAACTATATTAAAATCTATCAACACGTGTCAAACATTGGCTACCATAAATTCTCCATATGATAGATGTTGGCCTCTAACCTAGCCGAGATGATCCATTTGGTCGGAACCTGTCGACACCATGTAATATGGGGACCCGCGAGCTACCATATTGTTCTATTTTCATATTCCCTGGGGAGGACTCGTCTCTATGCTCCAAACCGTTCGATGGTCTCTCGACATTTGTTAGGTACAAATCTTGATGACCATCGAACGGTTAGGATGGACACCATTACGGCTCCTTTTATTTATGTAAGTAGAAATTGAGCCATAAAGTAGACCGGGTCAAATACCAGTGCGGTCGGTACACGGCGGTTTTGTAATTCAAATATGATTTCATTGTACCCGTATTTTTTTTTAATGGATGATTTTCGACTAGGCACACGATGATCAAGTCAAAATAGTTTTTAAGTGATCTTTTTTATTTTTTAGTTTTTTTTTTTTATTGTAGACCGTAAACAGGGCGTAAGGCGAAAACTCTATATAAGGCTTTTTTATATTTAATTTATTAATATATACGATATTAATTAAAAAATTTAACTTCCTATATAATAGAAAAATCTTTATTTAACAAAAAAATACTTGATAATAAAAAAATTACAAAAAAAAGTAGATGCAGAGGTCTTTGGTTGCAGTCCATGCAGATGACACTCGAGGCTCTACATCACGTTTTGGGCCCAATGACTGTGGATGTTCAGCCCACCTATTGTGGATAAACACACTAAAAATCAGCTTGATTGATGATTTCTAGCGATTGGATTTACTTCCCAAAAAACATGCTCGAATCCAACGGCTAGAATCAATCTTAAAAAGTACTAAAATCTATAGCTTGAGATAACCAATCAAGTTGATTTTTGGTTTGTATATCCAACAAGGGGTGGGCTAAACATCCATGCAGTTAGTGGGCCCGTAAAAATGAGCTATGTAGGATATGGCTTGTAGTAGGACCCTTGGGCTAGGTACTTTCTCTCACTAAGGGGCCTTAGGGGGGGACAGCCTTAATGGCCTTAAGGTAGAGACAGGGCTGACAGTAAATTAACTAAAAATAAATATAGAAATACAAAGTTCGAAGTCTAAATTAAATACTCCTTGTATGGAGATCATATAATAGTTTTCTAGAAAAATCTTGATCTAGAAAACTTTTACGCGGAGAGACAAGAATCCTTTCTGAATGCATAGAAATAAGTAGTGGAAATGCAAAGGGTATTTTTGAAGAAAAGGTTGAAGGGTCGTTTTCCTTATATAAAGTATAAATAAATGACGACTTACACTAACATCATCACATTTGTATCGGTTCATGAAAATATCAAAACCATCAAATCCGTAAATCTTTTATGGACTTTTTTGCTAGATTTTCCTTTTGACTATAAAAATAAGGGAATAAATCAAATAGTAATCACCAAGGGAATTGATTTTTACAAGTGAGCTTTTTACCTCTTCTAGTCAAAATTTTCACATTTGATCAAAATACCCTCTAGCAAAGCTATCTTCACCATCTTTTGAAAGTCAGATGGGAAGTGAGAAGGATAATTTTTTCAAATGTGAAAAATGTTGGTTCGAAAACAGTTTATATTTATTTATTTTCCAATGATTCTTATATATTATAGGGAATATTACCTCTAGGGCTGTAAGTGTAAACTTACGTTCCAAGGCAACCTCTTTATAATTGGGTCCAAAAAGGGTTGCCTTTTAAGAAATATGGACTTAAAACCCCAATCAGCCTATTTTGAGCAACTTTTAAAAATGTATTCCTACTTTACCCTCATGGGTACATAAGCTTAGTGGTTTTAATAAAAAAAATAAAAATAAAAAAGAAAAAGAAAAAGTAACTAATTAAATTAAACAAGGAGAGACTGCAAACCAAAAATCAGCCTGTTTAGTGATTTACAACCTTTGGATCTTTGTACCCACATAACGCTCAATAATGTTCAAATTCCCAAGGTTAAAATCAACCCATATGAAAATACCTTCAATCCAACACTTAGAAATCACTGATCAGGTTTATTTTTGGTTTGTACCTCCACCTAGTCATTGGTCAAACATCCATATGGTCAACGTCCACTAAAAGTGTGATACATGGATCATATTGTGGGCTACGATCGGCTTCGCTCACAGCCCGGTATACTACCAATTACTTTGGCAAAAGGAGGGGGTAGTACTAAATTAGCCTACCAAAAAAAGGGATAAAACTACGACTCTGAGGGTAAAGTAGGAAATAACTTCTACTCAAAATAGGTTGATTGGGGTTTTAAGTCCATATTTCTAAAAATGCAACCCTTTTTGGGCTGTAACTTTAAACTTATAACGAACGAGCCACGCACTTGGAGTCTCGTCAAAGAATTTGACACCTTTATTCCAAAATTGCGCCTTCATACTCTAATTTTTATGATTCTATAACAAAAGAAATTTTATTCTTTTAATTAGCATATTCCTTCTAATATCCAAATATTAATAATTTGATACCATGGTTCAGTAAAAAAAACTTATACTTATCAAAATCGTTGCAAAGTTTTCAAATTAAAATTATCCTGAAATGGCTACAGTATTAAAAAACTGCTTTCCAAATTTTTAAAAAATCAAATCAAAATTTTGAAGAGTCAACCTTTGCTCAATAACATATTGACGAAAAAAAAATGCTCAATGACGTCTGTACGTTGTTAGATATACATTGGAAAATGTGATTTCGCTATTTTCTCATATTTTTAAACCCTCCATTTATTTAAATAAAGCAAATCTTACACTACTAAAAAATTAATAAAGATTTCGATTTTGAAAAATAGATAGATCTCAGTTTCACAAAAATCGAGATAGAAAGTAAGCGCAAAAAATTCCCACAAAATTAGACTTTCGATTGTGGTTTTTGTAAGAAACTGAGATAGAAAACAAGACTCTCGAGTGTATAGTAAATGAGATAAAAAAGTTTCTATCACAGGTTTTAGAAGAAAATCAAGACTGCAAGTTGATATTTCTATGTTGTTCCTCACGAAACCGAGATCAAAAGTTAGTCTTTTCTTGCTATCTCGGTTTCTAGAAATCCGTGATTAAAGATATTAAGTTTCTTTTCACTCTCACGAACTAAATCTCTCTCAATCTCTGGCCCTATAAACCCTAAACCTGAATCCTCTCTCTCTCTCCCTCTCCTCCAACGATCCCGTAGCTACATTTTTTTCTTCTTTTCATTTCAGTTTCATAGAGTGATCAAAAGTCCAAGGTTTTCTTTCATCAAGAAAAGCATTTCGCTTGGGTTTTCTATGAATCATCTCTAGAGGAAGTGGTAACAAAAGCATGAATGATCTCTAAACAAGTATGAATGATTTCTTCGTCTTCAATGGGTAATTGTGTTGTCTAGTTAGCGAACTAGGTGGTAGACATGGGTTGAAGAGATTAAGTGAGAGAGGAAGTGTACCCAACCAGGTGGGTAGTCTTCAGTTGTTTGGCATATATAGACATGAATGATCTTAACTGTAATGTTTCCATGGTTATTCTTTTGAAGAGATATCTGTATGTTTCCATCGGTTGTATTTTTTAGAGTACTACACATACTTGTTTGTGATTTTACTCTAATGCCAACTAATTTATAACCAGAGGGGGTCCGACCTCAAAACTTCCACTATCCAAGCTGGAGGGACCCTCACTCAAATAGTCTCCGAAGAGAATAGTTTTGTCATTGGTGCTATAGTACGAGCAGAAATATTTCAAGATCTAGGAACAAAGGAGAAAGTAAAAGAATTGAAGAAAGAAGAGCTGTCCTCCGTGATGAGGAGAACCACCCTCTATCCGCAACAAGAATTTGACGCCTCTACAATGTTCAAAATTTAGAAAATTCTACCGAAGGAATTAGAAAGCCTAAGGCTATAATTTGGAAACAGGACATATAGGGGGACACTGAAAATCTTCCACGGGTTCATTCAAAACAAAATTTAGAGAGCAGAATGCCTGATGTTGCACTTCAAAAATTCAGTAGAAAGAAATCTATCTATAAGTCCATGGCGTTTTTAACTCCACAGAAAATTGCATAAAAAACGCTAAAAAGATCTAGAACACAGTAAAAAACATTGAACAACATGAAAATAAAAGTAAATTGTAGAAAACCAAAATTGAAATATTATAATTAAATAGGCAAAAAAAAAAAAAAAATCACCAAATTGTTTGTTTTTCATGAATTTGTTTCTTAAAAAAAGAAGTCAACACATCAATTACGAAAAGAAAAGCATAGGTTTGGATTGAAGAGTTATGCTCAAAATATTACAATTGTACTAAGAATTGCGGAAATATACAAAGCATGTAACCCAACTTGCATTCATTCCATATTCAAATAGTTCTTGGACATCTGAAATAAATATATATAAAATCCTAACTATTATCCTTTAAATCATAAAAGGTTCCATACACATGTTCTAAAAAATAAAAAAGTATAACATAAAAGTAAAACTTTCTGCAACTCTGTAGAAACTTCACACATCTATTCACGCACTCCATAGGCTAGAACTAAATCAAGAAGTAGGGGATGAGCCAAAAAACTCATTAGGTACCTTCGACCCACCCATATACATATAGGGGATGTAATGACTAACCTCAAATATTGAAAATACAGGTTTTAAACTAAAATAAAGCAGTAAACAATAACATATGTTCACTAGTAATTAAACCCAGTGAAACACAATCTCCTTATAACCAACACAACCCAATGCATGAACATAACATTTTCTTGAGAACATCCCAACAGCCCGCTTGACTCTCTATAACCTCAACCACATTGATCCAAGAAGATTTAGGTGGCGTTTGGTAATTTCTTTTTCTCAGACCTTAAGTTTGAATGAACTGAAATTAAGTGATTTTTGTGATGGCGTTTGGTAAACAACTTAATTTCAGCACTTATCACCAAAATCATTGAAATTAAGTGAAAAGTAAAAAAAGTGACCCTCCCTTCACTTATTGCGGTAAGTGAAAGAATATTTAAAAAAGATTCTCAGATTCTCTTTTAATGCCAACACTGCCCTTTTCTCAAAGCTTTCTAAAACTTACAAAAGTATCCTAATGAATATTTAAAAAACCCACAATGCCCTTGACTTAATTTTAAGACTTAAGATCTTTACCAAAAAATCTAATTCAAACATGAGTCATTAAACTATCAGACCTTAAACACTTTAAACTTTTAGATTTGATAACTTAATTTACCAAACGTCACCTTAGTCTTTCACCCAAGGGAACACAATGCCCTTCTTGCCTTCATAGGTGTCTAGTAAGACTATACCCTTTACCCATAAGGGTGTCCAACAAGACTACATCCTCTAGACCATTCCCACCCATAAATATTCTGACTTCATAATTTCATTTTCTTTTGTTTCCCCTTTTTATTGCTTTTCTTCGATTGAGATCCATCTAGAAATAACTTTATTTATTGCTTGAACAAGAACAATATTCTATATTGAACCCTTCAATGCTTAAGGTCAATTTTGTTGAGCTTTTACAATTGAAAACCTCATCAATACCCATTTGATTTGTTACCATTGAAGCCGGTTTAATTAAGTTGTATATTGGTTCTTTCATTTTTTGTGCTAAGTAATTTACAACAGTCAATGCATCTCATAGTAGTGTTAAATTGGCAGCAATACTAAAATATCTCGATTCTAGGTAAACCGAGATGAAATGTTGGGAAAAGATACTGGGATAAAAAATTTATAAAAGATATCGGTTCTTGACGAAGCAAGATCAAATCTTGGGAAAAAAAAATCTCGGCTTCGAATCTTCAATAAAGAAGCCGAGATCAAGAGGTAAGGTTCAAAAGTGGAAAAAGATCATTAAAGTTGTCAAAATAGACTTTTATTTACCCAAAATAGATCTTGGTTCTTTTGACTTTTTATTTCGTTTTGTTTTACCGGGATCTTTTATTCCAAAAAGATCTTGGTTTTTGACTTCTCCAAAAATCACGTTACACAAAAAAACATGTATGATATGAGTGAGACAGTCCGTTGGCTAGTTGGCTCTCTTATAGTTTTGGGCTCATCCGAATTCGACAACCTATTATGTAATAGGTTGACTAGTAATGGGCCCAGTAGTATGGGCTAATACACATGTGGGCCTTCTACACATCAGTACTATGGACTAATACACCTGTGGGCCGCCCACACATCTTGGTGGGGATTTTATAAGTGCAACAAGCATGAATTGGCCAAAAGTCCTCTTAAATGTTAAACCTAAAGAAAAATCTCATTATCTTAAAAGAAGTTGTGGTCAGAATATAGTCATGAGTGGGGTCCCAAATGCATGTGGGTTTTTAATATTAAAATTAAATAGGGTTACTGATACGCCAAAGAGCAATTATAACAATTCACGGTTAAAAATAAATCATGGAAACGACTCTAATCCAACGGATAGAAATTACTCGTCAAGTTGAATTTTGGTATGTAAGTCCATCAAGGAATGGTACAAACATCCATACGCTCAGCGGACTCTAAGATTGTGCCACGTGGCTCATACTGAGGTCTGTCATCAACGTTGATGAGGCCCCTACGATCACTCCTGTACCGCCCCCTAGTATATATAAAGTTATATGACACGCAGTCATCACAAAAATTGAGTTAAGGGCTGATTTTTGGTGAGGATGATCTCTTCAACATGGAGATCATCCTCACTAAAAATCAGTAATTTCCCCTATCCATGAGTCATGTACTTTCCATGAGGCTATAGAAGTTGAAATGGGTTGATTTTTTGTGGGGGTGATATCCATGTTGAGATGAATATCATCACCAAAATCGGCCCTTATAACTCATCTGCATGTGAGTCTCACGTCCATGAGTCATTTTATGAGTCACAAAAGCACGAGTCATCGTATCCCAGCCAAACATATATATACATCTCCTATGTCCATAAGAATTCAAGATAAAATGGTCTTGTGACCAGCCGAAGGCTCAGCAAGTTTAGGGCCAAGTAGCCTGAGCAACAAGCTTGGGGGTGCAACAAAAGTTTCAAATTTAGCAGGCTGGACTCGAAAAACATTGGGCCAACAAACCCATCGATGTCACCCAGTTACAAAACCAGTTCATAATTGGATGATCAAATGCGAAAGCAAATAAGAAATAAGAAAAGATGTGAGATTGATTTGATTTTAGGCAAATCAGACATCTTGTGGGACCGAGCCTCCTAAGCGATTTCTCGCAAAAAAAAAAATGTTAATTCTTTATTGATTTCCAAAGCTTCATACAATTATGTAAAGAAATTAATTTGTCAAAAATAACCTAATGCATATTTCTTCATCTTAATCTTAATCCTATCCCAAAATTTAGCAATTGATTATGCTACTGCGTAACTAATTACATTATCATACTCCCTTCTAACTATATTTTGGCACTTAAAATGTTAACCAAACAGAAATATGATTCCTCCAGGATCCAAAATTTCATTAGATTCGACCTCAAGGAGAGCTATATCACAATAGCTTGTTCTCTGTAGGTGATGTTGATCATACAAGCAATATACAAGGAAAAAAACAAGTCGATTGACCGAGTTTAAGTGAAATGAGATCTATCCATTTTTGTACTTCTTAAAACAAATTTGATAGCAAGTTTCTCAGAAATAGTGAACTGGGGTAAGTCTGATTCGGGGGACTATTCTCTTTAGTGTGATCTACCTCCTTACAATTTTAAGAGTTACAACCTGAGTTTTTGTTGAATATTTTATTACAAAACACAAACTTTTGCTTGTTTAAAAAATAAACATTTATTTTTAATCCTACATAAAAAAGAGACGAAAAAAACAACTTATTTTTTAAATTTATTGTATATTTTACTGTATGTAATGAGTGAGCATGGAGACTTGGTGCAAACCAATTGGTTTATACATTCTCAGTGCGTACACACACGTGTGGGACCATGGGCCTGAGGTATAAAATTTAAATTAAATAAAAGTGGACATTGAACGGACCATAGCGAGACACCCAACCATTAGAAGGTGAGTGTATTAATTCAATTTAAATTAAATTAAATTAAATTAAGACTACTTGACAATTGTCTTAAAAGAGAACTCTTAGAACCTCAAGATCAATGGTCAAAGATTTCTCCATTGGTAAATGTGCAATCTAATGGTGTAGATAGAAGGAGAAAAGTCAAGAGACTATTAAATGTCTCTTTATATTGAAAAGACAAAATGTGATTCATAAGAAATTAGAAAATAACAAATTTAAAATTTCCTTTTAACTACAATGAAAAGTCCTAGAGCGTGAATAGGACAATTAAATATTTTTCAATTCAAGAAATTGATCTAAATTAACATATAGTTTCATATATAAATGTTCAAGGCATGAAACATGTTAGTATTCTCTCTCTTCCTTTCCTTTGTCTGTCTTGTTTTTTGTTTTTGTTTTTCCTTTTAATAAAATGCTCATTTAACAAAAAAAAAAAAAAATAGTATTCAACTACAAATATGGTAGACAAGATAATCAAAATAAAAATAGTGAAGAGCTAAAAATCACACAACACATGAATTTATAGTGGTTCGGTGTTCTCACACCTATGTCCACTTTCAAATAACAAGTAAAATATTATCCACTTAATAATACATTACAACACCTTACAACTGAATGAACAAACGGCTAATAATCCACTCAACCTAACACTCAAGAATCACTCTCTAAGCACCTAGTGAGTCTCCAAGCACACTGACCTACAAGCGCCCATGGATCGGCCCGTTTACCCAAGATCTAATGTGTGATAAAAATAAAAATATTAAGTTGTACCAAAATCATTTCAAAATTTGCCATGATTTATCATAAATAAAATAAAATATTCTATAATGGCGCTTTTATTAAAACATTCGTCTTCGAGTCCTTTTGAATTAATTTTGGCGATTTAAGAATAAGATACGAAAATTGACCAAATCTTAAATTTAATAAAAATATATTTTATTATTCCAATTTTTTTTAAAATCATTAGAAACAAGTTTTGTTAAGACATTTTAATTAAATCCACTATTTAATGCGTAATTAGAATTTAAGTTTTTCAATTAATCAGATATGTATTAACATTTTCTCAAAAAGTAATTTCTTAAAATATTTATTTTATTACGGTGCTCAAAAATATCATTTATTATTTTTAATTAAATAATTACTGTTAACAAAACTACTCTTAATAGATTTTGTTAAAAGTTGCAAAAGATAGTAAATTCTGACTTGTATGAATTTTAAACAATAAAATAAAATCATTTACGATTCTAAACGAATCAAACATGTCTCAATACTCATTATTACATCATACCAACTTTTTAAAATAATTTAATGCACTAAATTTCTTTTCTTGATTCCATTTATTCAAACGACTCCGTCTTTTCAAAAGTATCATCCTCATAAGAATCAATAAAATTTGAAATAATCGGTATAGTACCGTGAGCTTAAGAGCCCAGTAAATCTACGTGTATACATATATCTCATATATGAATATCATTCTATAATCAATAATATTCTATGCATCAAGATATTAATCAACAAACACAAGTATACTAACAATTTTAATATACATCGATTTCAATATACAAAAAAGCCTAAATCCCTTCTCTTTTTTTTGTTCGACGAATCGAGAACTCAATGAATCGAGTTTTATGTGCCCTTCTTAAATATAAATTCATAGGATACATCCCAACTATATATCCGCAGGACGAATCTCGATTATAAATTCATAGGACAAATCCTAAGACTTCTTATTAAGCATTGTCGATTATAAGTGTACTTACCTTTAATCTTGAGAAGCTTCTAGTTCTTCTTCAGTTCTTCAGAGATATTTTTAATACAATTGAGAGAAAAGATAAGATGGGAGAAAATGAAAGAAAATGGTGGCTAGGGTTGGTGAGAGCTTTTAAACTTTTCTTAAATAGATTATGTAAGTATATTTAAAGTTTAGGTTTTTTTGTTTAAATTTTTGGAGGTCAAATCTCAATCGTTGGACATGAAGTTAGTGAAGGGTTGAGATTTAATTAAAGTTGAGTTCATAACAGAGTTTATGGTTTTGGTTGAGAGATTTTCTCAATCTCTCATAGAAATAAGCAACCACTTAGAGATTCTTATTTGAATTAAATCTTTAATGAATTTCCTTTTTTATCTTAATTTAGAAATGATTTTCATCACTTTATAAGGGGTGTATCTAACAACCTTCTAGAAACCCTATTTTAGGTTAATTATGGGCTGGAAATGAGTCATAAGGCTCAAAAAGTCTCTTTAATTGATACTAATATCTTTCTTTAATTAAATTTATGATGACATCATTTAATTATGGTATGTTAAAAGATGTATTAATTATAAGAGTCAATTATGCACATTTAGTATAATTTACAAAGTCATCCTCTATTTATTTCAATTATTTATAATGTCCTTAATTACGGTTTAGAAAAATATTTAAAAGGTACCCAATTAAAATACGTGGGCCCCGTTAATGTAGGTAAATTATAATAATACCCTTGCATCAAAGTTTAGGTATTACATCAATTCTCAAGGGATGAACAATCCTTAACTCGGTCACAGTGAGTAATAACTCGCCAATAGTATATACAAGAAGTGTTTATAGATTTTGATTGCAAAAATGTCTCTTGATAGGCTAAATAAAATCAATGGAGTGCTAACCTTTCAAAGAAGTCAAACGAATTGGATTGAAACTTCAAGAGAAGCTTCAGGAAGCTTCTTCCACTCGTAGAGAGTCTCTTCCATGTAAGGTCTATATTTTAGTGTTAGTTAATCTTGTGTGACAAAGCACCATTGTATATTCCACCTTACTATGTCGTGTGGGTAGTTAGGATAGTAAGAGTGTTAGTTTGAGGTTGCATTACTCAAAAACTACCTTAAGCCTGCCAAATCAAAAGATCAAGATATCTAACGAATGAAAGCTTCAAACGATCGCACAATATTAGGTTGGTAAGTGACTTAGAGGCCTAGAACTTTGTTGATTAATACACATAATCGTATACCATAAGTACACTTAAGCATGTGTTTGAAACACGGACAGAACATGAGTTTTACGTATAATCTGTTGAGTCCAATCGATTGGACATCTTGGCCAATCAATCAGACCTGTCCGATCGATTGGACTAATAGACCGATCGATTGGACCTACGCGAAAAAGAGTTGTGTGAATCGTTAAGTTTCTTATTTCAATTCAAACACTTGCTAATTTTAGGCTTGGCTTGTTCACTCCATATATTGATCTTTTTGGGTTGAAACCCTAAGCAATCCAAGGAATCCTAAGCCATTGAAGAGATACAAGGCTTCCAAAAAAGAGTTAGCTCAAGAACGGATGAACTTCTCTTAGGAGCAATATACTCCACGTACGCTTTGATAGTCAAGAGAGTTCTTCGAATCCCATTCTCATTCATGAATTGTCCCATACGTATTAGTTATCAAATGGCTACTTTCTAATAAGACTTAATGTTGAAATCACACCTATATCATAACATTATTGTCGCATACTTGTTGGTTATAGTATAATTACTTTCCGTAGGAAGCACACCTATAGTGTAACATCACGGTCCCATACCCACTAGTTACAATATTATACTTTCTTAGAAAAATAAACAAAAGGAAAACATCATAAGATATTAACGACTCAAAGAAAGACTTAACAATCTCCAATTGCTCCAGAAGTTACAAAGTTGGGGACCTTGTAATAATCTATTTGTCACAAGTAGTTTCCCATGGGAACCTACCACAAGTTGAAACCGAAAATGATTAGGCAATGTTATGAAAATTTGGGGATAATGCATGTGTAATTGAGCTTCCGCAAGGCCTAAGCACATCTCCAATATTCAATGTGACTGATTTGTATGAGTTCCATGGGGGTGGGGAGGTGTTGATCTAAATGAAGATGATATATATAAATGAGAATCAAACTACTTAAGTACCGAAATTTTCATAGCATTAGGCATTGCCCCAACTAAGATGATACAAATGAGAATCAATCGAAATTTATGAAATAATAGAGATCAATACGATTAAGGGCTGCAATGGCTCGTTTGAGAAACTCCTAGTTCACTGGGAAGGAAAGCCCCAACTAAAAACACATGGATGAGCTATGATGAGCTTCACGATTGGATGAAGATGCATACTATTAAGGAAACAGACACAATGGTCACTGAATTTCCAGATTCTTCTCTAGAGATTTCCTCTAGAGAAAATCTTTCAAATCCTACACGTTGTCTGCTGCACATGGAAGCTGAGAACACTAATATGGAAGGCGTTTCTAATCTCGAGGAGTTCCCATATTTGGCAAACAGAGTTGCTAAATATGATGGCAAGCATGACGATCTCTCACCTAAATAAGGACATATATTTCCTCTGTTTTGTAATAAATTCCCATCTCTTGTAAAGAAACTTCTTTACACGTTTTTAAAGAGTTCTATATATACACTCTTAGGTTGATACAGAAAAAAAACTTTCTCTTCCCTCTCAAGACTTATAAAACTGTTTATGGTATCAGAGCTATCTAGCTCTAACGAGATCAAATCCTGGTTAGGTTCTCCTTTCTTCATCTTATTCTCTCTACTTCTCTTCTTTCATCATGTCTTCTCCAATACTATTCTTCTCCTTCTCAAACGTGGCCAACATGGCTTCTCTCAAGTTAACATCCACAAACTATTTAATGTGGAGAACTCAATTTGACTCTCTTCTTGCTAGTCAAAATCTCATGGGTTTTATTGATGGAATCAACCAAAACTGTCCCCTACCATCACTGTTGACGATAAAACTGGAGAAAATCCAAAACATCACAAGTGGTGTCTCACAAACAAACTGGTGTTCACTCTTCTATGTACTTCTTTGACAGAAGAGCCTATGAGTCAGGTTATGGGTCTGACATGCTCCCGAGATGTATGGACCGCATTGGAGGAGACCTACTCTCACAAAGCAGTCACACGGGAGTTACAACTTAAGGAGGAACTCCAATCCTTGAAAAGAGGAATAACTAATTCTATTTCAGAACATGCTAGAAAATACAAAGCTCTCCTAGATACTCTAAGTGCCATCGGGGGGATCCGTAGGTTTTTGTGAAAGGGATGCTCTTATCATGTTATTGCTGAAAATAAAAACCGAATTCCTCTATTTGATGTCAATTCATCCAGCGAGATAAAGGAGTCAGAAAAGACATTCTGGTTTCTAAGAGGGCTTGGTCTAAAATATCAATCCTTTACCACTACAATCATGGACAAACCACCAATTCCCGGCCCCCTTTCAAAGAAGTCCTTCCTGCAGTGTTGAGCCATGAGTTTTTGTTGAAATCTCTTGGCTTGGCACTCCCTACACATGAATCAACGTTCTTTGTACAACGTGGTGGACGTTCAGGACGTGGTTGACGTGGTGGTGGCTGAGGCAACCGCAACTATCAAGGCCGAGGTCAGTTGAACTATAGTCACAATGGTTTTTCTCACAATAACCAACGTGATGGGAAACACGGACATATCAACCTACCAGGTGTTTTGAAACGTTCTCCCTTGTAATACCTTGAACTTTTGTTCAGGGGTATTAGAGTAATTTACATTTAGAGTAGTATTTTCGACAAATGATAAAATTAAAATAATTAATATCTTTGAGTTATATATTAATTGCCTTAATTAAAACTTTTCATAACTTTTAGTCTTTTAAAAATAATGAATATCTTTATCTAATCAAAGACTTGAACTTTAAAAATAAAATACTATTTAAATAAATTACCAATGATAATTAATTACACACATAAATAAATAAATAAATAAATACTTATCATTTTCTTTTGAGCAACTATTAAAAATAGAAGAATTTTCTAAAAACTTACAAATTTTCAACTTTCACCATTAGATAGCTCTCCATTACAAATCGTTGAGAGCTTTGAGAGCCCTAAAAACACCATAACGTCTTACCCTTTGAGATCATGGCTTGAGACAAAAATGTTCATACTTTTGAGATGTTTGACATACTTGAATTCTGGCTTTATCCAACGATGATCGGTAAAAACACCCACGGCTATTTTTTCACCATTGATTTAAGTTCGGATGAAGATCAACGGATAAGGTAGGTACACATACATATTTTAATAGATAATCTCTCTTATTTTACTTTATTAATTATGTTATATGTATGTACTTAATTGATAATGTTGTGGGTATTATTATGATTTGGATCTGATTGGATTGACCGGTGTACCAGAAAAAAAGGTTATAGATAATGATTTTGTATAATATTGAAGTGTTAGTTTTGGTGTGATCCTAATGGATACCTGCAAAAATAAAAATTAAAAAGGGCCTGGAGCCTTAAGATGAAAGACCCCAGACCCTTACAGAAAAGCCTTTTGACTACTCCCAACGTGGGAAGGGGAAGGAGACCCAAGATTGGTTGTAGTTATAATCATATAAATATAATATTATTGGACTAATCGTGAGGAAGATTTATTATTCTTGGTTGACGTTACTAATTTATATTATCTGTTATGTATTGAATATGCCATGATTTTTTTGTTAGAATATGCGATATTATCTATGATATATATGCAGTGTACATTGGATTATCTACTAGGCTTTGGCTCATGGTATTTACCAAACATTTCTGATTTAATTGAGAATGGAGTGAATTTTGGAGTTGATGCACTTGATGAGGACGATAGCATGAGAAAATCAGATGGACAATTGAGAATATCGATGAGATTGATGCGGGACCCTATATATTTGTTATTTGTATTATTTTTATATGCGTAATTTATTAAAGACTCACATTGTCTATTATTTAAAACTTTTTTAAAATTTTTTTAATCATGCGGATGATCAATATTTGACTTCATATACTATTTGACCAATAGTAGGCATGGTGGTCTCTATACTTTGGACCGCATCAACTCCTCTTTATTATTCATTGCTGCTCCCTTACCAAAAGCCTCATAGTCTATCTAGCATCATCGCTTGGGTCATCTATCTGATTGAGTCCTTTCCTTCATCAATAAATAGGGGACCATTCAAATTAGGGGTGTCGATTTTACCCGTTTAACCGGAACCGAAAACACCGGTTCCGGTTCCACATTTTTGGGAATTGATTAAAATGGAACTGGAACCGGAACCGAATCGAACTGAAAATAATGGTTTCAATTCGGGTAGTCTAATATGGAACCGAAACCGATAAGAACCGGAATCGAAACCGATAAGAACCGGTACCAATGTATAAATATAGTGTAAAAATTCTCATATTCTCAAGATTTTGCCCATTATACCTGGAACCGGAACCGGAACCGGAACGACAGGAACCGACAGAAATACATAATCGGTTTCGGTTCCGGATCCATCACTTTGAGAATCGGAACTGTTAAGGAACCGAACCGATAAGAACGGAACCGATTGTTCCGGTTCTGGCCACTTAGGAATCGAACCGGAGCCGACCCGTTGACACTCCTAATTCAAAATTGTCTCCCCCTCCAAGTCTAGCTCTACGGTTTGTCCAAGTTGCCAACTTGGAAAGAGTCATAGGTTACCTTTTATTGTCAATGAAAGCGATGTACTTCTCCATTAACAATAATACATGCTGATATTTGGGGCCCATCCCCAGTTCATTCTAATCATGGCTTCTGTTATTATGTCATATTTATTGACGATTTTAGCAGGTATACATGGTTTTACCCTATGCGCAATAAATCTGATTTTTCTTCTTTATTTTTACAATTTCAAAAAATGGTTGAAAATCAATTTGATTGCAAAATAAAAATCTTCCAATGTGATGGTGGTCAAGATAAAACTGAGTTTCTTACTCACCTTTCCCATTGTGGTATCCTCAAACGCATCCCTTGCCCTCACACTCAAGCCCAAAATGGAAGGGCAGTGCATAAGCACCGCCACCTCACTGAAACTGGCCTTACGCTACTTTTTCATAGTATATCTCCATCGTATTTTCCGACATGTGGTATTTGATGAGTCTATTTTTCCCTTCACCAGTGATAGTTCATCTACCTTGTCCATGGAGGATTTTGTTTCTTTCTGTGATCCTGTAGATGATGAAGTCATTAAGGAAGCAACCACGTCATCCACCATACAAGGAATCATGCCTTCAACAGATTGTGATCAACAACCATCCTCATATATCCCTGATCTTGATGATGCACCACCTGCTCGTTTCTTCGAGCCCTCAGGACAGACTTTCATGCCGACTTTGAGCTCTACTGTTTTGGATGATACCAACAGCCCTATGACATTCCTGGGGGTTCGATTACCATTGATCTGCCTCTCTCCTCACCAAGCGATTTACATTCATCAAGTGGATTAACTTCGCCATCTCCTGGGTATCCCAATGCACCCAATGTTCACCCCATGGTGACAGGGTCCAAGTCTTGGCCCATTACTACAGTCCATCCTTTGCCATCCCAACCATCCTCCTTTCTTGTTGCTCTTTTTGCAATCAAAGAACACCGAGGATACAAGAGTGCCATTAAGTCCCCTCACTGGAAAGTTGCTATGGATGAAGATATCCAATCCCTGCATCAAAACAATACATGGGCTCTTATTCCACGTACTCCATCAATGAACGTTGTGGCTCTAAATGGTTCTTTAAGACCAATTTGCTACCCGATGGGACAATCAAATATACAAGGCCTGTCTTGTCGCTTAAGGCTATACTAAGGTTGAGGGTCTTAACTTTGATGAGACCTTCAGCCCTGTGGTCAAATCGGCAACCATCCGTCTTGTTCTTTCAATGGCAACTATCCATGGTTGGGAAATTCGGCAGCTCGACGTTAAGAACACTTTTCTACATGGGTTTCTCAATGAAGAGGTGTTCATGGATCAACCTCCCGGCTATATGGACCTCTCTCAACCTTGACATGTTTGCCGCCTTAATAAGGCCTTATATGGGCCTAAACAAGCCCCTCGGGCATGGTTTGATCGATTCAGCTCCTTTCTCATACATGTTGGCTTCTCTTGCAGTAAAGTGGATACTTCAATGTTTGTCTACATTCTTATTCTCCTAGTATATGTGGATGATATTGTCCTTACTGGCAGTCATCCCACGCTCCTAACTGAATTTATTCTCCATTTGGGTCGCGAATTCACCATGAAAGACCTCGATAACTTACACTACTTCCTTGGGATCGAGGTCGCATCCACCTTTGATGACCTTTTTCTTACTCAAAGCAAGTATGCACAAGATCTTCTTGAGCGTGCCCATATGGATTGGCCAAACCGATATCCACCCCCATGGTTCTTGGTCAGAAGTTGACCACGAAGGCATCAAGTTTGAAGATCCTACGTACCCTTTTATCGAAGTATTGTTGGGGGTCTTCAGTATCTGACACTCACTCGGTCTGACTTGGCGTTTAGTGTCAACTCTGTCTGTCAGTATATGCACGCGCCCACCGAGGCTCACTTTCATGTTGTTAAGCGCATCTTATGGTACATCAAAGGGACACTTCATCATGACATTCAATTCTGCTCTAATAGTCCCATTCATTTGTTGGGTTATTTGGATGCTGATTGGGTGGTTGCCCTGACACGCGACGGTCAACCATAGGCTTTGTCGTCTTTCTTGGGACCAATCTTATCTCTTGGACTGCCAAGAAACAACCGACGGTGTCCCACTTCAGCTCAGAAGCCGAGTATTGTTCTTTAGCACCTACCGCTGCTGAGATCACTTGGTTATCATTTCTCCTTCGTGGCATTGGTATCTTCTTGCGAGATCACGCCACTATTCTCTGTGATAATCGTAGTGCGATTTATCTCTCCTCCAACCCTGTCTTTCACGCTCGATCCAAACATATTGAGCTCGATTATCACTTTGTTCATGAGAAGGTGACTGCCATATTTCTCCAAGTTCAATTTGTACCCTCTATCCTCCAACTTTCTGATCTCTTCACCAAGAGTCTTCCCCATGACTTTTGATCGACTTCAGCACCAGTCGACCATGTGTGATCACTCCACGATCAACTTGAGGGGGGGGGGGGGGGGGTTAAGGAAACAGACACAACGGTCACTGAATTTCGGGGGGTTAAGGAAACAGACACAACGGTCACTGAATTTCTAGATTCTTCTCTAGAGATTTCCTCTAGAGAAAATCTTTCCAATCCTACACGTCTGCTGCACATGGAAGCTGAGAACATTAATATGGAAGGCGTTTCCAATCTCGAGGAGTTCCCATGCATATTTAGCAAATAGAGTTGCTAAATATGATGGCAAGCATGACGATCTCTCACCTAAATCAGGAATCAATATTTCCTATGTTTTGTAAAGAATGTGCTGAGAACACTAATATGGAAGGCGTTTCCAATCTCGAGGAGTTCCCATGCATATTTAGCAAATAGAGTTGCTAAATATGATGGCAAGCATGACGATCTCTCACCTAAATCAGGAATCAATATTTCCTATGTTTTGTAAAGAATTCCCATCTCTTGTAAAGAAACTTCTGTACACGTTTTTGAAGAGTTCTATATATACACTTAGGTTGAGACAGAAAATCAACTAAGAGAAACTTTCTCCTCCCTCTCAAGACTTATAAAACCATTTACATACGTTAAGTTTAAGAACTCGCACGGAGTCGATTTTGTTTGTGTAAAATAGCTACTTTTTAAAGAAACCTCAAGTGAATCAAACTTTGTACGACCATCGAGGAGTTTGACCATGATTTCTCACTGTCATAGAGTGTCAATGTGAAGGACACCATTTTACTTGTCCCAGTTGTTTGACCTGTGTATGGTCCCATCTTTGAATATCTCCCTCTATTAATAAAGCTTCGTCTCTTCTCATTCTCTTCATCTTCTTCTTCAAATTTCAAAACACTCTTAATTTTCTCTTATTTTCACAAAATCCACGTCATCATTAAGTATAGGTTCAAGTCCAAAAAGAAACTATATTTATGCTCAAAACATTCTAGATTCTCAAATTTTTTTTAGAATGGCTTGAAAAAACAGTGAGAAAATGTCAAAATTGAATCATAATATGGCCACTTGTAGACTTTTTAATTGTCTTCCTTAGAAAGTCGAACCGATTGGAATCTTCTCTAAAGACTTAATATTCTCATGACTTATCAACCAAGAACAATTATTGGTAATCCCCACGTAAGAATCACACAGAGAAGAGAAGATAATTTCACTTTTAATGTAGCAAAGAGTTCTATTCTCATTGAAAGTTCAATTAAAAGGGGATGTAATATTGGCACACGCCTTTTCACTCATAAAACTCACTTAACCAAAAAAATTTACAAAACTGTCCCTCGTTTTTCACTCACACCACCCACAAAAAAACCCCCTAAAAAATAGAAAAAAGCGGAGCAGGCCGCCGCCACCGCCACCGCCTCCACAACAGGTACCTCTCTCCCTCTATCTCAGTCTGCATTCTCTCCCTCTCACTTCTCTGTCTCAGCCTTGGCACCTCTCTCCCTCTATCTCAGTCTGCATTCTCTCCCTCTCACTTCTCTGTCTCAGCCTCGGCAGCCTGAGGTTGAGTGTGCTGCTATGTTGCACGCAGCCTCGGGTTGAGAGAGAGAGAGAGAGAATGGTGGTGGAGTTGACCACGTTTAGTGAGTAAGTGGGTCTTATGAGCGAAAAGGTGGGTGCCAATATCCCATCCCTTTAAAAGTGACATGTAACTTCTATGTTACCCATTGCCAGTCTATATAACCCTATACCAAGGGGCCAAAAACGAGTTAATACTCATAAAATTAACTCCAATAAAGTTCTCTCACTAAAAGAAACTTGGAGACTCATATCTTAATGCCCAAAAAAGAAATAATTCACATTTCTAATAGGAACAAGCATTAATGCCCAAAAAAGAAATAATTCATGTCAGATCTTCTCACCCAGAGTATTATCAGTATCTTATCAGTAAAGAATTCAGCACCAAATATAAGCTTCAGCAAGAGTACATCATCAATCAAGACAGGCTTCACAGAAGATGTAAAGCAAACACACCAATGTTCTAAAGTCCATCAAAGGTGCAGAGAAATAGCAAAGAAACAAAAGAAGAATGTCGAAGATCCTCAAACGATAACTCTAGGCAAGTGACACTAGATTGATTTTGAGTAGACAAGATTGAGTATTATGCTTTCATTGAATTGAAATTAGATGTCCCACTATATACAATTACCGATTCATAAATGTCCCTGGAAAACTGAACACCACATAGAAAAGATACTTGGCAATGTAGTAACTGGAACTTCAGCACTGTCTGACAACCATCTTGAACCCAGAAGATAAACGGACATTCAACATAAACAACACACTTAGATCTAAGCCATCTCAAATGAACTCAGAACATAAACATATTCTAACAAAACAATAGAAAATGCCATACTTGTAATAAATATAAGATACTGGGTATTCCGAACAAATGCCCAGATGTTGCAATAACGATCACATGGCAGAAGTAAATATCTTTCGGTAAATCCAGACAATAAACACCAACCCAGCCTTCAGTACAGCAATGCAGGAGCAGTAGACCTTCCTCCTCCCCTTGTCTGCTGGTGATCATGGCCCCAAACGGTAAGTACCATCACCCATAAGGTGACCTTCCATATAAAGAGCTGCATTTTGGGGATGGAGCCCATCCATCACTACAAATTGCATGTCTTCAGAAGGTTTCCAATGTCGTTTTCTTTGGTTGATAAACCAGTTATTAATTTGTTTCTGGTCTAAACCAGTTGATTCCGCCAAGGCCACCTTCTCAGTCTCCTGTATGATTATCATACAGGCAAACAAGTTAATTTCTAAAGAAAAATGAAAAGGAAAATTTTCCTCGTCATTTTAAGAGGTGATGCATCATTTCATTTACTTTGAGTAAATTTAGTTCCTATCACCGAGATCAATCAGTTAGCTAAAGAATTGCCTTTCTCATTTAATGCATAATAGGATAGACATCATTTAATGCATAATAGGATAGACATACCGATGGATATGGCCATCTGTAGTGTAGCTCCCACCAATTCAGTAGCTTCTGCCTAGCATCCTTTGGCAACTTCCCTTTCTTCTTTTTCTTGGAAAGCTCTTGCTTAAGGCTGCCTAAGTAACCACCATACTTCTTCAATAGGTGATTCTTAAGTTCTCTGTCTTCCGCACGAGGATCGATCTCAGGAAGTTCTGTTTCTCCCCCGCTATTGTCTTGATCCTCTTCAGATGAACCAACTCCTTCACACTTTTCATCTGCATGAAAATGGGATAGCACAAAAAAAAAGGATGCACTTAGGAGTTAGATATCTTTTTCCTACAACTTCGAAAACTTGAAAGCACAAGATGCATTCCTAACATGAACATTGTTCTTATTTCTGATTTGTCTGTCATCTAGTATGTTAGCACTCAATTTGCAATGAAACAACAAATAGAAAAGCATATAATGAATTATCATAATACAAACATGGTAATGTTTAAAGCTAAATTACCAAATGAAAACTTCTAAAGACCACAACATTAGTTTTTCCCTTTTATAGAACAAGAAACAGAATCTCTTAAACCCAATGCTTAATGAGCAAATCAGTGAATGTAAGAGTAGCCACCATAGAGTTAGTGTTGTATGCAGGACAGTCTACTGAGTCTTAAATTTTATCCTATAATCCAACCCTATGGATCCCAACAATCTTTCGGGAGCTGGGGGGAGCACAGTGTCTTGCAAGCAAAATGTTAGAGGGTGGTACGAGGACAGGATACCAAAAGCAAAATCAAGGGGTAAAATCATGTACAAATCGGTAAAGTCACTCACTTGCATGAAAAACTATGCAAATCAAGTATTTATTAGGTGAGGTTGTTCTACCTATGGCTCTCATTGCTACTGATCATATTGGTTCTACCACTTTGCAACTTATGCAGTCACACAGCCACCTTCTACTCATTATGTAACCACCATCCACTTTGTCATTGTTGCCACCATCCTCACCACTGTTTCTTCCATCTCCGTCACTACCATTATTATTGTTCTTGTGAAACCCACAATGGATGAGATGAAAATTGTCTTCTCATCCTATCTTTCACTTGAACCACCATGGCAATTCTGCATATTCAAGCCATAGAAAAACAATCCCTCCTTGGTTTGTTTCAAATGGATCCAACCATAGGCTTGCTCATCTAGAAAGGGGGATTTTTGTTGTCCACCAGCCATGCTTCTGCATGGGTTCTTCTAAAATCATAGTCAGAAGCATTCTTCAGTTTTCTTCCAAAGTTAAGCTTAGATACATACATTTATTGTTGTTAATAAGGAAACTGTTATATGACCATTG
>CM068552.1:15827752-15867752 GCA_035048495.1 Euptelea pleiosperma
AACCAAATGCGGAACAGAAGAGGTTAGTGAATTTAATTATAGACTTAAACACTTTGACAAAGTGACAACTTACATCATTAAATTACTCTACATTATATTAATGTGTTCATCTTTTTTAATTAGGTAAAGGAAAGTCTCCCATGGAATTGGTAGACAAAGAAGATGAATGGGTGGAGGTTGAATCCGATTGGAGAAGATGATAGGGGCATTAGATATCATGATGACTCCTTAAAAGACCCACTAGCGATGATGATGATATTGGGGAAGAAGAATAGAAAGATTGATGATTTTTAATTTTTGTGTGACAATATAAGAATAGGATTTGAATATGTTAACTTGTTAATTTTAACTTTTACTACTTGCTCTACTCTCTTTCTTAACTCTATATTGTTAGTTACCTATGTTGTTACTACTGTTAGTATTGACTATTGAGATTTGGTAATTTAGTGGAATTGGCATATCAAATGTGCTTTATGTTGTTAAGATTCGATATCAGCATTCAAGCATTCCCGACAGCATCGCTCCAAAGGTAAAAGTTATAGCCTCACTTACTTTTATGCTTATTTAAGTTATTTTTTTCACATGATATGATGTTTCTCATTTTTCTAGAATTAATTATATTTTTTTTAGAATTTTTTACGCATTTTTGTAAAAAAAAAAACTGAGGCTTAAATGAGGCTTACGCCTCGGTACCACCTCGAGGCTACGCCTCGCCTTTTTTAAAGAAAACGCCTCAGTTCCTGAACTATCCTTTTTAAACTTTGGCCATGACATCACCACGAGGTTTTCAACCCCCCACTTATCATAGGTAGATTCAGTTAGGGGTGGTGCTACCACCTTGCGATTAAGGTACCCCAACCTACTACATCCATTGATATACATATAGGCAGACGATGCTCACTTTAGATACTTTGACCCATACAACTTCACTATGGTGACCTGCAACCCAAGGTGGTACTAACCATGGGTACATATTGTGTGACATACCTAGGTGTGGCAGATGAATCATCAAACAAACTATCAATAGACATATTTCAACCTAAGGTTTGCATTAGAAGTCCCAAAAAAACCTTGCAGCATGCCTTGTAACCATTTCTCTCGTGAACAATACTCTATGAACAATACCTGTGAACAATAACGATGAACAGTACTCCATGAATGATGCAATAAACAGTACTCTGTGATTGGTAATGATGAACAATACTCTGTAAACAGTGCGATGAACATTACCGTGAACAATACGATGAATAGGTATGAAGGGGAAATAAACCCAACACCAAAAACACTTTGTGACATTCCCTAGGCATGAGACCCAACCATGAGGTTTTACTACTCGTGGCAACTCTAGGGTTCGAAACAAAGCACCCTAAGTACCAGCTCTGATACCATGTTCTACACTTCACATACCTAAGGTTTAAATTAAACCAGTAAAGTAAAAATAAAGTAGAAAATATTATGAGAGATGAGAAAAGAAAAGAAAGATGAGAGAAGTGGAGAAGAGAGAAGAATGGAGAAGGGAAAATCGTATATTCTATGGAGCACGATTTCCCACGTATTTATATTAATGAAGTGAAAGACAAATAAATACTAGAAATACCCTTGGTACCCCAAGTTACAATGAAATAGGAAAGACATAACTAACTGTTTGGCAATCGTTCATTCTCCGAATAAATCTTACTAAAAGAAATGTTTAAGTTAGGTTTTCTCAAACCCTGTCATCTGTTTTTGGTGGTGGTTTTGAGGTTGAAAGACAACCTCTTCAATCAAGCTTTAAATAAGTTAACGAACCTAACTAAAAAAAATCAAAAGTTGGGCTCAAGTAATAAGCAAAACCTCAAGCCCAACAAGGTCCAACCTACATATAAAGTTTGGCCCATCAATCCAACCCCATTAAGCAGGTCGAAGGCCAACAAGCCCATTTGGCCCATCAGATGCACCCCCACTCCCAAAAAGGAAAAAACCAAATGGCAAGTGTTGTGTTGAAAAAGCTTATGGGGAAAAAAGCAATCACAAGCCAACTCCAAGTACAAATCATGACCTGACAAATTTATAGAATAAAAATCACAATTTGAATAACGTGGATAATCAAGAAGATACGTCAGGTGTACACAGGGATAAGGTGCACAATAACCTTTATCACAGGGGAATGGAATATAAGAACCATCAATTGGGAGTTGGGACAAATAAGAGAACTGTTTGCCCAGGGTGTGAATGCTCCAATACATGATACTCACACATGCTGCACATAAGATGAAGATATATGGAGATCAGATGTACTTTCCAACTCCAACAAGGAATTCCAAGAGGCCCCACAAGTCTACCATCGCAAACCAATTTAATTCTTATTGTATGATGGAACTGATCAAGGGTGAAACTCGACAAGATCGTTTCAATAGAGAAATAGATCCAAAATTATTTCTATATTGGATTTTGAGTCTCAATGGTTTCATTTTGTTATAGACTGCCTAAAGGACAGTGCAGTTTCCTACAGCCAAGTTGGAACATGTTGCAATAGTAAAATAGTCGAACAGGATGTAGAGCAATTGACACTTGGGTTGAACTGAAGAATCAGCTACAATAAAAGTATGTGCCAGTTAACTACATATAGAGACTTTGTATTTAATTTCGACGGCTACAGCAGGGTTAAAATCAGCTCTTCTCAATCAAGCTTATAAAACATATTTGTTTTTGGTGATACATCTTCCCTCTGATCTTTTAGTTAAAGTACATTTGGTCCATTTATAATCACAACAGAAGAAAGCAATGCAAAATTCAAGATTAACGGAAAATTTTATGGCATGTTCGGGTTTCCATTTTTTGCACCAGAAAAAAAAAAGGATTTTTTTAGCAAGAAAACATTTTTTGGAACAAAAATGGCAACCTAAAAACAGGCTCTTAAATCTTTTCCATATTTCCTCTGCATATCACAATCAAATTGTCCATTAATACAACAAAAACTACCAAACAGAGCACAAAATATCGCAGAATTCAGCAAGACTAAAAATCCATAGAGCATTTAATAAGCAAGGTTAACCAATCAAAAGAATAAAAAAGACAGGAAGACAGACCTCGGCTTCGAGTTTTGCGATGTAAGCGATGAGAGCTGCTTTATCCCTCCGTTTGATCGACTCCTCGTCGAAGCCAACGTCACGAAGACGCAGCCAGATCGCTTCGTCGGTAAGAAGACTTCCGCCATTTCTCGAAAATGGAGTCGAAGCTTCTAGAACCCTAGAACCAGGCGATTTAGCTTTACTAGAAGTGAGAGCGATCGCCAGCCTCTCTTGCTGAGGCTCGCCATCTCTTCGAATCACAGAAACCCTAAATTTCTTTATTTTCCTATGCTCCTAGGCCACTGATCTAGAGTTGTAGTGATGAGGGTGGACTCGAAACTATTCTTCTATGCTTTTTCTTTCTCTCTGTCTCATCTTTGGTCAGTTCTTTCGGGAGTGCGAGTTGAAATGATTTGCAAAGCGTTCGAGTCGGCCGAGTTTATGAGAACGGAATCTCACTCCTTTCCCTGTTAAGATTAAAATTTGAGATTTAATTAATTTATTTATTGAACTTTAAGTGGACCCCAGTCTTGCTATGAGTAAACTTTCGCTCACACCCTGCTGTGAGCGAAGCCGATCACAGCCCACAATACGAGCCACGTGGCACACTATTAGAGGTCTATGACTGTATAGATGTTTGGTCAATCCCTAGGTGGACCTGCAAAACAAAAATAAACATAATCAATGATTTCTAAGCGTTGGATTGAAGTTATTTTCATGGGTTGATTTCAACCGTAGGAATTTGGGTATTATTGAGCGTTATTTGGGTGCAAAGATCCAAAGGTTTTAAAAATCTAATCAGGCTGATTTTCGGTTTGCGGGTCCACCGAGGCACGGGCCAAATATCCATAAAGTCATCGCTCTCTAAGAGTGTGCCACGTGGCTCGTATTGCGGGCTGTGATCGGCTTTGCTCACAGCATGGTGTGAGAGAAGTTTACTCAAAACCTATTATGTACGAGGGTTCTGGTTCTGGTTCTGGTTCTGGTCGGTTCGTATCAAAATCAAGTGGATTCAGACCCCAAAATGATAAATTTTTGGCTCTCACATCCACCGATTTTTGGTATGGCTAGTGGTTTTTGTTACTCAACACTGCCCTCTGGGCCCACTAACCGCATGGATATTTAGCCTATTCTTTGTGGATATACACACCAAAAATCCACTCTGATTGGTAATCTCTAGCCATTAGATTTTAGTACATATTAAGGCATGACTCTACGCTCAACCATATTTTGGGTCCTAAATCCAACGGCTAAAATCATCAACCAAGATGATTTTTTGGCATGAATGCCTACCAAGGGGTGGGCTAAACATCCAAAGCAGTCAGTGGGGTTCAAAATTCGCTATAAACCTTTTGGGGTTCAAAATTTTGAACTATCTAATTCTTAGCTGGGACTATCATGATCGGTTCCTATGGGTATTAAACAGGACGATGAACATGCACCTTTCACGTGGCACACTCTTAGAGACGACTGACCGTATAGATGTTTGCCACATCCCTAGTTGGACTTACGTTCCAAAATTCATCCTGATTAATAATTTATATTCGTTGGATTAGCATACTTTTTCATGGTTTATTTTAACCGTGGATTCTAGCAGTATTTGGGGTACTGAGATTCAAAGGTTAGAAATCACTAATCAAGCCGATTTTGGGCCAAAACCCCCATCGCTCGATAATGAGTATGAATAATATTACCTAACGAAACGGTTTATTTTTATCAATCTAAAGTGTCCATTTTACGAATGAAATCTTCTTGGGACATACTAATTTGACGGTCCATATTGATTTGTGTAAAATGTAGAGTAGGTGTTATCATAAGATCGGTAATACTGGAACAAGTCCTTTTCTTTTCTTTTTATATTTTTGACAAGCAGTTCGTCTCGTTCTGAGTCCTGACTCGTGAGTTAACAAACTTACTGGACTTTTGGCGTTTACTGAGGTTTATGAGTCAATGATAGGGCCACTCATTTAAGAGCGGATTACCATGACTCTATACTAGACGCGTGGTGCCATCCCACAGGGGTTGCACACACCATTTGATGGGTCTCAATTAATAGATCTATGGTTCTCGATTTAACACGTGTTAGGAAAATTAAAGCGTCTATAGAATATGTGGTACTGATTTGCTATGAGAGATCTCTTACATGGGACCCTTGTAAGTAATTTTACCAATCCGTGAAAGTAAGAAAGGAAATTAGCATTTGATTATTGATAATGGTAGGTAAGGTTTAGAGTCTTGAGACTTGACACTTGCTTTTAAAGAGATGAGGGTGGTGGGACCCGTTACCATCATTGGAATCTTTATTATTCTATTGATCGTGGGTGATTGGGTCTGGCCCATAGTTGTGTGGGAGTGAGGGTGTACATTCAGGCTACCCGGGCCATCCGGGCATGGCACGATTTTCAAGTTTTCTCCATGTTTCGGCTGGTCCAAGCTCGGACCACATTTGGTTGGGTCATGCCGAAATTCTATGGGCCCGAAGCCTGAAAATCAGGCTGGGTTCGGGCTCATGACATGGTTCAGACCCTCTAAACCCATTTAAGAAAATTATATTAAAAACCCTAATTAAATATTTATATTTATTAAATTTATATACAATGGACATTACACAAATCGAAGAGTATTTGAATAACATCAATAACTTTATTAAATTTAATTTTAATAAGATACCAATCTTTAAGCAAATCAATGCTTCCGTGGTCTCCAGGATCTAGCGACTCCTGTATAAAGAGAGTTCATTTATATGTATAAAACCGACTTAGATGCAACTATAAAACGGGATTGGTTAGTTGATCGTGCGTCTTTGTGAAAATTACGTGATATTGTGAAGAGTAGGTCTTTAACCATCCTAATACATTAAGGGCCTGTTTGGTACGTGAGAAAAAGAGTTCTGACGGCGAATATTTAGTCAGGCGAATATTATCTTGGCTAAATATTTGCTCATAGCAATATTTAACAATGTTTGGTACGTGTATGAGCTAGCTCACTTCAGCTTACTTCATTTTCTTTCAATTGAGTGGGTCCCACATATCAAAGTAAGTCAAAAATAGGCTGGGCGAGTGCGGGAACCACATATTATGTCAAAGAATAAAAAAAAAATTATTTTTATTTTTTTTATATATTAAAAAATTAATTTTTTATTGAAAATAGTGATTTTCCAGCGAGAAAATAAAATTTTCTCACCAAGGCATAATCGGCGTGAAATATTTTCACAGGGGGGGGGGGGGGGGGGGGTGATCAAATGTTTTCCCGCCGCGGAGGGCAAATATGAGGGCCCGGCTAAATATTCGCCGAGGGCGAGTGGCTGCCAAACGCAGCCGGGCGAATATTTGCTCGGCCAAATATTTTATTTGTCCGCCGCGGAGCGTTACCAAACAGGCCCTAAATATAGATTTATTGTAAATGTCCATAGAGTCATAGTATAAATCATGTTGTAGCTTGGATATAGGGTTATTTTTTGTGAAAGTTTGTCTACTTCCTCTGGATTATAACTAGGGTAAATTAGGAAAGGAAGAGGAAAATGATGATGATGCTACATTATTACTTTCGACACCTAATTAACATGTGTTTATAGTAGTCAAAAAGTTAAAATATAATCTATGTGTTATGTTCTATCAACGGATTTGCATAATCGTCGTCATGAGTAAGTTGTACAAGAATTGATAAAACAATCATTAAATCGAGGAATCATAATTGAAGCATGTACTAGAGGAAGGCCAGGAGAATTTCTAACAAATATCTTTCATGGAAATAGAAAGAGAAACCCATCCCTTAGTGCGGGAAATAAGAAACGTATGAGAAATGCTAATGGAAACGAAAATGAAAATGAATTAGAAACAACAAGAGAAACGAGAGGGAAATGATAAGATAAATGAGTGTGAAACATGTGAGATATTACTTTAATTACTGTAGAAAATTAAAAAGAAATATTTGCAAAAAAATAATTTGAGAAATACTAAAGTAATCTTGATAAACAAATAGGTAATTTAGATGTATACAACCAATAAAAAAATTATAATAAATTTATGATATAATAAAAGGGTCGGGTTCAACACACCTAATTACTTTTAACCTAAAGCACACATCTTAGATTTCCTCAAAATCGAACGGTCATTTTTGAAATCTGTTTGGCGACCACTTACATTTAAAAGTCAAGCCACTTCATGTCAAGCCACTCTACTGATGAAAGAGGAGCCGTCGTTCGAATAAAGCAACAGAGTTGCATTAAATTGGGCGGACACATGTCATGACTGCACATCTTCTATACGAAAGTCTTACACCACGTCTTACCCTCTTCCCATCTCGTCTGGTCTCACTGACCTTTTCCCTTTCTCTTTCTCAACTAATCTTTTTCAACGATGACGAACAAATTGGTTTCTAATTCTTTTTCTAGCTGTTCTTCTTCTTCAACAGATATCCTAAACATTTATAGGCCTATATAGGTGCATTTCGAGTTCCACCTTGTTGAGAAAGGCAATCCAAGTTGAACTTTGGGTCCGAATTTGGGGATATTGATTAGTATTTCTGACATTCAAACAATTGTTAAATTTTTCATTTTAATTTTGGAATTAATTAGTAATGGTAACTATAATGACCCAATTTTTTAATTATTAATTATTAGTTAATAATTAATTATGGATATTTATTGTTAATATTCTATTATTGTTTGTTTGAGTCATATTTGTTGAAGTTGTATTTCAGGGCCATTTTAGTGACCTTTTAGGCCTTTTTATTATTCAGTTTGGAGCCTAGTTCATACTCATGGGCCTCGGGCCCATTTCTAACCCATTAGATTACTTAAACTAGGATTTTTTACCCTTCTTATTAAAGCCTAAGAGAGAGTGACGAAAATCATTTTTCTCTAATCCCTAAACCTAGTCTCTATTCTCTATTCTCTATTTTTTTTTTGGAGCAAGGATTGGTAAAGACTCTTCGGATCGCATCGGATCTCCCTCGTAGCTTTGGGTTAGCGATTAATAGACTAGTGAATTCTACATTAACATTTTTATTTTCTATGCTTTGATTGTATGGATGCATGTAGGTTCATTAAGAATCGTGCTTATGATGTATTTACTTCTAATGTGATTTCTTATTTTTTCTTGTGACATGTTATGAGTGGATGGTTTAATGCTTCTCTTATGGAATATGTTGTGCTTTTTATCAATTTAATGTATTCACATTTGTCGTATATTATATTCATAACGATCTTTTGCTATCTTGATGATATTAAAAGCATGTGTTAGGGTTTTGCAGCTATCCTAATGTTTTCTCCATGAAAAATATAATTGTTTCCTTCATATTGAGCTTCAAGATAATTTGATACCAAGATATCTAACCATAGTTTTTTTCATTGTAAATAAAGCTTGTCTTGGTTTCGACGGTGTTAGAATTATATTTTTCTGACGTCGATAGAATTATTGGTGAATTTCTGAAGTTGCTGAGTTTCGGAGAAATTCTGGTCTGCAAGCAGGGGTCGACTGCACAAATGAGGGGTCGACCGGACAGACCAGAATCGAGGGTCTCCCTCTCTGAGTGGTCGACCGCACATTTAAAGGGTTGACTAGTCAGGTAACCCGAACCTGAACGACTGACTCACCTTGTTCTGACCTTCTAAGGGGTCGATCGACCAATTTGGTGGTCGGCCCCCTAGTTAGTTTTGCATAGCAAGGCCATGTGGCCTATGTGTTTGCTTGTAAACAATCGTATCGCCTCATATATGTATGTACATGAGAAAATCACATTTTTACATGATCTTTGATTTATAAATTGCATGTAGTGGGTACGATGAACTTGTGTATAGATATAGTAGCTGATTCGTACTTGTTATCCATTGACTGTCACCATGTATACTCAATATATATAAATATGACTTACATTAGGTCCGTTGGATATATACCCACTTTGATTTTTGTATATAGCAGATTCATCTCGTTTATGCTTCTTGATATGTATCTACCTCGAATTGTGTGTATTTGTTCAAATACACCATTTGCTATATCTGTTAGAGTATTTTGATATTGTTATACATCTCTTAGATATGATTATATGGTACATTAATTGTGGATTATATAAAATGATAACTTCTATTGTTTAATATGGTCATTGATGTATCTTGACCTATTGTGCATATGTTGAATATGATTATTGTTTAAAATGATTATGAATTATGTTGATTGTTATAATGAATGATCATTCAACTGTTATTGCATTGTTCATCATGTCGAGAGCATGATAGATGACTTAGGTTAAATACACATATATTTGTGGGGTTTATCTGAAGTGCCACTGTGTATCAACACTTCTGATAGGTCCTTGGGCGGGTCGTCAAACCCAAAATAGCAAGTAAGGAACAAAGAGAAGCCCTTGAGTGCAAGACCCTAAATTGTCAGTGATTACTTGATTATCAATTCGTTGGATTAATTAAACCGGTTAACTTGACCATCCGAGATGTCGGACTAATTAATAATTAATGCATGGGCACTGCATCAGTTATTGACTTTCATTACGTATGAGTATCTATATTATTGTGATTGTCTCTTGTGACATGTGCATGAGCATTGCATCATATTTTCGAGTTTGAAGGTTTTTATCTTATGATAGTTATGCATGGTTAACTATATATAATATATCATTCTTAGATATCTGTTGTTTACTGTTATGTATGACCTTTGAGTCATGTGGGTTACGATTGATAATTGTATTTAGGCTAGGTGCCTTTCATTATTAACATTGCAGGGTTAATGGAGAATATGAATGTTATTATATCCTTAATATTTATTTTGCGATTGCACGTATTGTGCATACATAAGATTGAGTAGTCTGAAATCCTTAGTTGGTTTATTTATGATCTTCTATACATATCCATTGAGATATATTCTTGATCGTGTTATACTTTGGGATACCATTGAAATGATATTATATACACGTGCACACATGCACCGAAAGACTTAATGTGGTTTTTACTTGCGAGTCTGTTGGACTCACCCTAGTGGGTTCTTTTATTTTCAAGTCAGCACGGATAGTAGATGTGCATACAGGATCAGACTTAGTTAGTACGTGGGATATCTTTAGAGTAGTTATTTATTTTGAGAGTCAAGTGTAGTGAGGCTTAGATTGTATTTTCTTTCAGTTAATATTTACACCAATTCAGATATTGTGGTTAATTAGATTATTAATTTTAATTTAATGATTTAGATATTTTTTGTATTTTAACCAGTTGGCACTATATTGTTATGGCATATTTTTGGGGATTTGTTCCCTGATTGCGTCTCAGAATTCATGTGCAAATAGAGATATTCTTGTGTACGAATTGCGGGGCGTGATAGTAATATATGAATTATTCTAAAGATGGATCATTGTATGCGGACTCTAGAAATGTAGTTGGGTACCATGATATTCAAACGAAACCCTTTATCTTGCTCAATAGACATTTTCAATTGGATGTCCTAGCTAGAGAATGTATATTAGAGCCGACAATAACATCGAGAAAGAAATATGTATTACTCGATTAGATGGTAACTAGTTTCAGAGGGAAAAAAGAGAACCAGACAGTTGTCATTCATATAGATGGGAAAGAAACCAAAAGCTTAGGGAGTATGGTCATTTGGTCGGAGAAATATTGGATGTGACAGTAGCATAGTGAATACTAGCTATGGTGTTAATAGTTAAGCACTAAAAATAGTTTCGTTATATGTATTCTTCGTATCTTCGATCAAAATCGGAAGTGTCTAGTTCTTCCTAAGAGGGTTCTTGTTGAGTGGGTGTCTCCATTTGAAAATTTGTGGTTTCAGTTGTAGATTTTTTAAGTAATTGGTGAAACGTTGTTTATAATAGATCTTTGAAGGTCAAGCTGTGTGCCTTGCTCTGTAAAGGCATATGGTAAAGTTGTGTCCACACTGAAAGGTGTGCACATGAAGGTCAAGAGAAACCGCAATCTGATAAGTACGAAGGAGATTTGGGATGAAATCAATCCAACTGGTTCATTGTGACCATCAGAACATTGTAAGTCTTAGATCTTCTTAATGCCTTTGATTTCACCCTCATGAGATGCAAGGTAAAACATGTTTAAGCAACCAGAAAACACACAGCTTACAGTCGATTTGGCGATGAACGGAGCATGCTCAAAGAAAACCCCAAGAGAGAGATGAAAATAAGAGGAGACATTGTGCAGAGAAGAAGCGCTATTTGATGACATGTGTCCACCCAATTTAATGCCACTCTGTTAATGGAGTGGCGCGGCGTGAAGTGGCACGTCTTTTAAACTTAAGTAGTTGCCAGACAGATTTCAAAAATAATTGTTCGATTTTGAAGAAATCTACGGTGTGTGCTTTAGGTTAAAAGTCAGGTGGAAAGTTAAGTGCGTCGATCCCGACCCAAAATAGTATTTCCTAAATCACAATGACAATTTATGGTTCAGGCTCCGAGGACCCCCTTTTTCTAATCCCTCTCGGAGTTCGTGTGCTCGGCCGTCGATTTCACGAATCCAACAGTAGTTGTCAGTTCCGCCAAAAGTGAAAAAAGTGATGCTAGCTCGGCACTGACAATCACCATTGGATTCTTGAAATCCATGGCCGAGCACACGAACACCAAGAGGGGTCAGAAAAATTACTGTCCCCTGAGCCCGACCCCCATTGTCTTCAACTTTTATGATAGACTGAATAATTAAAAGAGATACACAAATCTAGTCTTACGAGCCTTTTTTTAATTCTTTACCATTCATCGTATGCCTCAATAATTCAAAACCATGGTGTACCTATACATGAAATAAACTATCTCCATAGCTTCATTTAAAACCTTTCATACCCAATCAACCTCATTATAAATATCATTTAAAAGTAGTTGAATTTTATGGACAACACATTGTATTTTGAATAGGTGGTGGTATTTTTCAACAATCAATTGTCGGGCTTTCTCATGATTTATACACATTACCTATGATAATTTGTGCAACATTATCTGCCACAATCTTGTCAATAGAATGACAAAGTAAGTCCATAAGAAACAAAACTATTTTTCTTTCTTCTAATTCTTCAAATGATTTTAAAAAATAGTCTGTTTTGGAGAGTATACAACTATATACATTTATAAAAAGGCCGGGCTGAGGGGACCCCCATTTTTCTGACCCCTCTTGGTGTTTGTGTGCTCGGCCGTGGATTTCAAAAATCCAACGGTGGATGTCAACGCCGAGTTAGCATCACTTTTTTTCACTTTTGGGGGTGCTGACAACCACCGTTGGATTCGTGAAATCTATGGCCGAGCGCGCGAACATTGAGAGGAGACAAAGAGATAACTTTTGAAAATATGCTGAAGATTTAAAGGGACAATTTATTTATAAATTTGCAACAAAAAATATTCTAAGGGCTAGAACGATTGATCCCATTTGTCTAGACAAGTATGACGGGACATTGTATGTTGTCTTCATGTATCTGATGATGTCTAAGCTTCAGTTCTCTTAGCTATTAAGACTAATGAGACTGACTCTTAACAAGAGAAGTGAGACTGCATCGTCTTCAACAAATATAAATTTACCATCCAACCATAGTATTGATTCTTTAAGTTTACAATAAACTATAATATCGAAAATATGTGGCAATAAAGATAAAGAGTCGGTAGATAGCGCATTTGTTGACATGATCATCATGAATAATATTTCTTTTTAATGTCGTTATTCAAGGTCCATATTTTTTATAATTTGCTAGAGCTCTTTCAAACTACATATAGTATTGGTTATTTAGTACCTTCTTACTCAACTCTCTGGATGGAGTTGACAAAAAATTCTAAGATGAGAGTTGAAGAATATATCTCCAAAGTTAAGGAGTCTTGAGTTAGGACATGATGCACACTTATGTCGAACATTTGCATTGGTATGAAATGATGGTATTATAGAGTTTCGAGGACCCCCTTTTTTCTGATCCAATTGTACCTTCTTTTTCTACATGTAATCAATAAAACAAATACATATTCATTCACAAAACATATAGAAAATAAAAAATAAAAAATAAAAATCTTAACATTCATAAAAGAAAATTTCCTCAAAGAAAACTTGTAAATTCACACATTAGTCAATTTTGTGACATCGACTAAAATTCAGTAAAGAGATAGATACTGTACTATATATATATAGCCCCAATAATAGATATAGAATAGTTGAGTTTTAATATTCCAAACTTTGATCATTGGATGATCATGGTATTTGAGTTTGGCCCATGCAAGAGATATCCAATTTGATGAATTTGTGATCAATGATTTGGTGGGCCATGGTTTAAAATAACGTCGTTTTAACAATTTTAATGGTCGTTAAAATAGTAACGCCCAAGCTCGTTATGTTAAGAACCGTTTTGACGCTTAGAAAATAATGGTCGTTAAAATCGTTTTAACAGCCGTTAAAATCTGGAAAATTTTGTGAAAAAAATGGTCGTTATTTTCGTTAAATTCCATTTTTTCGTTTTGAAAAATTTGAATTTCAATGCTAATTTTTTCGATTTTTCATTAAATTTCATTAAAATCAGTTTTTTACATTTTTTTCATTTTCCCATTTTTGCCCATGTCAGTTACAATCCGTTTTAACGGTAATGTCCCCAGTCGTTATATCGTTGAAACAACTTCTTTTAAACGTTGGTTTAAACAACCAGTAAAATATGTACTTCTGAAATTAGTTAAGGACACTACAAGTGAGTTTTGAGCTTTGTTCCTTTATTAATCCAGTAAAAGGAGTAAAGCATCTTGATCGGTTAATGCATGTTGGGGCTTCTACTTCTTGTCTATTTGTGCCATGTGATCACTGACCTCATATTCTTCTTTTCCCCATTAAATCTTCCCATCACTGCACTTTTACATATAAAACCCTCTTTTACTTCTCTCTCTCAGAGAAACCTAGATTCAATTCCAGTTCTCATTTTTATCTCTTTAAAAGAAAAATCAGATTCCCATGGCCAGATGGATTCAGTTCAAGATTCTTTTAGAAATTTAGTAATGATGTACCATGTTTTTTTTTTCTCTTTGTTTTTGTACTTGATTGTGCTTTCTTAGAAAATAGTTTCTAGGTAAAAGAATGTTAGTAGTAAAAATAGAAGAAGAGCAGCCCAAGAAGAAATCCAACTTAGCCACTAAAAACAAAATCAATCTCATAAAACCCACCACCAATTCAACAAAAACAATAACAACCACTAGCTTCTCGAAGCCCCTTCTCAAGAAGCTTAATTCCACCTCAAACAACTCGATTAAGTTTTACGTTTACAAAGAAAAAGGTCTTGATCATAACCAATATCCCACCCACTTGCAATGTAACATGTTTTAAAAAGTAAATATTTCCAATGCGAGGGCTAAACTTTTCTCATCTATCGATATAGATAGAGAGCCGTAACATGTAAATATGCATGGGATAGGATCACGGGTTATTTTATGTTGGTATCTGGCAGACTACTATAATTAAAGACCTTTCTTTTCCTTTCTTACTTGACCTATGAATAGTGACCTCTGTAGTTTACTTTTCTGATTTTCAACAAAATATATCCATGGGCTCTTCCTTATATAAATAAGTGTGGGGTTACTCACTAGAGATTGATAAGCCATTACTTGTAGATGCTTTCCAGAGTGGACTCTTGTAGTTCTTCCTATTTGACCCAAACCAATCGATCTAGCCATGAGTAGGTTGAAGAGAGCTCTAATAGGCCTTGGAGGATTGTTGTCAACTTGCGTAGAAAACTCCAGTGTGCTCATGTGCTCTTCGGCTTGAAAAGCCTCCATTTGCTCCCCCGACACCTGTGGCTGAGGGAACCTTGCTCATGCCCTTTATCATTGTTCTAAGCCAATAAGGCCCCTATATATAGATTGGCCAGTGGCCAATATGTACAACATGAGTGGCTTTCATTCTACTGACCCTGTCTTTGTGCAACATGTGTATGTGCAAAAAAAATGAAGCTTTTGAAATAACTTACCACCTTTAATTTAGAATTTTGAAAGAATTTACTATAATTAATCACAAAAGAGGGGTTTTTTTTTGGATGTGTTGTGCAAAGACATGGGTACCAAATTTTGAGCACTAACTTAATGGTAAATTGCACGAGTTACTGGAATGAAGAGTGAAGACCACAACCACCGGTTGAAGAAGAAGAAGAAGAAGTTGGTGAATCATGCAATCAGCTGGAGTGGATACTAGAGCGTAGAAACCATGACCACCAGAGCAACTAGTTGGAGTATGTGACTAAATGGAGTAACTAGGTTGAGAGTGAACATGGCAGTCTATCAATGGCCAACCAACGTGATTAAGGAGTGTGAAACATCGGTGCCTAATTTCATATGGTCAGGAGACCGTTCGACAAGGAAGTTCTATAAAGTACCTTGGGCTAAGGCCTATAAGCCTTTAAAAGGAGGCCTTGGACTTCAGAAGCTCAAAGAGGCAAACATGTCCCTCCTCATAAAATCGGCCCGGAACATGTTGGAGGGATCAGATGATTGGGCAATCTATATGCGTGGTAAGTTCACTATGAGGTGTGGTGACCTAGTTGATTACCATAAAAGATCTTCGATCTGGCCGGGAATCAAAAAGGCGTTGAATGAGGTTCGAAAAATGTACTCTACATGGTTTGTTGGGGATGGCAAGAAGATCCATCTCTGGAAAGAGCCTTGAGCGGGTGATACATCAGTTAAGGATATGATTAATGGAGAGTCTTGCATGTGGCGTAAGTGCAACACACTCTTGAATTTGCTCATCTCCAATGGGTTGTGGTGCATTCCAAACGCAATCACGAATGTCTTTAGCCATGTTGGGATGAATATTAGTCTCTTTGGTCAAGTGATTGACAAGGAGGACTATCACCTTTGGAAGCCAAACATCAATGTGAAATTTTCAATGAAATCAGCTTTCCAGGTTATTCGCAAGAAAGACCCTCTTTTCAGTTGGGCGAAATGGATTTGGAAATCGGGTCTTCATCTGCGTGTTGGTGCTCTAGCATGAAAAATTACACATGGTGCGCTCCCAACTGATGATGCATTACAAATCAGAGGCGTTATGCTAGCGTCTAGATGTGCCTTGTGAAAAGCTAGTAATGAGTCCAACCGATCACTTGCTTTTTGGTTGTCATTTCACCCAACTGGTGTGGGTTGAAGGGGTTTTAGGTGTCAGCCTTGGTTATGACCTAGTCAGACCTGAACATCATTTCTAACAACCGCATCCCCTTATTCAAACACCTTTGGAGGTCTGGGGCAATGCACTGTATTGTGGGAGTTTGGAAAGAACGCAATAGAACTATTTTTGATAATGTTCAAGTCACGACTTCTAAGGTGTTACATTGGATCCTTCATAACGTGAAGGTTAGTGTCGATAATTCGGGTCCATGCCCGCTTATTACAGTTGTGGATTTGGAAATTCTTTTGAACCTCGGATTGGGTCCAATCCTTAGGAAAGCTCCCAGAATCCTTCCTTGCTATTGGTCCCTTCCCTCCTCAGGTGTGATCCAGCTCAATTATGATGGAGCATCGAGGGGTAATCTGGGGATTGGAGGTCTTGGAGTTCATTTTCGAGATTTCTTTGGCATCACAAGGGGTGTTCTGATTGCCGGACTGGGCATGGTAACCAGTTACATCGCTAAATGCAATGCTATAGTGGAAGGAGCCGCGACTGCATTGATACTTAGTTGGAGAAATATTTGGATAGAATCTGACTCAACCGATAATTGAAGCGTTCAAAGATGATGATATTCCATGGATATTCAGATCTAAATAGGAAGACATCAAGAACAAATTCTATAGGATTCGGTTCACTACGATATGGAGAGAAGCCAACTTTAGCGCTGATAGTTGTGCCAAAATAGGTGTTATCTGGTTTGACCCAGTGGTGGGATTGTCGTCCCCCTTTTCTGGTTTCGGTTCAAGTCCCTGATCAGACTTATTTCAGATTTGTTATCTGAGTAGGTGATCCTTGGGATTCTCCCTTGTGCTCTCTTTCGCCCTATGGGGCTTGTACTTTTAACACTTTCTTTATAAATTTGCATTTAGCAAAAAAAAAAAAAGGGTTGAGAGTGGACTGTGGAGACCACTGAAACCAATCAGAGTGGATTGTGGAGAGTCTAGAGACCGGTTGTAGAAGAAGAAAAAGAAGAAGATCAGCTAAGTGGAGAGTGGACTATGGAGACCACCGTAGTCAGCCGTTTGAAGAAGAAGAAGAAGAAAATGACATATTGTTCATTAGAAAGAGAAGAGTTCTTTACTTTTAAGAATGGGTTTCATTCCCTTTTTCTATTTTAATAAAATAAAATACTAAACGTTATGCTACCATTTTTAAATTAAATAATTCGGATTCTTGAATAAGTCGATTAATGCCAATAATTCACAAATAATTTTGAACCATTAAAAAGTGCGGCGCTTAATTCATTTTTGCCATTTGTTCATATGGTTTAATTTATGAATGATTCGCGCTACTAACATGGTTGTAACTATCTCCCACAGGGTTGGTCCAAGGTATAAGTTGATCCTTAGTTGGATACAGATATTCCATTACTAAGGTGAATATCAGACGTGAGACACAGATTGATTGGCAAGGATCGCCAATCCGGCCAAAACTTGGCGAGATCGCCCAATTCGGATCACTGATCCAAATTGGGTGTGATTCAATGGTACAAATGGCCACCTATCTCTTCTAATTTTCTGTCAACCTCATTTTAATTATCTCCATCTCTTATTCATATCCATTGATTCAAGTCTTCTCTACCCAGCAATGTTCGACGGATTAGCCGAGAAAGCGAAGAAGAACAAGAGTACAAAGGATTAATGGAGTTCGACAAAGACCATGGGGGAATGGACTACTGAGTTAAGGACCCCAAAAAAGTGGTTAGGATTTGTTTTTTTTATAATGTATTAGTGGGCTGCACATGCACTGCACATGGGTGTTTGTAGGGGCCATTTTTGGAAGTAGCATAATAATAAAGTCTCAACCCAAAGGGCAGTTTGGAAGATTAATTATAAATGAGTTGTTTTGGAAATATAAAATAAATGGAATAGAAAGGAATTAAATTTGTTATTGAGGAACTATTTTAGAATTCGAGAAATAATGACATAGTAAGTAATTAAGGGGTTATCAATTGAAAATAAAAATGATGACATGGAAAAATTAAGTATTTATCAAGGGGTTGTATTGAACATGTAATTGATGGCATGATAATGAGTGCATTTTTATTTTGTTTGACAAACAACTAATAGGTGCCTAGGTAAACATTGATGCGAGTGTTGTGTGGCAACCCAAGTTTTGGCTTTGAAATAGTAATAACTAGTAATCAACACCTGTGCTAAAGCACGGGCATATAAATAACAATGACTTATTTTGTTAAGTAGGGAAATACAAAAATAAAAAATAATATAAATTAAATCAATATAGAAAATTCTTGTTAGAATAGTTATATTGGTTAGCTTTTTGTGATGTAGGCATATAGAGTGAATCATGTTTTATTCCAAGCACACATCAACGGCTTCCTCATTTAACTATTGCTCGCTCTCCAAATAAATCGAACAGCTCCATGCAAACGCGGCCTTTGACTGAATCAATGGCTCCGATCATCCTCTTCATTTTCATTTAAAAATGGGGTGATCTCGTTCCTCCAAATAACTGTAGTACACTCCCCTCTTCTAAAATAGATCTTGAAGACTGTGTATGCATGTAGCCAAAGCTTTGCATCATCACTTGCCCTATTCTTACAAACACTATTTTCAAACGGGTGAGAACAGAGATGTACATGTGCAAGCAAAGTGTTGAAAAAAAAATGCCTAGAAGCAATTCAAAACAAATTAAAAAAAAAAGCACGTAAGCACATGACGGGAATGCCTCAAGCGATGCATGCACCATTTTCATGCCTTTGGTGGTCTGACCTCACTTCTCCTTGGGAAAAAAATATGAATAAAGAAGAGGAAAAAGAAGAAGAAAAGTATGCATACTTGTTGTTAGCTTGGTAACAGAGATTGGTTATTTATAATTTCAACAAATCAAATGTTTAAGTCTCAAGAGCTTGAATAAACTTGACAAAATATAACCATATCAGAATATATTTTTTCCCTAAAAAACTATATATAATCAATATATTCAATTGAAAAAAAAATTCTATATGTTTTTAATGAAGGAGAGAAAGAAAAGATTGACGGAAACCATTTGAGTTGCCTAAAAAATGGAACTCATCTCTAATATTCCCCACTATAATCGATCAACAAAAACGGAAAGAAAGAGGGAGAGATTTTAATATTTTAAGATAGAGGGAGAGGGAAAGGCACGGGGATTTTCATATACAGGTTACCTTTGCATATGAAAATCTTAATTATATTTCTTAATGATGCAGTTATGGAAAGCAACCAAAATGGAATTCTAAAAATCAGAATACCTTTGGGTATGGAAACGTTTAGATTTTGTAATTCATCGGTTATGGAAACAAATCACATTGGTTTTCTTAATGCATCAGTTGGAAGAGAAAACGGTCATAATTAATGTATTGGTTTTGGAAACAAACTAAAATGTATTTATTAATGCATCGGTTATGGAAACAAACTACATTAATTTTCTTAATGCATCGATTAGGAAGAGAGAACGGTCATAATTAATGCATTGGTTTTGGAAAGAAACCAAAATGAATTTCTTAATGCATCGGTTGAAAATTTAGTAATTAATGAATGAAATAAGGAGATGGAGAGTCGTAGGATTGGAAAGAGAGAAGACGTTTTAGAATTAATTGGAGATAGGAGAGAATTTGAGAATTAATGAAGAAATTAAAGAGAGGAAAAGGGAAAGAGAGATGTTTTGTACATGGGTATTTTTGGGATAAACTAAAAATCTGGAGAAAGCGCCACCTCAATAAGGTCGAGCTTTAGTATAAATAATAGATTACATTTTTTCGGAGAATTTTTGACATACCCCCGTCACACAATTTGAAAAAGCTGACATACCCCCTTATGACCTAGTCTTAACTCAAATTGACAAACAAAATTTTTTTGATAGGACAAAAATACCCCTTTCTTCAACCTTGGAATAAGTGAGTTTGGTTCAAGCGCACCCTAACCCCAATCAAACGGATGTGATGGATGGCTGGCCATGAGACTCGTGTGGGTTGGTCGCCGAAGTCACTACCATCACAACCATTCTTAGCACCAACACCTCCAAGACCACGTCAATCAACCGGCATCACAAATAGCGTTAGTCTGAAATTTCTATCTATAACAATGATCTGTACATCCAACGCGTGGATGGACCATAGCTCAAAATTCACACCAACAGAGTGATGCAAGCCACTTTTTTTATAATTAACTAGCAACCCAAAAGGCAAGAAAGTAATAGGCTGCAGATCAAATGACTAGTACAATAGTTAGAGGACCGTTGCTCTTCCCAGTGAATAGTTTGGATGGCAACGTTGACTTGTGCCAAAGATCTCTAGGTGGAATTCATTGCATAGTAGGACAAAGTATGCAGGCGATGGAACCTTTGTATGTATAACACAACAGACTAAGCTCCTTCGGTTTAAGCACAAGTCTGTTTGATTGGGTTTAGGGTTTGAACCAAACCCACTTGTTCCAAGGTTGAAGAAAGGGGTATTTTTGTCTTATCACAAAAATGTTTAGTCAATTTGGGTCAATAACAGTCAACGTACGGTAGACCAGGCCATGGATAACAGGACAAAAAATTACACAGTTGAGGCTATTCACGACCATTGGATTCTAGAGATTCACAGTCCACGAGGCACTAACTGCAAAGGCTAAAATGATCGTTGCCTCATGGACTGTTGATCTCTTAAATCCAATGGTCAATGGCTTCAATCGTGTGTTTTTTTGTCCAGTTATCCATTGGGTAACACGACTCTTTTCTTATTGTTCTTTATTTCTCATCTTTGGATCACATGGGATCGAATCAATTTGGATTGGATACGCAGCCATAATCCGGATTGGCCAATCCAGATAAGGAAACTGGTCCAAATTGATGAACAGGTGGGCCATTAGTATTGTATAAGTTGTTCAGATGAGGAAAAGAAAAACTAGAGGATATGTGCATGGGTTGTGATGTAATAAGCTATAGCTTAGGCCTTTTTGGTGTCAGATAGCGCATTTTTGTTACTCACCGCTGCCATCTCGGATTGACTGCATATATTTTTAGCCCACCCCTTGATAGATATTCATACAAAAAATCAACTTGTTAATTTGATGATTTTTAGCCTTTGGTTTTAGTACTAAAAAAATGGTTGAATCGAACGGTTAGAATCACGCCTTGAAAAGTACCAAAAAGTAAAAACTAATGGCTAGAGATTACCAATCAGACTGATTTTTGGTGTGTATATCCCACCAAGGGGTAGGCTAAACCAAGGTTTGGTGGGTAGGCTAAACCAAGGTTTAAAGGAGGCCGTTTTAATGGTTAAACGGACTGGGGGCGTTACCGTTTAAATGGATTGAACCGGCCAAGGGCAAAAATAGAAAAAACTAGAAAAAATGGAATTTAACGGAATTAAAAGGATTTTAACGGAAAAAAACGGCACTGAAATTCAAATTTTGAAATTTGAAAATAAAAAAAAAAAAACAGAATTTAACGGAAATTAAACTGATTTTAACGGAATTAAACGGATTTAACGGCCGTTATAACAAAAAAAATGGCCGTTTTATTCTAAACCGATAAAACATGTTTAAACGGTTTTCACGGAAACGGGCTTGGGCGTTACCGTTTAAACGGCCGTTTTTAAAACCATGGGCTAAAATCCATGCGTTCAGTTTATCCGAGACCGTACAATCAATAGGGCCCCTCTTGTATTGGATGGCCATAAACACCGACTGTTTCCATAAAAATCATAAAAGAACAAAAATCTTCAATTCAATCCATAAAAATCATGACTTCAATGCCTCGAATCAATGGCTTACAAAAAAAAAAAAAATGCTTCGAATCAATCTTTTATGGGTTGGTTACAAACACAGAGAAAACATGAGAGAGAGAGAGAGAGAGAGAGAAATTATCCTCCTTATCAGAGGATTACACATTTAGAATATGACTGAGGAAGGTCAACGCCGGTGGACTGATTGCTAGGCTTGACACCGGGCCATTCCCGGCAGAGGCAGTGCTGGTCTTGCTCGATCTGTCTATATACGGATGCGACGTGCCTTCCGCATCCGGCCCAGGTGCTCTTCCCGCACGACGAACACTTCACCGCGTAACACATCTCTTCTCCTTGGTCACAGAATTTCTCAATTATAGCTTTGGTTTCTCCTTCGATGGGTTATTGTAAGCAATGGAGGCATAAACCCTAGATGTCTCATCTTCTTTGGTTGCCGGCCCAAGGAAATATTTGACTCATTCATGGTTTTAAAATTTTTTTTATTTTTGGGTGGGGAGACTTTAAATTCAAATTTTAATTTAAGTTTTGTGGTTTCACGACCTACCAGTATGAGCCACGTGGCACGCTTTGAGACCGTTGGCCATATAGAGCTTTACTGATGACCACAGTATGAGCCACATGTCACACTCTTAGATACCACTGACCATATGGATGTTTGGCCTATCCCTAAGTGGACCTACATACCAAAAATACATGTGATTAATGATTTCTAAGCGTTGGATTGGAGTCATTTTCATGGGTTGATTTTTAACCGTGGAATTCGATATGTGGGGTGTACACAGATCCAAAGGTTTGAAATCACTAATCAGACTGAATTTTGGTATGTAGTCCACCTGTGATTGGCTAAACATCCTCAACATCAGGGGTCTGCAAAAGTCTACCATGTGGCTCATACTATGGTCAGTCATCAACTTTGCTGACGGACATCCGTCGGCAAAGTTCTACTCGTATGGATGTTTGGCCTATCCATAAGTTGACTTGCATACCAAAAATCAGCCTGATTAGTGATTTCAAACCTTTGGATCTTAGTATCCCAAATAATGCTTGAAATCCACGGCTAAGATTAAACCATGAAAAAGACTAATCCAACTAATAGAAATCACTAATCAGACTTTATTTTGGTATGTAGGTCCACCTAGTAGGGATGGGCCAAACAGTCAGTTGTCTTTAAGGCCCTGCTTGGTTCAATACAAATCGGATGCAATGCACCCACTTGCCACAGTTTTGAAATTACATGTGACCGGTTGGGTGTGAGCAAATGAGCTGGCATGCAAGTGGTTGCCAAGCCCTTGCAAACTCTTTAAGAAAATGGATGCAATCATGTGCAGCCCGGCCAAAAACCCTAGTAAGAGACTGTAATGCAACTCGCCGCATTTGCACAGCGAACCAAGTAGGGCCTAAGAGTGTGGCACGCCATCGATGTAATCTGTCATCAAAGTTTTACTCATCTTACTCGTTCACAAGTAACTTTACTCGAGTAGAGCTTTGCTGATGGACCTCCGTCAAACCACAATATTGTTGGAAAATTAGTGAATTTTCTTCCACACAAAAAATAATTATAAAATAATTTAAGTAAATAATTAAACTCAAATCAAATTTGGGTTGTAGAACTAATAACAAAATGTTGAAAAATCGGTGACAATAAAATAGTAAATATGTATGTCCACCTAGGGTTGGGCGAAACATCCATACAGTTGGAAATCTCTAAGAATATGGCACGTGGCTCACATTGTGGTCCGTCAGACGTCGATCTGCAAAGTTCTACTCAACTTTTGGAGTTTGAACTTTCAAAGTGCAGGGATCTTAGTCAAGCAGAACTTTGATGATGGACCAAAGTATGAGCCATGTGGCACACTCTTAAATACCACTGACCGAATGAATGTTTTAAGTCTAATTAGTGATTTTAAGCGTTGAATTGGAGTCGTTTTCATGGGTTAATTTTTAACCGTGGAATTTGATCATTATTTGGGGTACAATGATCCAAAGGTTTGGAATCACTAATAAGGTTGAGTTTTGGTATGTAGGTCTACCTGGGATGGGCCAAACATCCTCACGGTCGGTGGTCTCTAAAAGTCTACCACGTGGCCCATAGTCAGTCATCAACTTTGCTGATGGACGTTGGTCAGCAAAGTTCTACCTGTATTGATGTTTGGCCTATCCATAATTGGACCTACATACCAAAAATCAGCTTGATTAATGATTTCGAACCTTTGGATATTAGTACCCGAAATAATGCTCAAAATCCACGGTTAAGAATAAACCATGACAAAAGACTAATCCAACGGATAGAAATTACTAATTAGGATTGAATTTTGGTTTGTAGGTCCACCTAAGGATGGGCCAAACATCCATACGGTCAGTTGACCATTATTTGGGATACAAGGATCCAAAGGTTTAAGATCACTAATGAGCTGATTTTTGGTTTGTAGGTCCACCGAGGGATTGGCCTAATATCGATATGGTCAGCAACTCAGCATCCTCTAAGATTGTGCCAGCAGTTGGACACCAGATGGACCCTAGACCACATGATCACCACCCTTTCAAAATAACAAAACATGGTTGTGGCATTAATATTATACCACCATTATTCACATTATATGGAGCTATTCTGTGATACATACAGAACTCTGTATCAAATTTTTGATGCAAAAGTCCCTCAAATTGCCATGTGTCACGCTCTTTTGTACTCGCTGACTCCGTGGATGCATGGTTCATTTCTTGGTGGACTTTTACACAACAAAATCAGCGTGATTGCTAGCCACTCATTTGAGCACTTTTTCATTATGGGCTTCATGAATAGATTTATGAGTTCGTTCCAAGCCCATGATGGAAAATACTTAAATCCAATGGATAGAATCACCAATAATGCTGATTTTTTATATATATATAGGTCCACCAAGATATTGGCCAAACATTGATGAGATCAGTGAGTCCGAAAGAGCATGCCACGTGTCAATTTGACAGACTTCTATATCAAAATTTTGATTCAGAGTTCTGTATCATAGATTTTTCCAATTATATGGCAGATAAGGAAAAGTTTTTGGCTATGTCACGAATCAGGGACTGCCGTGTGTACATGATAGAGTGGGGCTCACATTTTTATCCACACATGTGTGCTCCCACTACCATGACGGCGGGTCCCGATTGGAAATTTGAAGGCTCCTTCAAGAATGGCTAACTATATAATTCGAAGTGGTACTAATGTAAGCCATATGGTAACCTTCCAGAGAAACTCGAAAATTAGTGCTTTTGTGTGGATTTCAAAAAAGTTATTGTCATTCTGATTATAAACGATGATTTTATTAATTATTTAAAAAATTTCCCTTTTTATTATCCGAGGAAAAGTAGACAAAGCAGACATACAAAGGGTTGCTACCTACCAATCCACGGCGGGTCCCACCAATGACTAGATAATGTTGGCTAACAGTATACTATTCAAAGATACCTTAACAACTTGAGGTATAGGAAGTTGATGGGCACCAGCTTCACTGAATAACCCTAAAAATTCTCCACTTATTTTATTAATAGTAATATACAAGTGAAAAGCTCCTCCTACGTACGTGCATCTACTTGGAGTCCTGTACATAGTTGTGTTGGTCCACTTTCCACTAAAGGCACTAAAAGACTCGTGTGAGGGGGGGCGTATGTTCCCAAAATAATCATGGTACAATGAACTAGAGTATCCTATACGGCCCCTTAATTAAAAGAAAATAAAAATAACCATTTCCTTGAGCTTTGAAAAATATCCTTCCCCCCACCTTGGGTGTAAGCATCTCTCCCCCTTCCCTTTTTATTCTCTCAGAAAAAGCTACACCATGATTGTGGTTGACTACATTGTACAACAAAAACAAAAATAAAAAAAGTAAAAAAAAAAAATTCGACAAAATCGCCGTCGGGCCCACCACGGAGATACGGTGATGTTGATGATGGTGATGGAAATATGTTTTTATATATATAATTAATTCATCTTTGAGGTAGATATTAGAGCAGGAGATAGGGATATTTCAACAAAGTTGTGTCATTCCACCATGGAATAATCACCTTTTTTCCTTTTTCTTTTTTAATAATTGTTGCGAGTTGATAAAACGACCGGGTCGATTGGGTGTTGACTTTAAATAAATAAATAAATAAAAGAATTTAACTTTATAAGAGACGGAATTTATTTCGATTGTTCTTTGCAGGTAACCATTTGCTTTTGCATCTTGATTTGTAGTTTTGGGGAAGGCCAAGTGGGCTTCATGATGGACCCATGGGTCAAACACAGCAGGGAATAGGAACTCCAAGTGGGCTTCATGATGGACCCATGGGTCAAACACGATTACAATAATAGAGTTCCAATTGAGACCAGGGATGGTGGGTATTATTCTCTTTCCTTCTCATGATATTTGACAAGTCAATATTGGATCAACTTAATTATTAGAATTAAATAGAGACATCATTTTACATAGATTTGGATGAAATAGATCCAATGGTTGTCACAATGTTACTCTTTTGTGCTTCATTATTAGTCATAAAAATTAATTTATAAATATATTATAGAAATCTTAAGGTAATAAAAATATATATTAAATTATGAGTTTTTGACAAATTTTAAAGGAGGAAAAAGAAGTTTCCTAAAAAGATGTCAATCCAGTTTTGTAGAAGAGAAAATTTAGAAAGCACCATGTTTATCTTCGAGTAGAACTTTGAAGACAAGCGTCCGCAATATGAGCCACATGGCAGACTTTTAGAGACCATTGACCGTATGGATGTTTGGCCCATCCCTAGGTAGTCTTACATACCAAAAAATAAGCCTGAATTAGTGATTTCGAATCCTTGGATCTTTGTTCCCCAAATAATGCTTGAATTCCACAGATAAAAATCAACCCACGAAAATGACTCCAATCCAACACTTAGAAATCACTAATCATGCTAATTTTTGGTTTGTATAGGTCCACCTAGGGGCCAAACATCCATACGGTCAGCCATCTCTCAGAGTGTGCCACATGGCTCATTAAGTAAATGAACTATAGACACAAAAAACTAATTAATTAATGTATCCTTTAGATAAGTTATGTAACTAATTCAATATTTCATTAATTATCATATATGTCATTTAAAAAAAAATGGTATTAGAATTAATTATCTTCAAGTTTCAAATAACCATTAGGAAGGTCGCTTCATTTTAAATACTAGTGGGTGGCTAGTGCCCATGACACTCCCTGACAAAGTGTTTGCCAAAATCGGGTGTGAATGGCTGATCAGATCCACCATCCAATTGGGGATAGGATCTCGATCCTTCATTATTAAAGTCCCTTCTAAAGTGGCCTTCTTTATGTGGTGTGTAGTGTTATACAAGATCTTGACTTGTAATACCTTCTATTAGAAGGAGAAATTTCATAATAGATTTTTACTACATCGACAAGGCGAGTGGAGTCGACAGATCACGTTATTCTTCATTGTCATTTTGTGAGAGAGGTTTGGAGCTTGTTCCTTTTATTTTTTTATTTCATTTGACGGCATCGAGTTTGATAAGAGATACTCTCACTACATGACATATATATGTCTTTTCTAGTGTGTTAGGTGTTTGTAGAGCACGCTTCCATTGCTATCATGTGGGGATTGTGGAAGAAGAAGAACTAAAGAGCATATGATGATAGAGCAAATAATAAATCATCGCATTATTATTTTTTCTTTTAAAGCCCCCTTTTAAGACCTTAACCGGGCCTTAAGCTGCCATTCATCTCTAAAAGATATCTTGTTAGGAGGGGGCAAACTTTAACTTTTTTACCACGATCGACATTGTACTCACGGGTAGTGGCGTAGCCAAGATTGTGTTCGAGGTTGGGTATATATAAAAAATTTCAATGTTGTAAGGGGAGGGCATGGTACATATTTTGTTCCAAGGTAGGCAAAATGGTACTTTGGGAAAAAATTCATATTCTTTTTAAATTTTCAAAGTTGAAGGTGTGCAACTTCTCACCCTCGCCCCTCCCAAACTCCGCCACTGCCTGTGGTTCTGTTCTTCGTTTCGATCCCGTGACCCCTTTGGCTCTAACAACAACCAACCTTGCACTTGCGAGCCCCTACCGCACCCTTAGGGAGCGACATTATTGGCTCCCAACAATCCCCCCTTAAGAATGTGCTTCTTATGGCTCGATCCTGTGACTTTGGCTCTAATATAAATTTTTAGGACCTTAAGTGGGCCTCAAGCTGTCATTCCTCGCGCAAAGTCCACCACATGCCATGTAGCGGTCAATGAAGGTGAATGTCCGTTGAAGCCCGTGTGGGGGTGGGGGGGGTGCCCATCCGAGGATGTTGCTTTAAAGTAGTATAGATAATAATAATAATAATAATAATAATAATAATAATAATAATAATAATAATAATAATAATAATAGTATACCAACGTCAGTACTAGTACGGATCCTCGTGGCAACCTCCTATAATGGACCATACCCCCAGAACATATCCATCACTAGACACATGGATGTGTCTCGACATTCACGTTCGCTCGCGTGTGTACACACTGCTGGCATGATGTTCCAACTACCGGCAACCCTTATGGGCTAGAGGCGCTCCAAACCCACCTGTCAAGCCCCCGGTATGGGCCTTGGGCCCTACTACCTTAACTTTGTGCCACAAGCACCGGCAAACCTCTAATTATGAGAGAGAGAGAGATAGAGATTGGTGGGGGACATGGTGATCAGCTATCCACTTTTAAACGCAAGCATGATGCCCTAAGAAAGCCCATTCCACAAGTAGCGAGAAAAAGAGTGTGGGGTAAGCAAAGTTAGCTTTTATAAAGTCTCTGCGTTGATGATGCTCTCATGAAAATTATGAAGAGACGATTCCCCCCTAGACTTCTGACTAGACTTCTGTTGTCCAATGCCAAACGATTCCCTACTCCACAATATTATACAGTCTCCATCGTATTATAATCCTTCTGTACGTACTTAGACAAAAGTCTCGGTTTCCTTGATTTGGACGGTTGGTATGGAGAGTGACGAAGAAAAAGGCAAACAAAGAGCACAATTCAGATACCAACATGGTCGGCTGGCCGTAAAGACAAAAAGGACATCATATCAAATCACAAATCTTATCCCTAACTCAATCCCTTCATCATTGCCAACTTCTACGCTCCATAATCTTCCCCCATGGAATCGAATGCCATCATACCAAATCATTGGTGGGGTCCATCTGCCTAATCTCTGCCTCCTCCTTCCCCTTCTCCCTCTCTCCCTCCATCTTCCCTCCACGTGTCCTGTGATGTATCTTGCTTTATCCTCGAGATGAGGTGACGGCATGAGGAGAGAACCTCCACTAGTTTTTGTATATTTGATTAATTTGGAAATAATTAGTTTAATGATATAGCAATTATTCCCAATCATCTTAAAGATGAGTGTTCTAGGGTTAGGTTGAGGGTACCATATTGATATTGTGGATCATATTTATTTCTTATGTCTCAAAAGTCAATGTTTATCTATTTTCTTTTTTCTAAATTCTTGTTGACAAAGATTATATAATTCTTTCTTAAAGTGCACTAAACAACTACCAAATTAACTCTTCCTTAATTTGTTCATTATATTTGTGTGTGTGTGTGGCCATCTATTGGAAAGGGACATGCATGACTCAAAAATAATACCAATTAGAGGATCTTAATTGTCTCAATTATAGCTAGAAAGAAAATAATTTTACTAGTTGGAAAAAAAATCAAAAAGTTGGATAATTTTTTGAAGCGGCGATCGTGCATTAGCTTACAGAAAAAAAAAAAAAAAAAGGTCTGATTCTTTTTGAAGATAAACGCCTGATTAAGAATAAAGGTTGACACTTGTGTCTTTCTACCTGGAGATATCTTCTCTAGTGCTTAGTTAATATTATCTGGCTTACACAAAAAAAAAAGTCTGATTCATGTAGAAGATAAACGTCTGATTAATAACAAAGCTGTTGACATTGTTGTGTTTGTCTGCCTCGAGATATCTTCTCCATTGCTTAGTTAATATTATCTAGCTTACACACACAAAAAAAAAGTTTGATTCATGTAGAAGATAAATGTTTGATTAAGAACAAAGGTTGACCCTTTTGTGTCTTTCTGCCTGGAGATATCTTCTGTCGTGCTTAGTTAAATTATCTGGCTTGCAAAAAAAAAAAAAAAAAAATGATCGCGTGCCACATATACCTGAGTTTAGGATTTGGTTTTAAAAAGTAACCATGGGTATATGTGGTGCGCGATCATTACTGCATGATTGCCACTTCAAAAATCTCTTGGTTTAGGATTTGGGTTTAAAAAACTTTTTAAAAAGTAACCATGGGTATATATGTGTGGTGCGCGATCATTGCCGCATGATCGCCGCTTCAAAAAATTTCTCCAAATAATGGGTGGTTAATTAGATGTGTCTCTTCAGAATATTATTTGGGCAACACAACACCCCATTGATGGGGTGCATCACACCAGGTGATCTACCAAACCCATTACCATTGCCGACAAAACACAACTGAATATGTATATACATGTATTTCGTAGTAAGTCCGAAACACTCGACATCAACTTTCTAGTTAAGCAATGATCCGGATTCTTGTTCCTCAATTATATTCTGGCACCATTATAACCCAGTTGAAACTTGAAACTCTAGAATGGTGTCTTCTACCTACTTTCCTTTTTTTTTTTTTTTTTTCCAATTTTCTAAAACAACAAGAAAATAGATGCCATGGAGCATTAAATCTCCATAGTGCAAATCTTTCTGTCAATTCTCCACCGTCACTAAAGAAAAATTTGGTGTGAAAATTTTGAAAAAAAAAAAAAAAAGTTAGTAAGAACCCATCCCTATCAAAGTTTAACATAATTAATGGAGTGGGAAACATTTTGTGTGGTCTGCAACAAGGTGGACACACAAGAAACAAATGGGGCTCCAATCATAATCTCTAACAAGATTGTCCCCATGGGATTGGTCTATAGGTGTATCTCTTAATCACCACCATACATCACCAAAAACGACAGCTTCTATCAATTTAAAACACATTTATAAAAGCATGTATACTACATGATAGAAAACCCATAATCCAAATTCCCACAAAGTGGGTGCAAGTTGCAAAATAATCTCAACAAAGCAAAAGTTGTCTTATAATTTATTGTTTGCATGTAAAGTAAAACTAGAACAGAAAGGAAAACAAAAGAAAGTGGTAATAGTTAACTTGGGTTTGTGAGGAGGAAGAATCATTCTCCTCATGTGTTAGAGAGAGAGAGAGAGAGAGAGAGATATGCAATTTTAATAAGGGTCCCTTTTAATAATAGAAGTAGGCCACAGTCAACCTATGTAGAGAGAGATATGAGGATTTTCATTATTCTCCGCACCAGATTCTTTTCTCTACTCATTCATTCCTCTGATTAATAATCATAGCCACCCACCCCGTACCTCTTCATTCTTATCTCTTCTTCTCCTTCTCCACCTTTTCTTGCAAGAAGGCATTTGCTTCTTCTTCTTCTTCTCTTTCTTTGTAAGAAGAGTGGATGTTCCTGAATAGAATTAGCAAAATGGGTATTGAAGATCTTTGTAACACAGGTCTTGGACTTGGGTTAATCTGCGAAAGCACGCTTGATCACCAACGCCAGAAACCATGCTTCAAATTTGATAATTTGTTTCCGTCTTCCTCGAAAAATCTAGAGCCGTCACTAACATTAGGCCTTTCCGACGAGACGTATCAAACGATGGGTAAGATCGACATGAACAAGGCGTATGAGGAGTCCGTCGATGCACATCGACAAGCTTCTCCTCATAGCGCTGTCTCTTCTTTCTCTAACGCAAGCTTGAAGAGAGAGAAAGACCTTGGAAGTGAAGAGGTGGAGGTAGAAAGAGTCTCTTCAAGGGTCAGTGATGAAGATGAAGATGGTAGTACAAGAAAGAAACTTAGATTAACCAAGGAACAATCTGCCCTTTTGGAGGAGAATTTCAAAGAACACACTACTCTCAATCCGGTACTCCCTCTCTCTCTTTCTCTGTAATTTTTTTTTTTTTTTAATCTTTTAATGGGTTATCATGAAGTTCCTCTAACGGAATTTTCTTGAATGATCAGAAACAAAAACAAGCCTTAGCGAAACAATTGAATCTACGGCCTCGACAAGTAGAAGTGTGGTTCCAAAATAGGAGAGCCAGGTATATATAGACCTCCTCATCAAAATTTACGATCTTTGATGTATTAGAAGTGTGTGTGAATGAGTTTAATTTTATTGTTTCCAGGACAAAGCTGAAGCAAACAGAAGTAGACTGCGAGTTCTTGAAGAAGTGTTGTGAGACTCTAACAGAGGAAAACAGGAGACTACAAAAGGAGCTCCAAGAGCTAAAAGCTTTAAAACTATCTTCACCATTGTACATGCAACTCCCAGCAGCTACCCTCACCATGTGCCCGTCTTGCGAGAGGATCGGCGGCGTCGGTGATACATCGTCGAAGAACCCATTTACAATGGCGCCCAAATCTCATTTCTATAATCCCTTCCCCCATCCATCTGCAGCTTGTTAGAGAGATACCCACAAGCCACAACCCACCCTTTTTTTTTTGGTCCAGGACTAGGGGTACATCCTTTATGTTATCTCCATTTCTACTTCTCTGTGTATCTCTTTAGAGATAGTGTATATTTAATTTGTACAAATAGAAACCCATTAGCTCCTTTTACTTGATAATCAAATAGAAATTAAAGTTAGAAGCTCTTCTTTCTTCTACTAGCTCTTTGTTTGTGAATCTAGAAAAAAGGATCAAGTAGCTAGTTTTTCTGATCTTTCTACGTGTAGTTCTGGTCGTTGGATCAGAGGTTGTGAACTTATGATTAAACGTGAATGTACTGTAGAACAGTTAGAGAGATTTAAGAAATCTCAAAGGAACGGGTGAGAGGCGTGAGGCCCAAGAAAGGAATTAAGGATTCTTCAACAAATACCCTTCTTTTTTTGTTTTTAGTGGTACTCTTTGGAAGTTGGAACTTGGAACTACTGACTGTATGGATGTTTGGCCGACCGTTTGGTGGACCTACAGACTTGATTGGTGATCTCTATCGGTGATTTGAGTGCCCCATAAAATGATAGGATCCCGAGGCAAAAAAAATCAACCAATGATAAGGACTCTAATCCAACGGATAGAAATCACCAATCAAGATGATTTTTTGGTGTATAAATCTACTTAGGGATAACCAAATATCCACACAGGCAGTGGTCTCCGAGTGTGCAACGTGCCATGTTTTTAGGAGAGAATTTTTGTTGCATGTCTTGTGGGTCGAATAATAGGAACCTGCGGACAAATAGGCGAGTTAATCCAGGTTAGGTTAGCTAACTTGTGTCGAGTTAGTTTTTGACTCTTAGTGTGTACGTGTCACATTTTTATTCGATCCAGAACGTTGCTGTGACCAAAAGAGGGCAGTAAAAAAAATTGGAAAAGATGTAACAAGGTATACCTGATGTTTTTTGGTGTCAGGTAGTGCGATTTTGGTTCCTGGCAGCGGTGGAGCCAGGCTTTTGTCAAGGGGGACACAATCTTAGTAGTAGTATATGGGGAGTAAAACTTTGATGACAGGGCCTTGTCATCGAAGGAGATGACAGGGTAGCAGATCACGGCACTTGAATTTTGTAAGGTTGGACCACCTCGGCTTCACCGCACACGTACACAGGTGAGTGTTTTGGCAAAAAACTCAAGTACTCACCTTGGTACGTGTGTGGTGAGGCCGAGGTGACCCGTCCGTACAAAATCCAGGTGTCATGATCTGCTGCCCTGTCATTTCCTTCGATGACAGGGCCCGGTCATCAAAGTTTTATCTGTATATGGGGGGTGCCCTAAATATTAAAGGATTAAAAAATAGGTTGCCAGGGATCGGCGGACTGAAAATTTTGGACAAATTTTCACGGAAAATCTTATGTCCAAAAATTTAAGTCCTTGAACCTGTTCCTTGAATCTGAGGGGCAGTAAACTAAAATTTTAAATTTTTTTAAAGGATTTTGAAAGTTCAGGGGCACCCTTGGCCCCATCCTGACCCACCACTGCTTCTAGGCCCAGTAACCGAATGGATATTTTGCCTGCCCATTGGTAGATATATGCAATAAAAATCACACTGATTGGTAATCTCTAGCCATTAGATGTTAGTACTTTTTAAGAAGCGATTCTAGCCGTTGAATCCAACCATTTTGAAGTACTAAAACCAATAGCTACAAATCATCAAACAAGCTCATGATTTTTTGTATGAACATTTACCAAGGGGTGGGCCCAGATGACAGCGTTGAGTAACAAAAATGCACTACCTGACACCAAAAAGCGTCAGGTATACCATGTTACATCATACCTAATTTTTTTCGGAAAATTTTTAAAGAGAAAATAAACTTTAATCTATTTACAAAAAAGAATACAATTTTTCGCAAATCCCAAAAAAGAAAACGAAACGTTTCATTACGTGGCACATGTTTATCAAAAAACGCCCTTTAAAAGGGCGTTTGTCAGTAAAAAACGTCATTTTAAAGGGCGTTTTTCAGTAATAGACGCCTTTTTAAAAAACGTCTGTCAGATTTCTGACAACTGACATACGTTATTTGTAGAAAACGCCCTTTTAAAGGGTGTTTTTTACTGACAAACGCCCTTTTAAAGGGCATTTTTTGATACCCCAATTTTTACGCCCATTTTGGCGTACCCAGAAGATGAATCAATGGCTGATTTTTGGTGAGGATGATCTCTTCGGTGAGGAGATCATCCTCACAAAAATTCAGATCATTCCGATAGGTTTAGAAGTTGAGGAATTATGAGACATTTTTTAAAATTTCTCAGGAATAAACGCCCTTTAAAAGGGCGTTTGTCAGACCTGTCAGCCATCAGTCATTCGTTAGTCAGTCGGTGGCTGATTGGACTGACAGCAGAGGGCGTTTCGTTTTCTTTTTTGGGATTTACAAAAAGTTGTATTCTTTTTTGTAAATAAATTAAAGTTTGTTTTCTTTTATCAATTTTCCGTTTTTTTTTTTTTGTTCCTTTAGGCGAACCAACGATGCAAGTTATGCAACTACGGCAGCGTCCACTTGGAAATTTTTTTACCGTGGATGGCGCGTGGGAGTCTCCCTCCTTTTCCAAAACCCCACGGGTACCACCGCACGTGATGTGTCCTGACGCGATCTCTCCTCCCTCCTTTTTTATTCCAGGCTCTGGCTTTTATTTTTTTACTTTGGAGTTTGGAATGTGTCTCCGTTAACTAAAGCCGATGGTCAGAGTTACCTGATTAGGTCTGACATACAGTTCGACGAAAGGACGGTTTGGTTTAATGAGCATGTTGACAAATTTCTATCCCCGAAGGGCTTCCGCTCACACTGCTTTGTGACACGCACTTGGATCCCTCGTGGACCGGGGTCCATGGGTGTTGTCACGTTGCACAGTGGTGTCATTTTGTCATACACCCTCATTAGATAATATCCTTTACGGAAAATTGCAGAAAAGAAAATAAACTTTAATTGATTTACAAAAAAGAATACAAGTTTTCGCAAATCCCAAAAAAGAAAACGAAACGCTCTTTAAAAGGGCGTTTTATGACGTGGCACATGCTTTTTTAAAAACGCCCTTTTAAAGGGCGTTTTCTTCTGACAAACGCTCTTGTAAAGGGCGTTTTTCAGTATTAAACGCCTGGCTGTCAGTGTCAGTCTGATATCTGACAACCTGACAGACGTTATTTTAAAGGGCGTTTAATACTGAAAAACGCCCTTTTAAAGGGCGTTTGTCAGAAGAAAACGCCCTTTAAAAGGGCGTTTTTCAGGAAAAACGCCCTTTTAAAGGGCGTTCGACCGTTGGGATCCGAACCAATTTTGGCCGTTTTTTGACCGTTTTTTGATCGTTGTAACGGATAAACGTTATTTGAAAGGGCGTTTTTTGTGAAAAACGCCCTTTTAAAGGGCGTTCGACCGTTATTTTTTTTCCCGTTTTTTGACCGTTGTAGAACGAAAAAACGCCATTTGAAATGGCGTTTTTCCGTTACACATTTCTTATAAATAGGCATTCACTATTCTCATATTTACTCACTCTTACATACTTACTCTCTACTCTCACATACTTACTCTCAACTCTTATACGTGATTAATCTAATTGCTTCAAAAAAAAATGGCGACAAAACCCATTATCTGTCATTATGGAGGTCAAATGCATGACGATACGTACATCGGTGGAGAAGCACGGATGTTATTCGTTTCATCGGAGATCACATTGGCCGAATTATGGGATAAAATTGCTACAACCTGTGAGATTCAGTCAAATTTCATTATAAGGTCAGTTATTAATTTTGGTTCTGAAAAACACGTAATTCAAATTTTTGATGAATCATCTCTACGCTATCTTTTTGAAATTAATGTAACTTCGCCAAGTATAATTCTTTTTGTATCTACTACACCTCCATCTTATCAATTTGATTATGGTCATAGAAATTTTCAAGATGAGCCTAGCTCATCTAATCAATTTCAAACCGATAACCATAATTCGATTGTAGAGATTGATAATGAAGATCATGATGACGATGAAGATGTCGATGAAGATGATGATACAGATGACCCACAAGTCGACTCTTTATCATCTAGTGATAGTGATAACAATAATAATGATAGTGTGATATATGTTGGAAAAATGTTTGAAAATGTAAATAAATTTAGACAATCAATGCAAAATTTGGCAATAAAGAAAAATTTTACAATAAAATATATTTTAAATAATAGAGAAAAAGTTGTTATCACATGTGAAGTTGAAAATTGTCCGTGGCGTGTGTATGCCACAAAACTTGGTAATGGTGAACTGTTTACAATTCGTACCTATAATGATTGTCATACATGCATAGGCAGAATGAGTTTGGGGAGTCATCCTCAAGCAAGTAGTAATTGGATTAGGAATATAATTAGAGGTCGTTTAGCTGATAATCAATATTATAGTCCCATAGATATAATAAAGGACATGAAACGTGATCATGGTGTAGACGTTTCATACAAGAAAGCTTGGAATGCTAGGGAGAAAGCAATGAGAGACATACATGGTTGTGAAATAGAGGCATATAAGAACTTAGAGCATTATTGTCAGACTATTTTAGAAACAAATCCCGGCAGTGTTTGTCATCTTCAAACTAATAGTAATGGAAATTTTCAACGAATTTTTATTTGTTTTAAAGCATGTATAGAAGGATTTAAAAATGGATGCAAACCTATTGTAGGATTAGATGGTACATTTTTAAAAGGAAAATATCAAGGTATCTTGCTTGCGGCGACATCCGTAGACCCTAATGGTGGTCTTTTTCCATTAGCATTTGCCGTTGTCGAGGCTGAGGATAAACATACTTGGGATTGGTTTTTAAATTCATTTGAAATAGCTTTTAGTCCTTTTCATTGTAGGATATCTTTTATTTCTGATAGACAAAAAGGACTTATGCAAGGAGTTGCTAAGCATTTTCCTTCACACTTGCATTTCTTTTGTGTGAGACATTTTGAACAAAATTTAAAAAAATGATTTAGAGAACCAAATTTTTGTAAATTATTAAAAAAAGTAGCAAAAGCATATAATAATATAGATTGTAATTCATATCTAGAGACGATAAAAAATGAGAACACTGAAATTTATGAATGGATTATTGGGGGGGAACAAGAATCACACAACTTAATTCATTGGGCAACAGCGTATTCTCCTGTTCCAAGATATGGAGTATTAACCTCTAATTTCGCAGAATCATTTAATGCTTGGATTAAAGATTTACGTTTAAAACCAATATCGGGATTATTAGATGGGATTAGGTGTAAAATAATTAATATTCAGAAAAATTGTAGGGTAAAAGGTCAATCATGGACATCAAAACTAGTCCCAAAAGCTGAAAAAAAACTTACAAAAAGAAAAGAGAAAGCAAAATTTTTGAATATATTGTCTATTGATGAAATGAAATTTGAAATTAAAGACCGAGCAACAAATAGAACTGATGTCGTCAACATGGCTAGCGCACTTTGTACATGTGGAAAATGGCAACATACCCGTATTCCATGTGTACATGCAATAGCTGCATGTGCAAATAGGAGATGGGATTGCTATGATTTTTGTTCTTCTGAACTAACGGTTGAAAAATACCGACAAGCTTATGCTACTTCTATGGAAGGAATACAACATCCATACGAATTGCAACATCCAGAAAATATGAGACCAATTTCAATATTGCCACCATTAACTCGACGTCGTCCTGGTCGTCCCAAAGTAAATCGACGAAACACCGATGTTCGAGATGTACGAGCATTACATTGCAGTCGTTGTGGTGGTATTGGACATAATCGGGCATCTTGTAGAAATCCTATTTAATATCAGTTATATTTCGATTTGTATTTTTTTTATTTGTTTGTCATCAAAGAATAGGCAATGTCGAATAGAGCGAAGGAGAAACTCAAGTTCAGACGAATGAAGTGAAGCGGAGCGAAGAAGAAACTGAAGATGTATTTTTTTATTTTTTTGTAATGTAAAGTTATTCACATATATATTGTACTAAAATCAGAAAATAGTGGATTTGACCAAAGAAAAATGGTCCGTGGATGTACCCAATATTGAATGGGGAACCACGTAAATTCTTTGTTTCATTTTGTACAAATTTAATTTATAAGTACTACGTGATGATGCATACATCATTTTGCAATCAATAAATTTCACATATGGTGGACCTACACTTAAATCCAATGTCCAAAAATCAACAAATATGCTTCTTTTGGTGTATAGGTCCACTATGGTATGAGGCAAACATGGGAGTGCGTGAGCTAGGTATTGATTCCAATCGTGGGATTTAGATGATACGTAGGTCCATATGAATAGAAATAGTAGAATAAGAGCAACATCAAAATATAACAAGTTTTATGATAAAAATGTCTTCTAACATAAGCAAAATATACATAGAAATGGATAAAAACTAATCTCTGCCTCTGCCTCTGTCTCTACCTCTACCTCTACCTCTACGGGAACCTGCGATGTGAACCTGCGATGGACCAGGCTGGGATAGATCTACTGGTACATGAGGTGGATGAGCAAGTGGCGTAGGTGTCGATGGATGATGTACCTGAGATGAAGATCCACTATCAAATGTAGATCTACCCTCAAATAAAGATCTGCCGTCATATGTAGATCCACGCGCAAACGTCACCCACGGCTCTACTGGAGCATCCATGCCAACCTCTCTCATATCCTCTCCCATATCCTCGCCCACATCCTCTGCGTCCTCTGGCTCATCACGACGACGACGAACAACTCGTACAGGGACGTGATATCCCTCAGCTGGCTGCTGGGCTCTGAGTGATGCATGCGGGTCAGTACTCAATAAATCTACATCATCGCGTAGACGACCACGCATAGGATGATCAATCTCCAACTCATCGATGTACGTGGTCAAATGATCAATCTGCAAAAATAAATTTAATATTAATATATTAAACAATTTAACAAGTTAATAATATCAAAACCTTAACTTACCACGACATCAACTCTGCCCCTCAACTCAGTGTAAGATCCATCACGATATCCCCGTGGTACATACCGCTCTTCATCATATTGTACATCCATATTATACAAACGGGGGGTACCGTACCATGTCTGATATGCCGCATCTAATAGCATGACAAAAAATAAATTAAAGCGATCAAATCATATTGAACTTCTTTATTAACTAAAATATGATATTTACCTATAACATGATGAGACAACGGACCACCAATGGCAAAACGATCAAATCTACTCTCCCAATCACGAACAGCTACTGCCATAGCTGTCCGGGTCGCTCTCCGACTAGCCCCCACCACCACCCATGATAACGGAGGACCTGGGATAGTCTGATGAAGGCCAAACTGGCGCATACATCTATCTGCCGGATGATACACAGCAGTGTCAAAATAAATGATACAAGCACGATGAAGACTGAACTGTCGTGCATTGTGTATCGTCGCTGGAATATCATCCGGCAGAGGAAAATAACGAATGTATGGCATCCAGCAAACCTATAAACAAAAAAATAATTAGACTAATAAAATTAAACAAATAACAAGTTTATATCAATAAATACAATCGATAAAAATAACTTACCTGATTTGGAGTAAGTAAATCTAACTCCTGTCGGTAGGTAGCCACATTTCGAGT
>CM068552.1:17166153-17416153 GCA_035048495.1 Euptelea pleiosperma
TGTGTTTGCATGTGGTCATGTATGAGCATTCTTAGATTCCTACATTTCTAATCAAGAGAAGATGTTCTCAGGTGCGGGTGTCAGAGGCAAATTCACTTTATGAGATGGATCGAGCAACACAGGTACTACCAGGGATAATCTAGCGAGTCACTCTATCCTTATTATTTATATGTTGAATTTTCACTGAGGTTCAAGCAAATCTGTCTTGGAACATTTTTGCAGGAGGTAATCAATGTGATTGTAGAAGCACAATCCCAGTCACTTGGAGGGCCTGTGAACGGGATTTCTCTTGGCCAACAATTGCCCACCATATCCTTTGTGTTTAACTAAGTGAAGATTTGTCACTGCCTTTGTTTCTTCTGTTCAGTTGATTTTTGGAAATTGGTTATGTACATTGAATTACATGTCAAATTGGATAGCTTGCAGGTGTAGTTTGTTTATATTTATGCATCCATGTCTGCATGTGCTGACCAATTGTTAAAATCCTTGATCATGAGAGCATGCTGCCAATTATAACTTGTTTTTGCTTAGTCATAACTTATTGTTTAGTCAATTACCTTCAAATTTGACAAAGCGTGCATGTATGTATCCATGTCTATAATCTATATGTACCTACCAGTTGTAAGGCCTTGGGTTGCAATTCAAATCAACATTCAACAACCGCATTTACTTGGTCCTTCCATTGTTTCTACTTCCTCATAGCTGAATTCTGGGAGTAGAGTAGTTTGTACTTTGTAAAACTAGAATGAGTTATGATTAGAATTGGGTAAACTTTATGTGCTTGTGTTTGACCCTATATATAGAAAAGCCTGGTGCATGCATGCATATATGAATACAAGTATATCAGTTGTGAAGACCTTGACGAGCAATTCACATCAACATTCAGAGACCAGTTGGGCTGCCAGAGCTTCGGAGCCTGCGACGGACATTCATAAAATTGGCAGGGCAATCCAGCTTGAGTGGGCCAGCCCCACCTTCAGATGCAGTTAGTGCGAAAAGGATGTTTGTGGACTATTTAAACAGGGAAATAGGAACTGTTTGAACTGCATCCAGTGGTAATACTTCCACCCTTTCCATTGTTTAGGTTGTCAACAGGAGCACATCGGCTGTATTTCTGTGTATTATATGAGAGAAATATTTGAGGTTCTGTACCATATGATAAATGTTCCAAGGCTTTGCTAAAATCTCATTGGACAAGTTGCAAGGGGCACCCCTCATCTGATGGATGCCTCAGGATCGAGTACCGCCGTGCAATCCGGTGCTGAGCATGACTTTTTTTTGTTCACATGAACTGGTCCGTACTGAATGAAGAAAGTGGGAAATAAACCATGCAATGGGAACACTTGTACTCATTTTGAAGTGAAGTTTATCATTTTGACACCGGTGTATAAGCATAAATGTCTTTAAGATATTAGTCAATGAGTGTGTATTGTAATACCAACTGTTTTGGCTCTTCTTTTTTCACCTTTTTCCCGGCAGTGTTATGCTTATAGATAATTTTATGTGATTAACTGTAATTAAGATGTGATTTTATTGGTAATTATAGATGCTATTGTTTGATGGGTCAGGCTCAGGGGACCCCCTTTTTTATGAACCCTCTCATGTTCGTGTGCTCGGCCGTTGGATTCCAAGAATCCAATGGTGATTGTCAGCGCCAAGCTGGCATCACTTTTTTTCGGCGCCGAAAACCACCTGGATTTGTGAAATCCACGGCCGAGCGCGTGAACACCGAGAGGGGTCAGAAAAAGGGGGTCCTCGAGCCTGAGCCTTGTTCAATTTATTTCATACTTATATATTAAAAGGGAAAAGGTTTTCTCCTCAGACAGGAGAGAGGTCTCCACAGATGTGGCGTTCTTACATGTTGCAGCTGATGTGGTGGGCCCAAAGGGGTCAACATGTTTTGCCACCTTACCCTCTCCTTTTGTGGCAGTTTCAGCCCAATAGGCTTCTGATCTATAGAAGAAAAAAAGGGTGCTTCTTAAGTATTTCTTTTTTTCTATATAAACAAAAAATGTATCTTACTACATGTGAGAAACGTTCTTTTTTGCCATGTGACAGAGGCCTATTATACTGAAACTTCACCTGAAAGTGGCTGAGGTGACCCCTTTGGGCCACCACCTCAGCTGCCACTTGAGAAAGTGTCGATTTCTCTCTGAGCAGAGAACCAATCCCTAAGTTAAAATGGCATTATTCTGGATTTATGCGCTTCTCGGTCATAATTACCTAAATCAATTTAATTTATGACATGAAAATTCACCATAAATCATAGAATCCATTCTAAGTCACTCGTATGTTGGCGATTCAAGCACAAAGTAATTCAATGCAATCTGCGCTCTTATGTAGAAAGTGGCAGAAGCAGACTCAAAAGTGGGGAAAAAAATAGACCATAATAAAAGAAGCTTAGCCTGTTAATCTCACTAATGGAAGTATGAGACTACTGCACAACCTTCATGGCTTCTAAATCTTCTTGTTCATCTCTATGCAATGGTAATACCCATTCCACCCAAACCTGCAAATGTGAAGGAAACCATAGCCCGATGCCAAGCACCAATGGGCTTGTAAAAGTATTAGTGTATATGTATTTATTTGTCAAGCTTATTGCTTTACTCCATTGTAATAAAAATTATCAAAATACCCTTATATGTAAAATTATCATCAGATAAATAAACAAGTTCATTAACGTTAATTTTTCACAAAATCTAGCCCATAACCCAATGAGCTTCAAGCAAGTGAGCAATATGGGCCTATACTAAGGTCCATATCAATTTGGGTCTAAAAAACCTGGGGTATTATAGATTCATTATAAGGAATGATTCAGGGACTCTTGTCTTAGAAGGTGGGCATGGCGAACAGTTCAACTTCCCTCAAGAAACTGAAGTTGCAGCCATGAGTGGGCTTTAGAAAAGGCCTTAGATCTGAAAGTGAAGTGAATGGATGGAGCTTGGTCGAAGTCCTTAAAAGGAAATCTCCAAAATCTTGTTGGTATCGGTCTTATTCTTTTTTGATATTTTACATTAAGTGAATACATTTTTGGTTTGTAATATGGAGTACTATCATAGAGATTCTAATCGTGTGACTCACTTTGTACTCAATATAAGTAATTTCAACATTTATTGACATTAAATAATAATTAGTAGATATATTTTAGTAAATTCATAAGATATTAGTATCATATAACAATTTGAGGGTATTTTAAATTTTCACTTTAAATAGTATTTAAACAATATTATTTTTGAGGGGTAAATTGGTAATTTCACATTGAAGAAAGGAAATAAGTGCAAAGGAAAGATAATTTAGAAATCCTAGTTGAATTTAGAGAGGGAAAGATAGATTATATCTCTTATCAAGCCAAAATCATTTTTGAGAGGTGGAGTAGATATAGTCAACTCCCAAGTGACTACTTTTTCTCAATAATCCAATTTTGAATCTGTTTGATGCATCTAAAAGGTATTTTTATTATCTCAAATCTCTATTTCACGATTTATCGCAAGATTTTGACATTTCGAGCTTAAAAAATACATTGAAAAATTTAGATGTTATTTTACTGACGAGAACTAAGGATATTTATGTCAATTTATATATTAGAAGAGTTTTTGGGTTTAAGAAATCTAATCTCTCCCATTTTTTTTTATACAAACACCCTTTTCCCATCCATAAAACCATTATACTTAAAAGAAAAATCCCAACAACCATTTCTCAATAATCCATATAAATTAAGGTAATTAATAGATTAGATTTCATATTTTTTAGGAATCCCTACCCAATTGCGGTGAAAAACTTATAAAATATTTGATGGGTGTCTAAATATTATGAACTTGTTAGGATTTGATCCTGATACATACATCTAGCTTCTGTCAAAATTTGAATATTTATGGATAATTTTAAATATTTTAATTTTGATCATCTTTAGGAAATTTTAATGTTCTAGAATTTCCACTATAACAAGGTTTTTTGTCTTGGTTTTTAATTCTCATCCTAAAATAATCAGTTTAAAATTTATTTCAATAATTATTTTTTTACAATCCAAGTTATTTCATTCAATTTGAATTAGGTTTTGGTTTTATACGATTTTTATACCATATATATATATTGTTCAAAATCCCTTCTATTTGTAGTTTATCAGATAAACAAGTTCATCGCGCCTAATTTTCTTAATATTCTATTGAATTCTTTCAAAAATATAAGTTGACGAATGTTTTCTATCTAGTTTATGAATCAATTGAATTTACTAATTTTGGGTAAGAATTTGATTTTTTGTAGATTTATCATTGATTGCTAGTCAATTCTGTTTTATGTAAAAACATCTATTTTTCTGTACTCCAAATTATTTTTTAATATTTTATCGTGAGTCTAGTTTCTAGAACATCTCGAATCACCTACTTTAGATACTAATTAAGTTTCTCTGATTTTTACAGGACAAATGAGTCATTATGTTTTTTAATTTTACAATACAATACTTATGATTTGTGCACGTTATTTTATGCATATATAATTAAATTTTTATTCTATAATTTTTTGATATTTTTCATGGGCTCTACTTCCTAATAAAATTGGTTCCATTGGATTCGGAGTTGTGTCCTTCGAGATACAAAATGTTGATTATTGACGTGTAAATCTATTCCTACGAAAAATTTCAAAATTTTAACTTGATTTAATGGACTTCCTTTGACTTATGGACCCATCGATTTTGGAATTGCCCTAATATGGCTAAACATGTAGTTTGAACTTAAATAATTATTATTGCTGGACCTACTTTTATTGGAATGGATTTGAATAGTAGACTTTGGAATGGTGAAATGACATTATTACCCTTTTATTTTCATATCTTGACCTTGGATTACAGGTTGACCCATGGATAGCAGGTTGCATCGTGAACCCCAGGATTGGGGCATGACAAAATCCATTACATATCTAATGATTTTGGTTTCAAGCTCCATCTATGTTAAATCTTCAAGAAGGGGAAAGAGTGGGAGGGAAGGAGGGGGTAATGAATGGAGAGGGGATGGCTACGTCTACTAGGAGCATTTGTCTGTAGATAAACCAAATGTTTTATAAGATTTTCAAGGAACTTGCATGCTTCAATCTCAAGATGATATCATTTCGAAGTTTCCATTTTTTCCACATGATGAAGGCTATAAACTTCATGTACGGAAGGGGATCCTGAGGGTTAGGGTTTGGGTCTATAAGGGTGGAGGTCAACTAGTCCTAAATATCATAATCTGATAATAGTTTAGTTTTGAGGCATTTATTTTGTGATTTTGCACATGAAGTTAGCATGACAAATAGTTTCATCCTCAGTCACAAAATTGGATAGAGAGATATCTTTAAGTTTCATTTTCGGGGGATATAACTCATAAGGAGGATACCTTTAACACATATCCAATGGAACATCTGAACCCTAGCTAGCAAGAACTTGATTCTCCAGATGGATCTCCACCATTTACTATTTGGACTAAGGGATGAGGGTTCTAGAGGGGAAATTAGAACTTGGTATGTAGAGTTGGTTGAGAATTTACCTTGCTTATTAAGGTCCAGTAGATTGTTTTCTTCCTTTGTACACCATAATGTCACGACAATGAGAAAACGTAAATGTTAAAACGGATAAATAAAATGAAAAGAAGACAATAAATAGAACGCAAAGGATACTGGGAGTCTGGTAGTTACCCAACTCCTTGAAGTACCAGGGTCTACTTTCATTATTAAAATACCTTCATGTAAACCTTAGTCAAACAAAGAGGACCACTAGTAGACTTTTCCTACAAGCATTTTCAAGTATTAATGGCATCAACTACCTAAAAAGGTTCTCCACATTGGTAAATTAAACATCACAATATACCATCTCGTACGACTAACGCACGATAATGACAAATAAATTGGGGATCAAAGGCCTAGAAAACTTTTATTTTTTATTCCATTTCGAAGCTAATTAATTTATTCCTCACTTTTTTTAGCTTTCCTTTTCATTTTGCTTTGCAAAGCTAATGTTTTTAACATATAAATATTGATTTTATTTCCTTAATGGCATGCCAAAGCATTCCAAGCTTCAAAACCTTTTTGGATTGTATATGTTCTCATATTTAAAGATAACTAAAATTCTAGAAACCTTTCAAATTAGGGATTTACTATTTCCAGAGCACATTTTACTTCTTCTGAACTAGCAATGTTTTTCGCTGCCATTTTGCTTTTTCAGAACACATTTTACTTCTTCTAAACCAACAATGTTTTTCGCTCCCATTTTGCTTCTTTTAAAGCATACTTGCTTCGTCCACTATGGTGAAAAAAAAAATAGGGAGTGCAAATTTGCACACCACATTTCCTGTCAGTGTGGACTCCTGGTTGGGGCACAGCCCAAAAAGAGAAATCTCTCTCCAAGCTGAGTAGAACTTGGCTGACCAGCGACCCCCACGTGGCACATTTTTAGAGGAGTCTGACCGTATGGATGTTTGACCAATCCCTAGGTGAACCTACAGACCAAAAATCAACCTGATTAATAATTTCTCAGCATTGGATTAGAGTCATTTTCATGGGCTGATTTTAATTGTGGAAATTTGATCATTATCGACCATTATTTGGTGTACAAGATCGAAAGTTTTGATATCACTAATCAGGTTGATTTATGGTTTGTAGGTTGACCTACAGTAAAACTTTGATGACATGGTCCTGTCATCAAGGCCGATGACAGGGCGCAATATGAGCCACGTGGCACACTCTTAGAGTATTGACCGTATGGATGTTTTGCCAATCCCTAGGTAGACCTACAAATTAATAATCAGCTTGATTAGTGATTTCAAACCTTTGGATCTTTGTACCTCAAATAATGGTCAATAATGCTCAAATTCCACTGTTAAAATCAACCCATGAAAATAATCCCAATCCAACGCCTAAAAATCATCAATCTGGCTGATTTTTGGTTTGTGGGTCTACCTAGGGATTGGCCAAACATCCATACGGTTAGAGTCCTCCGATATACCAAATATACGGTTGGATTTTGGGCAAAAGACTCCTTTTGATTCAATCACAGGGACATATATTTTGTTAGGAGCAATACAACATTTGTAATTTTGTATGATGCTGTCAGCCTCAGGAGGACGACCTATCCATTTTTTCCATCCAACTTTCTTAAACCCCTCAGGTGTGAGTGAGAGAGCTCTAAATCCTATACGAATTGCGAACAGCAGAGAGAAAGCTGAGCCTCGAGGGTTCTCACCTCAATGGAAAATCTTGCCCTAGTTTCTTCGCCACAATTTCTACTGGCATCTTCTCCAAATCTCAACGGTACGATTTCAATCAGACGCTTCTCCTTCGCCCTTCCCAATCTCTCCAGAAAGAGAAGAGATAGCCCCACCAAATCCAGAAAAATCGTTTCAGCTCTCGCACAGGGAACTGGCGATAGAGCTCATCCTTCTCGAATTTTTTCCAGAAATGGTAATTTTTAATCTTTGTTCACCTCTGTTGCGTTACTCACTGTAGATAATATTCTGAACTCAAATCTATCTAAAAATCACCATTTTTAAAATTTCTAACTAGCTCATAGAAATCTTGGAGAAAATTTTTGAAGCAGTGGATTTTTGAAGCAGCGAAGCAGTGGCCAATCACATGGTGCCACAATCTCTTGTTGCTTTCGTACAAACCCAGAAATGCTTTTTGTACAGGAGATTGTGGCGCCATGTGATTGGCCACTGCTTCGCTGCTTCAAAAATTTTCTCGAAATTTTGTATCTGTATCAACCACATGATTGTAAATTTTGGGTCTGTTTGAATTGCTTATTTTCTAAAATATATTTTATTTCGAGAAAAAAGAGTTTGTTAGAAAGGCAAGTTTTGAAGATTTAGAAATTTTCAAACACTAGCTCATATTATGGCATTCACGGAATCTCCTTTTATCACCAACGTCCCCTTATAGTTGTCTTTGAAGATCTTGAAGAATAGTTTTGAAGCCTCATTGGAGTCCGTGGCACCAATTGGTCCGGAGAAAGACTTAACCACATCTCCATGGCTATAATCCAATACACCCCAACACTGGCCCGGCTTGCCAAATACACCATGTTGAGCTCTAACTAACCATTATTTGGATTCTTCCACATGGGTTTTCCATGGTTGAATTTCTACCGCTGTAAATAATGTTCTTCCAATTGCTTAATGAGTTCCCTATGTGAAACTCTTGGAATTCATTTAGAATAGAACCCTATCTACAAACAGTTTCAAGACGATGTTACAAATTTTCAATCTTTTGTTTTTTGATCAATAAAGAGAATGTATAATATTAGTGTTGAGAAATGCTCATATATAGGGAAAGTGTCCCCTAAAAACTAGAAAAAAATTGTAATTAACTAATGGAGTAGCTGTCGACTAAGCCTCCATGAATAACATACTCCAATTACTAGCAAAATTCTCTATTCAGAATTCTTTAAAAATATATGCATATTTTGTCAAGCCAATCGATAGCCTTGCAAACATCTGGCGTCATCTGACAGTTATTATGAAAGATACGACTGTTTCACTCTTTCTAAACACCCCGACAAAGGGTCTAAGGAAGAACCATCCACAAAATTTTCCCCTTAACACCAAATGTTTTTGGACCAAGAAGAGAACACATTCCCAGTATCTGTAGAAAGTACTCACTTGGACAAAATTTAGTCTCATTGATTTAAAATGTTTGAAGAAGCACTAGATCCTTTGAGGTTGAAAAATGCAGAGAGAACTTATGATCTTCCCAGGACAATTGCGAAGTACTTTTGAGTACCAAGTCTAGTTGAACCTCTTATTTTGAAGCCCTCAAAAAGGAAAACATATTCTGTGCAAATCTAGATTTGAGCTCTTCTGGAGATGAGGAAAGACTTGTCTCGATTACAAAGATCTAGACCCCTAGTCCAGTTTTAGATCCCATTCTAAGTTCTTTATTTATCTTATTGCAATTTTCTCCTTTCCTCCAATTTATGGGCTGTCACCTGGATACTTCAAAATAGGTGCTATACCCAATGTTTTAATCTGACCTCAAGGCGAGGCACATGACCTTGGCCTTGAGGCTTAAACCTCAATTGGCTTATGAGAGGCTTACTCTTCATTCATTTGAGGTTTAAGCCTCAAGGCGGGATGTTTAAGCATTGACTACGCAAGCACATATATGGGCCAAACGTATAAAATTTATTTATTTTTTATAATTTCTCTTATTTTTTTCCATAAAATACCTCACTTATTTATTTTCCATTTGAAAAAAAACCCCAATGAAGATGGTTTAAATCATCTATATCCTCTTATTTATCCTAGTAAATATGGCATACATGGTTTGGGTAGCTTCGGCTAGAAACGTTTCCAAGTGACTATATTTCTATAGCAGAGAAACAAAAAATGCTAGGGCACCAAGCTCTTAAAAATTTAAGCCTTATGTGATAACGATAAATATTCTTTAGATTGAAATCAACGAATTCTCAAATAAGTCATTTTTTTGATACGTAGTCATACGCCTCATCAGTTGAGGCTTTATAAAAGGCTGACGCCTCACACCTTTTACACCTTTTTAACGCCTTGTGTTAGTGGCATGCGCCTCACATGTATATGCAGGTGGGGCAACCATGCCTTAAAAAATTCAATTTATTTATTTTATTTTCTTCTTTTTTCCCCTAAATGATAGTTGAATAATTTAGGCTATTTTATATGAAATAAAACAAAAAATAATCTCTCTTCCTATATGAAACAGATTAATGTTATTGTTTATCTTATTATTTATTTATTTATTTATTTTTTTTTGCATTCCTTTAAAAAGTGCGTGCTTGTGGGGCTTATGCCCCATGCCTCACACTTTAGGCCATTGAAAACCTTGCCCCATGCCTTCGCGTTTAAAACAATTGCTTACGCCTTGCCTCACATAGGCAAAAGGATTCATGTATGCCTCGCGCTTTTTAAAACATTGGCTAAACCCTTGTTGGTGTAAATGCTGTATCGGGGTTATATCTTGGCGTATTTGGGTAACATAATTCGTGGGGTTAGCATCTAAATCATTGCCTCTTGGTTGTAGTTTCACTCTATTACCTTTTCTTAGCATCCCCAACCATCCCGCTTCCTCCATGTGTTGGATGGACTCTTCAAAGTCCCAAGCGAGTTGCGTGTCCCTATGTGTGGACACAGATTCCCTGGGACTCTTTGTTTTTTTTAAACTAATTTTTTTTAAAGAAAATAAAATTCAATATAGAGAAATTTGGGGTTTGAACTCTGTGGGGGAAAGAATTGGGTTTTGCTTCTAAGATTTGGTAAAAACCCTGCCAAAATCTACTAAGAAAGTCGTAATATTTTGCCAAGGACTCGTCGTTATAAAATAAAAATAAATTAATAATTAAATATTCAGCCGAGTCCCCAGATCCTATTTTTTGGGGTTTGCCGAGTTTGACACCTTGTATCCGCGTTGGACTCCGACACATGTTCGTGTTCATGCAACACAGCTTCCTCCCTATGGTACATGAGTATCTGTATATGACAAAAGTACCGTAATTGACATGATATGACATGGATACATTTCAGGTATATAATTATAATAAATAAATAACGTATGTAACAACGACCTGAACACGTGTGTCAATGTCCGACATAGATACGAGCTGTTTTATATGGCGCCTTTAGGAAGTTTGACACGCACACATTCAGATACATTTATTATAATATAATATTTTTTTTATATCTAAATCAAAAGTTTTTAATAAAAGTAAGGAAAGAAATATATGAAAAGTAAAAGTAAACATTTCTATATGCTATTGAGCTATCCAATAACATAATGAACATTAGATTTATTAAGGGAAAACTATCAAACAACTTCAGCTGTGTTTAACAACTTAACAAAGTATTGTATGGAGGATGGAATAGACAAACCCTCTTTAGAAATCATTTTCTCAATAAAAAATTATTAAAATAAAGGGTGACATTGTCGATATGACGCTTATCTGCGTGTCAACGTGTCTGATATGACAAAAAACTCTAAAAGTGTTGTGTCCTTGTTACACAGTGGATAACAAAATCAGAAAAAACAACATATTAATATTAATATTAGTTTAAATCAATATTCCAATAGTATTAATTTTATTAATATAAAATGAAATATTTTGTAACACTTATTTGATTATCATACTTTTTTATTGTATGTTTATACATACATTTGCGTATTAATGTGCATCCTTTATAACATTATATCTGAAAGTATCCTTGTAATAGGTTTTAGGACATCGGTAGGATACTTGTTTCCTTATTCGTGTTCCTAATTTTGGAAAATGTTGAGTCATATCCCCGCTTCCTGTTTCTGTGGCCGTATATGTAACTTGGCATCATAGCTTCTTCGTCGTATGTCTGGAGCCATCTATCCAATAAAGACCTTTTCGTCTTATAATTCCCCATCCTGTATTTGTGTCCTTATCCGTCTTCGTTTATTGGCATCATAAATTCTTCATCCATGCAGATGTATCAGGGTCAACGATCCATCATAAGATGGGTTGAGAGGGGTAATAGGGGGGATGATACGATGCTTCACACGGTATATGTCATGGATCCAAGGGTGGGTGGTAGTATTCTGAGTGTTTTAGAGATGGAGATACTTTCACATGTGGGTCGCACATGTACGATACCCATATTTGAGGGTCTCATTTCAATGAACTTTTTTTTTGATTGGTAAAAGAGATATATTAAACGGGGCTGAGGGGCCCCCCAAAATATGTACAAGGGCATCCTTAAACAAACAAGGCGAAACAAAGCAAAGCAAAACAGGCCTCCAAAAAACAAGCTAGAAAGGCTACAATTATGAAATCAGCCGACCCCACCGACACACAAAGTCTTCAAATCTGAAACTATGAAGCTTGGGAATGACAGATCCCCAGAAGTAAACCGCCGCTTTAATCTTCAAGATGATCTTCTCCACATCAACCCCTTTATCTTTGAAAATACGAAGATTGCTCTCTTTCCAAACCTCCCAACAAATAGCGAAAGGGATGAGTCTCCACAGAGTACGACCACTATCGGAAAACGCTTTCGAATGCCATTCTGTGAACAGGTTGAAGACTGACCTGGGGAGCACCCATGACATACCGAAGAGGCTCAAGAACGTATCCCAAATAGTCCTCATCACTCTATAGTGGATAAGCAAATGATTAGTCGTCTCCTCGTCGCTGCAGCACATGATACATCTCTTGTGCATGTGGAACCCACGCTTTTTAAGCTTCTCCACCGATAGAATCTTATCCAACATGGCACACCACACAAAGAACTTCACTTTGGAAGGGATGGGATTCTTCCAGATGTTGTTGGCTGGGAAAAAATTGGGAGAGACACCCGATAAAGAATTGTAGAGGGCTTTTACTGAGAACTTGCCCTTGGGGTCATCTATCCACCATCTTCTGTCCTCCTCACTCTCCGTGAGATTTACCCCTTTTAAACGATTAAGTAAAGCCACCATTGAGTCCACCTCCCAATCGTTGATCCTTCTTCTTAGATCTAGATCCTAGGATAGAGAGCCATTATTGGAGGACGAGACGGCTCGAATCAATTCTCCTTTCCTGTTGGATATGGCATAGATAGAGGGAAATTCTTCACCGAAAGGGAGATCCCCACACCACCTATCTTCCCAAAATCTGACGTTGTGCCCCTTCCCCACTCTGAAAGTGCTTCTATTCCTAATCTCCCCCATCAACTTGGAGATACCTTTCCACACCCCCGTCCCATACGAAGAGGATGGAATTCTACTGTCCCACCCGTTCGGATCTACACCCTGCTTGGCCGAGATCACTTTTCTCTATAAGCTCTCTCTTTCAGTGCCGAATCTCCAAACCCATTTACTGAGCAAAGCATTGTTCTTGGGCCTAATAAGCCGAATGCCAAGTCCGCCTTCTTTTTTATCCAAACATATCCTTGACCAGCTGACAAGGTGAAACTTATGGTGCTCTTCGTTATCATCCCATAAAAAATTCCTGATAATACTTTCGATCTTCTTGGCGATTCCCATGGGGAGAAAGAAAAGAGACAAGTAATAGATAGGTAGGTTGGAGAGGGTGCTTTTCACTAGAGTAAGCCCGCCGCCTTTGGATAGGAATGGTCTTTTCCAATGGGCCAATCTCCTTTGGAACCACTCTACAACCGGATCCCAAATACTCTTGGATCTATAGCTCGCGCCCAAAGGAAGACCGAGATAGACCATAGGAAGTTGCCCTTTTCTACAAGCCAAAGTAGCATCGATCAAGTCCAAACACCTAACATCTCCCAGTTCAAAGACTTGGATCTTCTCGAGATTGGCACAAAGCTCAGAAACTGCCTCAAAACAACGTAAGATGCCTCTGAGAGCTTGAGCTTGGGAGTGGGATGCCTTCATGAAGAAGATAGTATCATTTGCGAACTGCAGGTGGGAAATGGTGGACCCTCTCGTCCTGTAGAAAAACCTTTCAAAAAACCTCCATCGATCGACTTGGAAGCCATATGACTCAACTCTTCCGCCACTAAGAGAAATAGATATGGGGATAGAGGATCCCCTTGTCGAAGACCTCTAGTACTCCTGAAGAAACCAACAGGCGCTCCGTTAACAAGAACCGAGAACCGGGTCGTTGACAAGCAAGTGCAGATCCAAGATCTCTATTTCTCCCCGAACCCCATACAACCCATCACGTACTCGAGGAACGGCCAATTAACGTGATCATAAGCCTTCTCCAAGTCCACCTTACCAATAATGCCAGGAGTGCCTCCTTGGATTCTCGAATCAATGACCTCGTTAGCTATCAAAACCCCATCAAGGATCTGACGGTCACTCACAAACGCCCCCTGAAAGGAAGATATAATATTGCCCATCACTCTTTGAGTTTGGTTGCCATCACCTTGGCGATAATTTTATGTGTTGCCAATCAAGCTAGCTTGGAAGTCGGCAAGAGAAACGACTCCTTCTTTCTTAAGAAGTAGGGCTATAAATGTAGTGTTTACTCTCCAGTCGAGCCACGAATCCTGGTAGAACTCCTCCACCACCTGCATAAAATCTTGTCCCACAATAGACCAATAGCTACTAAAGAAGGCTAAAGGGAAGCCATCAAGCCCAAGCGCCTTGTCGTCCCCAAGGGACTTAATGGCGGCTAGGACTTTCTCCTCCTCGAATGGTCTCTCCAGCCACCTACCTTGATCCTCCTCTAGAATGCCAAAGTCCAGCCCGTCCAGCTTCGGCCTAACTGCCACTTTTTCAAAATAGAGATTGGAATAAAATGATACAATAGCATCTCTAATTCCTGTCTCATCTTCAATCGACGACCCATCTACCTTTATGCTAGAGATGTTATTGACTCTTCTTCTGGCGTTGGCTATCCTGTGGAAAAACTTGGTATTCCTATCCCCTTCTCTGAGCCATCTCATTCTGGACTTTTGCTTCCAACTAATTTCCTCCAAACGAGCCAATGCCAAAAACTCCTTCAACTCCGTCCTACTGTAAACTTCCATAGGGATGGCCTCGGTTTCTTCTTGCCTGTCTATGCGAGCTATCTCCTCCATCACTGCACCCATCTTCTTGTCAATTCTGCCAAAAACCTCCCAATTCCAAACTTTCAAATGCTTTTTAAGAGCATTGAGTTTAATCCAGAAAATGTAACTAGCTCTACCAGTAATAGCAAAGGAACTCCACCAAGATTCCACCTTGTTAAAGAAGGATGACTCTTTCATCTATAAGAACCAATTTCAGGGTAGTGATACTTACATAAGTACAACAGGAGTGGAATTGAACACTCACAATCTTGAGAAAGGTAGATAGTGGTGTTATCATGGAGATTTGAGGTAATCGATATCTTGACTAGGTGGTGTTGAAGGCGTAGGGTCGGCTTGGGGATTATTTTTATGTGGGATTCTATATGCATTAGTGGGTTGGACAAGGTTAAGGGTTCTTACTCTATAAATGTCACTTTTGAGGAGTGTTTTGATAATTTTGGATGAATGTTGTCAGCAATTTATGACCTTAATAATTAGTGTGAGAGGAGCAAGCTTTAGGAGGAGCTTAGTAAGGTCTGGAATAGATGGAATATTCCTTGGTGCTTTTGGAGTGTGTGTGTGTGTGGGGGGGGGGGGGGGTGGTTCGATTTGCGAGGGAGAACTCAAGAGGAAGTAGGCTTTTTACTGTTAAGTGAATTTTTTTGAATTCATCCGAGGTATTTACTTGATTAATCTCCCACTTAGTGGGGCTGCTTTCACGTGGTTAAATCAGCAAGAGAATCCTATCTTGTGTCAACTAGATAGATTCCTTATTGATTTGGAATGAGAAGCTCATTTTCCTTGTGGTCCAATATGTTCTTTTTCGGCTAGTGTTTGAGCATAGGCCTACTTGGTTCAACGGTGGGACTGAAGAGACGCCCGACTTTGTTTAGATTTGAGAATATGTGGATAAAAGATCCTACTCTCAGGAAGAAAGTTTAAAGGTGGTGGAAAGAAGCTCTGATCACAAGTGGGTGGGTTATTCTTTTTGTATGAAGCTTAAGGTGTTAAAGGAGAAGCTTAAATCTTAGAATGTGGAAGTATTTGGTAAGGTTGGACAAAGGAGACCTGAGCTTATAAAAGAAATTATTTGGATTCTTTAGAAGAGAATACCCTATCCCTAGAGGAGATTGCGAAGAGGGAGTTGTTCAAAAGTGACCTTGCGGAAATGTGTAAGAGGGAGGAGATAAGTTGGGGGCGAAAGTCTATAATCAGGTGGTTAATGGTTGAGGATAAGAATACGAGCTTTTTGCATGCTTGTGCTAATGCCTGAAGGAGAACTAATACCATATCCAGAATCAAGGTGGGGGACAGGGTGGTGGAGGATGAGGATGAAGTCAAAATGGAGACTAGAATATTAGAAGAAAGTGAAGAGACTTTATTTAGTAGAGCACAGAGTGTCCCTTGCTCCTGATGGCATGGAGTTTAATGTATTAGAGAGTTGTAGTTCATCCTGGTTGGAGAGGAGGTTTGTGGAAGAAGAAGTCTACGCAGCCATTAAATCCTTGGGTGGTGACAGCTTTGGGTCTAGACGGGTTTTCGATTGCATTTTATAAGTATGAAAGTTTTACATGAATTCTATGCCAGGGCGGTATGAGATAAAGGTATGCTTCGTTAATTTACCTTATTTCGAAAATTGAAGGAGCAGAGGAGATTAAAGATTTTTAAGTGCATTGGCCTCACTTGTAGCCAAAGTTCTTTTAGGGAGGCTTAAGCAGGTGGTTGATATAGTGGTGGGCCCACACCAAGGAGCTTTCATTAAGGGTTCCTAGATTTGGGATGACGTCCTCATTGCTAGTGATTGTATTGATGCTAGAAGAAGGAACTGGGAGAAGGGGCTAGTGTGTTAACTCTATATAGAGATGGCTCATGATCACGTGGAATGATTTTTTTTTTTTGACTACTTGATTGATGGGCAGTATGGGGTTTGGTGTTAGGTGAGGAAGTGGATGTGGGTGTGTGTGTCAACTGCATATTTCTCAATCTTGGTGAATGGTTTGCCTGAGGGATTCTTCCAAAGCTCTAGGGGACTTATACAAGGCGATCCGATCTTGCCCTTGCTATATCAGTGGTGGAAGCTCTTAGTAAGTTGATTCGAATAGTGGAAGAGTTGGGCCTAGCAAACATAGGAAGGCGGTCCAACAGACATTCCATACATCTAGCACAATCTGCAAATGTATAATCCACATCATCCCTAATCCCTATCACCATGTCCGTCCCAAGATTGATCCTCAAGCTGAAGATTGCTTCAAAGCACCAAAGAATGTCTCGAAGATTAGTTGCCTTATACACCGAAGCATCCAAAAACAAAATGGTATTATCGACAAATTGCAAATGGGAAACAATGGGACCTTCCGTACCCGCCCTAAAATCAGAAATAAGCCCTTCTCATGCTTTACAAATGACCTTACTCACAACCTCTGCCACAATAAAAAAAGGAACGGACAAAGAGGATCACCTTGTCTAAGATATTTAAAACTGTGGAAGAATCTCTCCAGTGCATCGTTAACAAGGACCGAGAGAGATGCAAAAGAAATTCAAGCATTTACCAAGTCCTCCACTTTATTCCAAACCCCATTCTTTCTAATAAAGAATCGAGAAAGGACTAATCCACATGGTCATATTGTTTTTCTGCATCCAGTTTATAAATCACCCCTCTCACCACTTCTAAGCCTGGAATTACATTCGCTAGCAATCAGCACAACATCCATAATTTGATGCCCTTTGATGAAAGCACCTTGGTAAGGACCCACCACTCGGTTGATGATCTGCTTCAATCTTCCGGCCAGAACATTAGCCAAAATCTTGTACATACTCCCCACAAGGCTTATGGTCTAAACTCTTTCAATTATTCGCCCCCTTCTTTCTTTTGAATGGGCGTCAGGAAAGTAGCATCTGAGCCCCTATCCCACCTTGTTTAATGAGGTCCCAACATTCTTTGTAGAATTCTATGGGGAAGCTGTACGGGCTTATTCCCCTTAAGTGATTTTATAGCCTCTAAGACTTCCTTCTCTTCAAACTTCCTCTCAAACCAATCACTCTTGGAATTATCCGAGGAATAAAAAACAATACCATCCATGATCTAACAACGGTCTAGAAGAATGCTCCTCATTGTAAAGAGGCTTATAAAATTGGACCATTGCCTTTTGGATTTCTTCTCCCTCTTCTACAATGCTACCCCCCACCCAAACCTTGCAAATGAAGTTGGCCCTATTTCGTGCATTTGCACAGAAATGAAAGAATTTGGTGTTTTTGTGCCCAACTTTTAGCCACCGAATCACTTGATTTTTCCCTCCAAGAAATGTCATCTTCCGGGTCAACTCACCAGCCTCCTTTCGTACCATATGCCCTTCCACCCTTCTATTCTTTAGATAAATGCGTCTCTTTCCCTTTTTGTCCAATTCTATTTTATGGTTAAGATTTTTTTTTTCCACATCCACGTGCCCAAAAGCCTCTTTATTCCAAATCCTTATTCTCTCTTTTAGGAACTTTAGTTTCATATGGAATCTTTGGCCTGCTCATCCATCAACAATGCAATATGTCCACCATTCTTCTATCTTCTCTTTAAACCAGATCTGTAAACCACATATTCTCAAACTTAAAAGGGGCCGGCTATTATCATATACGTATTTCTACGTATATTTCATGTATTACTCTTGAGGGGTATATTTGTCTTTTTGTATTCATTTTTTACATAAAATAAGATTATGGAGTCATTGTGACCTAATCACAAGACATCCTTCCTTTCTCTGTTCTCTCTTGTCTAAATCTAACCCTAATTGAAGAATTCAACTTGGTATCAGAGCCTTATGGCTTGGGAGGTCGTGGGTTCAAGTCTCTAGCGGAGTGTATTCCCGCTGAGGGGGAGTGTTAGCGGATGATTTGTTCCCGCGCACGTGTTGTGTTGGCCCGACGACCCGTTGATATACATAGTTGTTTCACCCTTCCCCAAAAGGTCGATTTTTTGGGGTAAATGGTTATTTAACATGGTATCAAAGCAGACGGGTTAGTTGAGAAGTACAAGGCGTGATTAGTAGCCAAGGGGTACACCCAGATTTATGGGATTGACTGTGTGGAAACCTTTGCACCCGGGGCAAAGATAAACTCCATCAGGGTGTTGTTGTCTTTGGTAGCAAACCAAGAGAGGCCTTTGCATCGGCTAGATGTGAAGAATGCCTTTCTTCATGGGGACCTACATGAAGAAGTGTATATGGTGCCCCTACCTGGATTCACTCCACCAGGAAATAGTAGCAAGGTGTGTCGACTGAAGAAAGCTCTCTATGGGCTTAAACAATCTCCAAGGGCATGGTTCGAGAGATTTACCCTAGCTGTAAAAAGGCTAGGTTATACTCAAAGTCAGGCCGATCACACCTTATTTTTGAAGCATCAAGGGAAGAACACCACTTCCCTCATTGTTTATGTTGATGACATCATTCTCATAGGAAATGATGCAGAAGAGGTAGCTAAGCTGAAGCGCCAGTTAGCAGAGGAGTTTGAAACCAAAGATCTAGGACTTCTCAAGTACTTCCTAGGCATCGAAGTTGCAAGATCCAGTCAGGGGATCTTCATCTCTCAGAGGAAGTATGTCTTAGACTTGTTACAAGACTCAGACAGATTAGGTACCAAACCAGTGGACACTCCTATAGAACAGAATCACCGGCTGATGTTAGCGGTGAGCTACTACAGGATGTAGGGAGCTTTCAGAGGTTAGTTGGGCGATTGATCTATTTCCTGACTCGACCGGACATTGCCTATGCAGTGAGTGTGATCAGTCAGTATATGCATTCACCCAAAGATGTTCATCTCGAGGCAGCACATCGGATCTTGAGATATCTCAAGTCAGCTCCTGGTAGAGGTCTTCTGTTTGAGAAGAATGGCCACATGCATATAGAGGCGTATACTGATGCCGACTGGGCATAGGCCAAAGATGATCGGAGATCTACTTCTGGATATTGTATCTTTGTTGGGGGCAATTTGGTCACTTGGAGAAGCAAAAAGCAACTCGTTGTCGCCAGATCTAGTGCAGAGGCCGAATTCAGAGCAATGACACATGGCTTGTGTGAGATGCTCTGGTTGAAGGTGTTGGTTGCTGAACTTGCTTTCCCAGTATCAGGGTCTGTGAGCTTGTACTGTGACAATAAGGCCGCCATCAGTATTGCTCACAATCCCGTGCCGTATGATCGTGCCAAACACATTGAGGTGGACCGGCACTTCATTAGGGAGAAGATTGTCTCTGGAGCAGTGTGCACCCCATTTGTGAAGACTGATGAACAGGTTGCAGATGTCTTCACGAAGGGAGTTCCAAGCTGGCAACTCCATAAATGTTTGTTCAAGTTGGGCATGAGAGATATCTATGCACCAACTTGAGGGGGAGTGTTATCATATACGTATTTCTACGTATATTTCATGTATTACCCTTGAGGGGTATATTTATCTTTTTGTATTCATTTTTTACATAAAATAAGATTATGGAGTCATTGTGACCTAATCACGAGACATCCTACCTTTCTCTCTTCTCTAAATCTAACCCTAATTGAAGAATTCAACTCCAGCCTTATCCTAGGTACCACATTGTGAAGAATGATAAGAACATGATCTGAGGCAGGTCTAGGAAGGGCCTATTGGCTATGCATAAACTCTGAAAAGGTCTTCATACATGGGCTAATTCTGCCTCCCCCTTTTTTCTCATGAGAGAATTGCATGACATTAAAATCCCCTTCAATACACCATGGTTGACACCATCTTCTCCTCCCTGAGTCCAATTCTTTCCAAAAACACCTTCTAATCTTTTGATTATTCGGTCCATAAACCGAGGTGAGAGCCTATTGGAATTGATCAGCTACATTCTTGAATACTACCAAGACCAAGTAATTTCCCACCCAAACATCCTTGCCTTCCACCACCTTAGAGTCCTACATAATAACTATGCCACCTGCAGTACCTGACACTGGAAGAGCGGCCCATTCTACTTGTCTACGGCCCCAAATGTCTGAAGCCATTTTCCAGTTAACTACTTCTAATTTTGATTGTTGGATTAACACAATCTTAACCTTATAATCTAACAACGTCTACTTGACCACAAATCTGCGAGAGGGACTCCCTAGGTCCCTAACATTCCATGCAACAATCTTCATGAGAAAAGATAAGGTCTATCCCTTCCTTACTCGTCCCCTACCTTTCTTAACCTCTGCTTTGTTCAGCCTTGCTTCCCCCGTCGTAAGAGTTTGCACCCTTCAACAAATTTTAATTCTTTCTCAACTCTGGATTTAAGAATTGCCTTCCTCTTAGGGTTGTGACTAAACATTGTCTGCTCCCCAGATTCCAATTCCTGAAACCATTCCTCTGCACTATGATCACTAAGGAATGGTCTAATCTTTTGCTTAATGACACTGTGTATGCTACTAATTCAACATCCCTTCTACAGATTCAGCCGTCCACTGTTTCTGTTGAATTAGTCCAACACCCCACCACCACCACCACCACCCACCCGGAACTATCCCCTTCTGTGTCTTTTTAGCTATCAAGTTTGGGCAAAGCAATGACATGACTACCGGCTGCAAGTCCATTCATGGAGGTTATATTAGTTGTGATATTGTAAGTTTTTGTCTTTTCCCTTTCTTGCTAATTAGAGTTTTTCTCATTAGCCTCTCTCTTTGTAAGTATTTCTTTTTTTTTTTTTTAATTTAAAATTTTATACTATCACACTTCACTTGTCAAAAGAAAAAAGAAAGATCTAGGGTGTTTGAATTTGCATGGTCACTGTAGTGAAGTGGCTGATGAGTTATTTGATGTTTCTTTTTATGAGCTATCGGTAGACAAAATCTTCAAGTTGCTTAACAGAGGAAGTCATTGATAAAACTTTCATGTTAGTTTTCCTATTTTGGTTTTGTTTTTGGTTAGTACTAGAGTAATGTCTTCTTTTTGGGAGATTGCTGCAGGTTCCTTTGGACTAATTGTTTCACATATGATCACCTCTCCATGATCAGTAATTGCTACTGGAAATTAGTACGTCCTGTTGGCTAGTTAGCTGTCTAAGTTGAGACTATTATCTTCCTAGGTCCTGCCAATATTGTCATTTTACTTCCTATGCATCATACATTTCTTTTTTATTTTATTTAATTTTATTGTGCATATGGATCCATTTTTCCTATTGTTCTTGTTGTTTTAGTGTGTGCATGTGTGCTTCCACCATGTATGCTTGTGTTTGTTCTGTTTATGCTTCCTTCTGAACAATCTTCTATGCTACAATGCTGGAGAAATTAGGTATGGAGGGTTTTGCAAGCATTTCTTCTTCAAGCAGCAGAGAAACATCCTCAGTTGGTGTCAACCCACAGCTCTCAGTGCCACCACCACCCTCTTATGTGTAAAAAATTCTTGTTCATTTTCTAACTTATAAAAAAATAATAATTCTAATTCTCTCCATTTTTGTGTGGAAAGTGAGCAGTTATTATATGTCAATAATTGTACAGGAATTCTATGTTTTTCTATTAAATTTCATAATCTCGACGTAATTTCCTTATTTTTTTTTTTCAATCGGTTAATGGGCTTATTTCCTTATTCTCTGCTTTATCTTCTGATTATGTTTATAGAGGGTCGCCTCTCTTTTGGATTGGAGTTGGAGTTGGGCTCTCAGCACTATTTTCTTGGGTGAGAAGCTTAGGGATCACTTATATGCCTTTGGCTATGATATTATTTTACTTGTAATGTCAAATGTTATATCTTAAGGTGCCTTTTGCCCTTTATATTTTATATTTTAACGATCTGAATGACATTGTCCAGGTCGCAACAAACTTAAAGGTAGGTGCATTCAATCCTTTTACCTTCTTTTAAGGTATGCATTAGCCCTTTTGAATTGCTGGTGATGTTACTACAATGTTCTTTTCTGGAAGTATCAGGAGTATTAGCAGAAAGGAGATCCAATTGGCTTATTTTACTTATGTTTCTGATATAATTTGATATACAATCTTTATTATGTGGTTTGACCACTGATATTGTTATTTGCTACACTGTCTTTTATGGAACTTAAAGGTTTTACATGTGAATATAGCGTAGGGTGCTGGCATATTAATAGTTTTTTTTGTAACTGCAGTTTACTTTTTTCCATCTAGGGAATAGAGCAAGAAAGGCTAACCCCTGCTTATGAACTGGAAAAAAAGTGTGAGATAGGTTAACTACTAAAGAAACTTCAGCTACTTAATTCTTTAAGCATAACTTTGAGGGCCCTTGGAGGGGGAAGGTAACTCCTTGAATGCCATTAATGGTAAGGTGGTGTAAGGGAGTGACCTTGGGGACTTGCCAATGTGATTCACCACATAATGGAATTCGTTTGAGGATGGACTCTAATCATCTAAGAAGCAAAGGAATGTGAATAATATGGTGGGTTTTTTTTGTTGGGAAAATTCGGTGTAATAGATACTTATAGCAGGACATATGGGTATTTTCCATTTCATATATTCTAGGTTTGGGTTATTTATCAAAAAAAAAAAATTCTAGGTTTGGGTTTATTACTTTGGATGTATCTTGGCATGTAAGCCCATTATCTTGGCTTGTAGGCCCATTATGTATGCTAAGTGCTAACCACTGTATATAATAAAATTAGGGCTGAGAGTTATCTCTCTCTCCCTTGTACACTCATTTCTTTCTTCTCCTTTCTCTACATGGTATCAGAGTCTCTGAGGCTCATAACTTCTTGAATACCTAACTGAACCATGCGAAATCAGAGGAGTTTTTACTCGTGAGATTGTGATCTACAATTTGGTACGACCATACATCCACTGACGTCAGTGTACTGTACGGTCTAGTCAGCATGTGAAGCACACATCTTGGTTTGTCTTGACACCCTCTGTTTTTTGGTGATTTTCTGGAATTTTTTATGGCCATTTGCAGGTTTTTTTGTTTTTTGTTTTTGATTAAGTGTATATTATTTTTTTGAAAGTGGTTTTATGGGTTTAAAGTTTGATTTTCCTGAAAAATCAGTTAGGGCCAGATTGATTTTGACCTGAGATTTGATCTTCATCGTTGGATGTTCCTGGATTGGGTTAGAAGTGGATAAATTGTTTTTTTTTCTGCTCTTTCCATTGATATATGGGTTGCCATGAGATTTGCATTGGTTAGTTAGTATTACTCCATTTTTTGAGAGACATTTGGGCTGTTTTTACAATATTTTTAGATATTTTGCGGTTTGGCTTGTGTACATGGGTGTTGTTTTCTTTATAAAATCATGTTACCTTGCTATGATTCTTATTCAACTTGATAAAACATATGTTGGATAGTCTCTTTACTAACATTTGAGTCAATTTGGATTCATTCAATAATGGATTGTGGACTTGGAGCCTTTGTTTGATCCCATTTAATTCATGATTAGATGTATTGATACCTTGATATCCAAGCGTTTGTTTATTTGCCCCTTTGAGTGATTCTCTTTAATTAAGTCATGGCCGAAGAGATTTCTTCATCCACCATGTGATCTATCAGTGATAGAATCCCTTTTTTCTCTGTTAGTGGATAAATGCCTTTGGAAATTACCACCGTGAAGTTGAATAGATCAAACTACATACCATGGTCACATCCAATCAAAATATTTCTCACTTCTAGAATGTTAATGAGGTATGTTAATGGCAAGGTGGTTAAGAGTGAACACTTCTTTTTACTATCATTGCGGACAGTAAAATTCACTGAAACATTGGATTTTTCTTTAAAAAGAAAACACATTTCGCAATAATTTAGCAAATTTCACTGTCTTTGTCGAATTTTAGTGAAACAAATCAGCGAATCTTATTTAATTTTTTGTTAAAATTTATATGTAATACATAAAGTTCAATTTGCCCATATAAAATTTAACAAGATATTCTGAATGTTGTCAAAGTTTAATTCATTGCTGAACATGCGTCTTAGTATCCACAAGGAAGTCTAGGAATCACTACTTCTTTGGGTTGCTAGCCTATCTTTGTGTTTACACAGTTTCCTATTTGTGGTTTTCTTTATTTTAATTTGATATATGTTGTCTACAGGGTTCAGCAATTTTCAAAGTCCATACTTAATCTAAATGTGGTTCTTTGTTTAATTAATCTTGTTTAAGGGTCACGTCTGTTGACGTTGTTATACTTTTTGTTTCTTCATATTCAGATAATTCACCGTCTATGTATCTTAGTTACCTAAGACACTGTGGTTAATTTAGTGCACATGCAAATTATAGCTTCTGTTTCAGGGGTACAATGCGGCATTATTGGAGAGCAGTAACCTTTCACTCTGATTTTTTTTGGAATATCCATTTTCCTAGGGTTTGTTTGTATTTATAGTTTAAACATTGGCTGGAATCTTCTTTCAGAAATACGCTATGCAGCAAGCTTTCAAGACTCTGATGGGGCAGATGTCCTCGGGAAATAGCCAATTCAGCAATTCTGCCTTCTCTCCAGGATCACCTTTCCCATTTCCATCATCCGCAACATCAGCCCCAGCTGCCTCATCTTCTCCTGTTGCTTCACAACCCGTTGTCACGGTAGATGTCGCTGCAACGAAAGTAGAAGCAGCACCTGCCACTGAAGTCAAGGATGACACTAAAATAAAGAAGGAACCAAAGCGATATGGTATACAAGCTTTGCAGATTTTGAGCACCGTTATCTACTGTTAATTAGAGCATGCATTCATACTTCCTACCTCAATAATGTTTTGTTAGTACAATGTTATGCATTTTGTTTTTGTGTGGATCATGAAATGTTTTTGTGCCTTTCGCTGCAGTAGCCCCAGACCCAATAGAATAAGTTCATGCACTTCTATCTGAATGTGTAGCTCATTCATTGTCTAGGTGTGTCTGTATTCTTTATTAATTTTTTTTTTTAAACTGGATGCTGCACAGTTAATGTACTTACCATTCTCATCTAATTGGCGAGTGCTAGCTTGATTGCTAAGTGGTGCATTGAAAAGTTTGTGTTTTTGTTTTACTTCTGGTTGATGTTGTGTCTGGAATTCATAGTTATTTTCCTCAACTCTTTCACTGAAATGTTTTTCCCGATGTCTATGTTAGTGATAACATTTGTTCTACAAACTTTGCTCAGTCTTATTTGGTTGGTTCAGTGGTTAATGTGAAGTGGCGCTGGTATGGACCTCTTGAGCTGTATGTCTCCCATTAATTGTCCCTTGTTGATATGGTATTAGAATAGGATGTCTAGGATTTTTTTCAGTCTGTCTCTCTGCAGAGTTGTTTGAAGAGCTGAATGAATATTTAATGAAAGATCTATTCTGAACTTGCAGCTGCCAAAGCCTTTGACTTTCTCATTTTTTGATTTTCAATCTAAACCCCAGATGGGCATAGAAGCATTAGACTGGGCTTCTTATCCATTGGAGATCCAATATTTAGTATAGAAACAATGAATCCTGATTTCGAGGTTTCAGAACGTGCCATAATGCATCCTGGTTATTTTTGCATCTGCCATCTTCTGCTGTATTTTTTTACTGAGTGGATATCTACAAGTTTATGGTTATTTTTCAAATATATTATTCTCAGATTTTTACAAGTTTATGGTTATTTTTCAAATATATTATTCTCAGATATCCTTTTGGGATCTGTCGTTTTACCAAGGTGTTGTTTTCGGATAGGTATAAACAGAGCATAGATTAAGTTCAAGAACAACCAGAAGTATGGCAGATATGATGCTTCACTGATATTCATTTTGTTCTAGCATATATCTGGTTGGATGCAGGCATGGAGCAGCCTTCCTCACACAAAATCTTGTTGAGGTTTTGGGTTGAGATAATTTAGCCAGTCCCAAGTAGTCGGGATAACACTTTGTTGATCAATTTAGAGCAACTTACCTTGATGAAATAGAATGGAAAGTGCACACATCTTTCTTCCCTGTTCAGAATCTGCTATGATGTTTTTTCCTAGCAATTGTGCATTAGGTTATGAATGATGTGAACCTGAATTTGATGATCCAAGGATGATGGGTGGGGATCCAATGACACTTTCTCATCATGTTTTCATTACTCTCTTTGTGGAAATTAGCTAAGCGGTGGCCCATTGTTCTTTTCCCTTTCTGAGGTAATTTTGGCATTTCGTTCATGAGTTATGGGTAAATGTGGACTTATCCCATTGGTTTGATTAATGGACACATACTTTTGTAGTTCTGTACTCATTGTGATGTGAACCCCAAGAGAGAAGTGCCTCTTGCATGACTTTGCTTTTGATTTTGCCTTTATTTTGAGAGTTGGGTGGCATTTTTGTAATTCTTTACTTGGTGACTGACGTTTCTGTAATTTCTGCTGTGGTATGTTTTGTAATTAAGTCAGCAAAGAAGTGCTTGTTGTAAAGTTGTAGGTCAGTTCTCTCTCTTAATAAATAGGAGAGGTCACAAGAAGGAAGAGAAGAATTTTTGAAATGCCATTTTTGGGCTAGAAAAAAGGTTCGGTTTTTTTTTTTGTCATGAAAAAGCTTTCAAAAATATATTTTCTGGGGCAAATATGACGATCCAAACAGGCCATCAGTTTTTGAGAGAGAACAACCTTATTCTTGATACAGAGTTGGTTTTTGTTCTTGCTTGAATCAAATGGAAACATCTCCTTAATTTCTGGAAATATCTCTCCTCTTCCTCTCTCAAAATCATAGGTCTCTGTGGAAGCTATTCAATATAATATCTTTCTCTCCTCTTCAATTTTCTTTCTCATTTATGTGTTTATGGCTCCACAAGAATATATTTCAATTTTCATGGCATCTTGTATGGGATTCACGTGAGTTAGTAAACAGGTTATCCGATATGATTCTGTGGAATGGTTGATGAAAACCACAATCTCTCTCAAAACCACTCCATCCTTGTGATCTCACTGGAATCGACTGGGAATATTTTAAGACCACTGCAATATATTTTTCATGGGTTACCATCTGAGTCAAGCACAAAACTGACATTAACGTTGTTGCTTATTTGGCTAGAGAAAGATTTCTTAGGAGGAAGGACATGCTCTATAAATTCTACATTGACTTGATAAGTTGGATCCAGTCTTGTACTATATCCTTTACTTAGAACATTGGTACCTCGCATCCTGCATTTTATGTTAATCCTTTTTCGTTGGATTGTTAAGATTTGATCTTCTGATCATATGACTTGATATGGTATCTATTCTTTTCAGCCACAAAGTAAGAAATCTGTCTCTTGCCAATGGGTCATCAGTCTTCTCTTTTCTTCCTTCTGGATTTGGCGTATGTCCCTGTCAAATTTTCTCTCTATTTGTATTATCAGTGAGAGGCATATAACTGGAACTTGACTTTCCAACTTATTATGGGCATTTTCCAGTTCAAGTTATTAATAGCAAAGAGATTTCGGAAGATTGGGGTTACTGACAGGTTGGCAGCCAGTGTAAAACTTTTGCCAAGTCTTACCATGAATCCTGATCCATTATTACATTTAGCTCATGCTAGGGTGTTCCTCAGAAGTGACGTGTTGCAGTGGCACCCAGTTGCAGTGGGAAGTGGGCAAGGGTTTGCTAGGGCGTACGCTAGAAATGGTGCACTGCAATGGCACCTGATTGCAGTAAAAAGTAAGCTAGGGTTCCCACACCACTGGACGAGTGCGAGTAAAGAAGTTAGTCTAGGGAAGTAGGATTTGTCTTGCCAATTGGAATGTTGGTACTTTAGCAAGTAAGAGCTTAACGTTAGTAGATACAATGAAAAGGAGAGTTAACATAACCTGTTTACAAGAGACAAAGTGAAAGGGGCAAAAGCTAAGAAAATAAATGGTTCCAAACTTTTGGTACACGAGAGAAAATAAAAAGAAAGGAGTAGGAATACTATAGATAATGATATGAAAGATAAAGTTGTAGGAGTAAAGAGAATAGATGATAGGTTGTTGTTAATAAAAATAGTGATAGGTGAAGAGATTATTAACATTATTAGTGCTTATGCACCTCAAGTTGGATTAAGCGAAAGCATTTAAGAGAATTTTGGGAACATGAATGGATTGAAGCAAGGAATTCCTGATGCAGAGAGGACATTTATAGGAGGGGACTTAAATGGGCATGTAGGGGAGGAACATAGAGGATATGAAAGGGTGCACAAGGGATATGGGTTTGGAGAAAAAAATGAAATGGGAAGTGCGATCCTTGAATTTGCGATGGCATATGATCTTGCAATAGCAAATACATATTTTAAAAAGAGAGATGAACATTTAATTATGTTTAAAAGTAGAATAAATAGAAGCCAAATAGACTTTTTCTACTTAAGAGAAATGAATTGTCAATGTCTAAAATTGTAAGCTTATTCCAAGAGAGAGCCTGATCACACAACATAGGCTAGGTGTTTGTACTTTTTCAAGGGTTTTCCCTTTTTTCAATAAGAATCATCTGTACTTATCAAAACAAAAAAAGAAAAGAAAAAATATGCCCAAGAATAAGGTGGTGTAATTTAAAGGAAAAAAAATGTCTTTCATAGATAAATTGGTAAAGGAAGACATGTGGAACGTAGTAGTAGAGAATATGGTGATGTGGAATGTAATGGCTAAATTTATTAAAAGAGTAGCAAAAGAGGTCCTTGGGAATCTGAAGGGAAAAGTCATACACAAGAAAACTTGGTGGTAAAATAATGAGGTTCAAAAGGCCAATAGAGAAAAGATGATTTACTACAAGATTTGGCAATTGGCTAGAAACAATGAGAACTTAGAAAGATATAAAAATGCTAAAAATGAAGCAAAGTAAGTGAGGGCAAATATAAAGCATATGATAGTCTATATAATAAATTAGGGACAAGAGAGGGTGAAAAAGATGTCTATAAGCATACACGAAAGAGAGAAATGTTACAGATATAATTCATGGTAGATCCATTAAGGCCAACGATCAGAGAGTCTTAGTGAAGGAAAGGTTGAAGACTTATTTCCATAAATTATTAAATGAGCATAACATAATGAACATAGGACTAGATCGAAATATTAGGGAAAATATAGAACATACATACTTACGTACAATTAGGGTATCAAAGCTGAAAGCAGCTTTAGTTAAGATGAAGACGTGTAGGACCTTAGGACCAGATGGTATCCCAATAAAGGTGTGGAAATGCATGCGAGAAATTGGATTGTCTAGGCTTACTAAGTTATTTAACAATATCTTGAAGATAAGAAAAATGCCAGATGAATGGAGAAGAAGTATTGCAGTGCCTATATACAAGAACAAAGGAGACGTTCAAAGTTGCACAAACTACCGTGACATCAAAATAATGAGCCACACGCTGAAATTATGGGAAAGAGTGATTGAACAAAGATTAAAGTAAAAGACAAAGATTTCTGAAAACAATTTGGATTTATACTAGGAAGAGTTTCTAGAGAATTAATTTGGTCTTTATTGACTTAGAAAAAAACATATGATAGAGTTCCTAGAGAATTAATTTGGTGGGCATTGGGAAAGAAGGGGGCTCCAAATAGATACATTGACATCATTAAAGATATGATTCATATGAATGAGGGAGCAATAACTAGTACGTGAGACAAGTACGTTTCCAATCATCGTGGGATGACCCCAAGTATCATCTCTAAGTCCATACCTACTTGCTTTAGTTATAGATGAAGTAAAAGCTCATATCCAAGGTGAGGTCACCTAGTGTATGTTATTTGCAAATGACATAGTATTAGTTGATGAGACTAGGGATGAGGTAAATACAAAGCAAGAATTCTGGAGGAATGTACTAAAGGTTTTAAAACAAGTCTAACCAAGATAGTATATAGAATACAATTTTAGTAAGGATGCACGTAGAGATGATTCGCCAATTAAAATTGACAATCGAGAGATACCTTGAAGTTGTTGTAATTTAGGTTGTGACCAGTATAGAAAAGATTAGAGAAAAGAAGAGAAATATTAATGGAGGCGGAAGAAGGTGAAGGTAGAGAAGAAGAAGAGGTTGTGGGAAGAGTAGAGAATGAATAGTTAATTCATTCTCTCACACACACACTATATATATATATATATGATGGGTATAAACCTTACAAAGAAGAAAACGTGAGTTAAGTGGTGGGCCCACATGGCTCCCACAATACAAGAATTCGGGTTCAGTGGAAGGCCCACTTAACCCATAAAGATACCCATATGGGAAGTGGGGCACAACCCACTTGAGACACCCACGTGGGTGTAAAACATAAACTCCAACAGATGCAGGACATTCAACCAATACTCCCCAAAAGCTGTGATTGTTGGTAGCATGAGATTAAATTCCCTTATCTCATAGGATCAATCTAGGTTCTCGGTTGACACAACCCCTCTTGGGCCCATATCACATGGGCCACCCCACCCCGAGTATGCCCAATTTACGCAGGCTGCCCCACTCGAGCCCGGTGTGAAAATGCCCCTGTATTACCAACACTCTGTTGTCAGGGACCTACTTATAATATCTTATATTCTACAGGGGGCCCTTGTAATATTGTAAAACTTCACTTAATATATATATTGGGTGAAATCGTGTAGGCTATTCTAAGCTCTACACGATTTCTCCTCTTTCCCCAATTCTCTTCTCCTCTCCTCTCTTCCATCTCTAACCCTAATCTCTTATTCTGGTTACGATCCAAGATTACAACATGGTATCAGAGCATGGTTATGTAACCATGGCTCAATCCTAGAGGTCTGAAGAACCCTAGGGATTGCGAAATTCGATGCGAAGGGCTTTCCAAAGAAGGAGATCATCTCCCATGGATAGCCGCAGGCTTTAGAAGAGTCTGAAACCCTAGCCGCCCACTCCAAAAGGTTGGAGAAGTTCTCCCAGGCCTAGCCGCCCACTCCAAAAGCCTGGAGAAGAGCTATCAGGCATAGCCGCCTACTCCAGAAGCCTGGAGAAGAGCCAGCAAGCCTAGCCGCCCCTTCCAAAAGGTCAGAGAAGACCCTCTGACCTAGCCGCAGGTCTCAGAGGAGTCCAGAACCTCTCCATAGTGCTACCGCACCTATCCAGGAACCTTTTTTAGGTCCTCGGAACCATTCACAAGTTTCTCGCGGGTGGTTTTTTCTCCAATAGAAAATCTATAAAGGAGTTGTTCCAAAAAGGCCTGAATCCTGCTCGCGTTGCTCGCAGGAGGCTTTAAAAATAAAATAAAAAAGTGATTTGAACCTCCGCAGCAGCAGTTCGGGTGATTTCTTATCAGAAAAGTCTTCTCTACTACCATGAGTACATCTGAGGAGTCATCTTCTGCCAAGTCAGAGATTATTGTTGCCCCACCCAGTCTGGGAAGTCATGGTGATCACAGCCCGGGCCTACAGATCACTACGGTGAAACTCGACGGGACCAACTACCTCGCATGGTCTCAATCTGCCAAGATGTACATCACCGGACGAGGCAAAGCCGGCTATATCACTGGACGCGTCACTGCACCTGATTCCTCCGATGCTGCGTTTGAGAAGTGGGAAGCGGAAAACTCGATGGTCATGTCATGGCTGCTCCACTCCATGCATCCATCGATCAGCACAGGCTTCCTCTTTCTCCCGACTGCCAAGGATATATGGGACACTGCATCTTAGACCTACTCCCAAGATGGGAATTTTGCTAGAATGTATGAACTTCAGCAGGAGATAGCACATCTGAAGCAAGGTGATCTTCCTTTGGGATCATACTACGCTGTGTTACGCAGCAAGTGGGAAGAGGTAGATCACTACCAGACCTACACCCCTGCATGTACCAAGGATGCTACGGAGTTCCGGAAGATGATTGTGCGCGGACGCATATTCGAGTTTCTTGGCGGCTTGAACCAGAGCTATGAACAGGTTCGAGCAAACATCTTGGGCAGAGATCCACCGCCGTCGACCATTGCACAGGTCTACTCCTACATCCAGAGCGAGGACAGCAGGAGGAGAGCCATGAGCTCTAAGACAGATGCTGATGTTCCTTTATCTGAGAAGTCTGCCTTGGCCACTCAGAAATTGAGCAAACCCACATCCAAGAAGGATGGGGATCTTGATGATCGTGATCGACTCAGATGTGATCACTGTGGCAAGCGTCGCCACACTCGGGAGACCTGCTGGAGTCTTCATGGTCGTCCCGCACAGTTCTCTGGGGGGAAGCAAGGCTCCTCAAAGAAGCCTTCTGGTAGCAAACATGGAACCTCAGCTGCTCATGCCACCAGTCAAGATTCCTCTGATGTGACCCCTTCCTCTGGGCAGTCCAACACCTTCTCTAGCATGGACATTGACAGGCTTCGACAATTACTTACTCAGCTTGATGGCCCTTCCCCACCTACATCATCCTTTGCTCAGACAGGTACATCCCATTCAGCCCACCATGTGTCTACGGCACCCATTGGTCCTTCCTGGATCATTGATTCTGGTGCCTCCGATCATATGACTGGTATGCCATCCCTTTTCTCCACCTATAATATCTGCTCGGGTAAGGACAAGGTCCGTGTGGCCGATGGCACCTTCTCCTCTATCTCAGGGAAGGGTACTATCTCTGCCACACCTACTTTGTCTTTATCCTCTGTACTTCATGTTCCTAAATTCACCACTAACCTGCTTTCTGTTAGCCATCTTACTAAGAGCCTAAATTGCAGTGTTACCTTTTTTCCTACTCACTGTGTTTTTCAGGACTTGGAGACGAGGCGGATGATTGGCAGTGGTCGTGAGGATGGTGGATTGTACCTGCTCGATAGCCAGCCGACTTCATATTCTGTTGCACATCAGTCTAGTGCCAATGTCAGTAGTTCTAGCGTTAATAAAGACCTGTTAATGCGATGGCATAACAGGCTAGGTCATTTACCGCTTTCAGTCATGAAGAGTCTGTTACCTCAGTTTGCGTCTATTCCATTTTTTGAGTTCAACTGTGAAACTTGTGTACTTGCAAAACAATGTCGGGTGTCTTTTCCGACTCGTAATAAAAAAAGTACGTTTCCTTTACAGCTTGTGCACTCTGATGTTTGGGGACCCAATCCCACCACTTCTATCTTTGGTTTTCGCTACTTTGTGGTTTTTGTGGATGACTACAGCCGTTACACTTGGATCTACCTTATGAAATCAAAAAATGAGGTGCATACTATCTTTCAGACCTTCCATAAAATGGTGTGCAATCAATTGGGCACTACCCTAAAAGTCCTACGCACTGACAATGGGGGGGAATACATGTACAGTGGCCTTGCCTCCTACTTTGAAGAGCATGGAATTCTTCATCAGACTTCATGTGCCGATACACCTCAACAAAATGGGACCGCTGAGCGAAAGCATCGCCATGTCCTGGAGGTTGCTAGGGCACTTCTTCTTGGTACTCGGGTACCCAAGGGTTATTGGGCTGATGCTGTGTTGACGGCATCCTACTTGATAAATCGGATGCCCTCTCGTGTCTTGGGGTCAAAGTCTCCCCTTTCACTCCTGTTTCCTTCCTGTCCTGTGTTCTCCATTCCACCTAAGGTCTTTGGTTGTGTTTGCTATGTTCACGCCCATCATCGGAAGGACAAGTTAGATCCGAAAGCCGTCCGATGTGTGTTCCTTGGCTATTCGTCCACTCAGAAGGGATATCGGTGTTTCCATCCCTCTACCCGTCGTCGGTTTGTTTCTCTAGATGTTACATTTTTTGAGAGTCTTCCCTTCTTCTCAGTTGATCGGACTTCTCTTCAGGGGGAGCTTGGGAGTATTGACGAGAGTCCGATACCTCCACAGGGGGAGATTCCTCAACCAGTACCCCTTGATTTGCTTGATGAGTCTCCTGTACCCTTGTCCTTATCTCCTACTGACACTGTGCCACAGGATCCGCAGCTGAAGACATATGCCAGACGACGTCAAAAAGAGAAACAGTCCACCATCCAAGCTCACTGCCAGGAAATCCAACTCGATCCAGGTAATCGTGTCCTCAGTGATCCTCATGATGATATGTCTGTTGCTCCTTCTACTATCCTTCCCATAGACATTGATGTACCTATTGCTCATCGGAAGGGTGTTCGGAACTGTGTTACCAAGCACCCTATCTCTCACTTTGTTTCCTATCAACAGCTCTCACCATCCTACAGGGCATTTGCTACTTCCCTATCCAGTGTCGCTCTGCCATCCGGTGTCTCAGATGCCCTCAGCCAGCCTCAGTGGAAAGCAGCCATGCTAGAGGAGATGACAGCTCTAGAAAAGAATGGTACTTGGGATTTGGTTCCATTGCCTAGAGGAAAGAAACCCGTGGGGTGCAAGTGGGTATATACAGTGAAATACAAAGCAGATGGAAGTATCGACAGGTACAAGGCCCGTCTCGTTGCAAAAGGGTACACACAGACTTATGGGATTGACTACCAGGAGACGTTTGCTCCAGTGGCCAAGATGAACTCAGTTCGAGTTCTGTTATCTCTCGCGGCAAACTTTTCTTGGCCCCTCCACCAGTTGGATGTCAAGAATGCCTTCCTCCATGGTGATCTAGAGGAAGAGGTCTACATGACAGGTCCTCCGGGGTTCAGTCCGACTAGGAGTAAGGAACTTGTATGCAGACTGAAGAAAGCCTTGTATGGGCTTAAACAGTCACCAAGGGCTTGGTTCGAGAGGTTCAGTTCCGCAGTCAAGAAGATTGGCTACTCGTAGAGTCAGGCGGACCACACTCTCTTCATTAAGAGAAGTCAAGGTCGTCTTACTGCTCTTATTGTATATGTGGATGATATCGTGGTCACAGGAGATGACCCAGATGAGGTTTGTAGATTGAAAAAATACCTCGGCACAGAGTTCGAAATCAAGGATCTGGGAACCTTGAGATACTTTCTGGGCATTGAGGTTGCGAGGTCAAAGCAGGGTGTGTTTATCTCACAGAGAAAGTATGTACTTGATCTCCTTCGAGAGTCAGGAAACTTGGGAGCTAAACCAGCCGATACGCCTATAGAGCAGCAACATCGGCTGAATCCTGTTGATGGGGATCCCATTGCTGATGCAGGCCAGTTCCAGAGACTTGTTGGGCGTCTCATCTACCTTTCACTGACACGACCAGATATTGCATACGCAGTCAGTGTCATCAGTCAGTTCATGCATGCCCCTCGCTCTCCACATCTTGAGGCAGTACACCGAGTGTTACGCTATCTTAAGGGGGCTCCAGGGAAGGGTCTCCTGTTTAGTAAGAATGGACACCTGCGAGTTGAAGCTTATACAGACGCTGACTGGGCAGGTTCAGTCACTGACAGACGTTCCACATCAGGGTACTGCACGTATGTGGGAGGTAATCTGGTGTCTTGGCGCAGCAAGAAGCAACCAGTTGTCGCCCGCTCCAGTGCCGAAGCAGAGTACCGTTCTATGGCTCATGGTGTATGTGAGCTTCTATGGTTGAAGACTATGCTCAGTGAGCTCGGATATCCTGTCAAAGGGTCTATGCAACTGTATTGTGACAATAAAGCAGCCATCAGCATTGCTCATAATCCAGTTCAACACGACAGGACAAAGCACATTGAGGTAGACCGTCACTTCATCAAAGAGAAACTTGGTCAGGGACTTATTTGCACACCGTATGTCCATACTGCTGATCAAGTTGCAGATGTATTAACTAAAGGTGTTACTAAAGGGATCTTAGAGCACCTGTTATCCAAGCTGGGCATGATAGATATCTTCGCACCAGCTTGAGGGGGAGTGTTGTCAGGGACCTACTTATAATATCTTATATTCTACAGGGGGCCCTTGTAATATTGTAAAACTTCACTTAATATATATATTGGGTGAAATCGTGTAGGCTATTCTAAGCTCTACACGATTTCTCCTCTTTCCCCAATTCTCTTCTCCTCTCCTCTCTTCCATCTCTAACCCTAATCTCTTATTCTGGTTACGATCCAAGATTACAACACACTCCCCCTCAAGCTGGTTCGAAGATATCTATCATGCCCAGCTTGCCAATCAAGGTATGGAGAACAGACTTGTTCACCCCCATTGTTAGTATGTCGGCAACCTGTTTCTGTTTTCTCACATATGGAGTACAAATCAATCCTCGTTGAAGTTTCTCTTTGATAAAGTGACGAGCAACTTCAATATGTTTGGTCCTATCATGCTGGACTGGGTTGTGAGCAATGCTGATGGCGGCGTTGTTGTCATAGTAAAGGCTCATTGGCTCTGTCACCTGGAGTCCCAGTTCCTCAAGTATGGTCCTCAACCAAAGCAGTTCGCACATACCATGTGACATAGAGCGAAACTCTGCCTCTGTACTAGATAGAGCTACATCCGGCTGGTTCTTGCTTCGCGAAGAGACAAGGTTTCCTCCAATAAGGGTACAGTATCCTGACGTAGACCGACGATCAGTAACTGAATCTGCCCAATTTGCATCAGTATATGCTTCCACTCTAAAGTGTCCATTTTGCCCGAATAGTATGCCACGACCTGGAGAGCCCTTGAGGTACCGAAGAACTCGGTGAGCTGCCTCAAGATGTGATGACCATGGTGCATGCATAAGCTGATTGATAACACTAACATTGTAAGCAATATCCGATATCCGGACGGGTGTGTGCCAAGTAGATCAACCTGCCAACCAATCGCTGAAACATAGCGACATCCTCAAGGGTGTCACCCTCAAAATTCAACCGATGGTTCTGATCAATTGGAGTCTCTGTTGGTCGAGCTCCCAAATACCCAGTCTCATCCAGAAGGTCCAATAGATACTTCCGTTGAGAGATGAAGATGCCCTTCTAAGATCGAGCAACTTCAATTCCCAGGAAGTATTTCAGTGGCCCCAAATCCTTTGTCTAAAACTTCGAGGACAAGATCTTCAACTACTTTATCTCCTTACGATCATTCTCAATGATGACAATGTCATCAACATAGACGATCAGTGCCGTGGTACTAGTCTGTTGGTACTTCACAAACAACGTGTGATCGGCCTGACTTTGCTTGTAGCCCACTCGTCTGATCGCACTGCTAAACCGTTCGAACCATGCCCTTGGAGACTGCATTAGCCCATACAGGGCTTTCCTTAACTTGCACACCTTGTCGTCACTTCCAGCAAATGTCAACCCAGGTGGTAGTTTCATGTACACTTCTTCTGTCATATATCCATGCAGAAAGGCATTCTTCACATCTAGCTGATGCAATGACCAGGACAGGTTGGTAGCTAAGGATTGAAGAACTCTGACTGAGTTCATCTTGGCCACAGGTGCAAAAGTCTCCTGATAGTTTATCCCATATGTCTGAGTGAATCCCTTGGCTACGAGTCGTACCTTGTATCATTCGACTGACCCGTCAGCTTTATGCTTCACTGTAAAGACCTATTTGCACCCCACATGTTTCTTTCCTCTGGGTAGGTGAACAAGTTCACATGTTTTGTTCTTCTTAAGAGCCTGCATTTCATCCATCATAGCTTCTTTCCACTTTGGGTGACTAAGTGCGTCTGTAACACTAGAAGGCAAAGAAACAGAGGCAATACTGACAAAATTCTGATATGACGGAGACAGACTGATCCGAGACAAAATGTGAGATAGGGCGTTCCGTACAAGTTCGTACACCCTTCCGAAGTGCAATAAGGAGGTCAATATCAGTGCTCATATGATCATTAGAGGTACGAGATGCAAGTGGCTCAAGAACAGAAATAGGAATTGAGGTAGGGACATGAGCAATACATGGAACTGGATCTGAGAGAAGACTTGCAGATGTAGGCGTAGGGACAGTGGCTTGTCCTTTCTTCTTGGTTCTGACATATACACGCACATCAGCTGCAGTAGTGGAAGTGTCCTTGTCACTAGACTGAGGTCCCAGCATAGGAATAGAGAAAGGCAGAGGACTGGGGACACTCTCTTTTGCAACATCATGCTCCCCCTGAAGAGAGGTCCGCTCACCAAAGAAGGGTATGGACTCAACAAAGGTGACATCCGTAGAGATGAAGCGACGGCGGAATATGGACTTAACGAACACACCCAAAAACTTTTGGAGGAACAATGAAAGTCGGGCGGTCGGGAACTAGGAGAGATAGGGGAGTCTGAAATCCGAGAACCCAAGAGGGCATACGATTGATAAGGTATACAGCAAGTAAGACGGACTCAGACCAATAGTGTTTTGGGACCTGCATGCCTAACCGGAGAGCACGCTCAACTTCAAGAAGGTGACGGTTTTTCCTCTCAACAGTCCCATTCTGTTGAGGTGTGGAAGGGCACGAGGTCTGATGAACAATGTCATGAGATTCAAAGTAGGATTTAAGACCCCCATCGAGGTATTACCCCCCATTGTCAGAGCGAAGAATCTTAAGAGTGGTTGGAACTGAGTGGTAACCATCTTATGGAACTCTTGGAAAATAGAGAATACAACATCTTTGGTTCGCATAAGGTACACCCAGGTACAACCACTAAAGTCATCTACAAAGGTAACAAAGTACCGATATCCAAACAAAGAAGTCATGAGCGTGGGGCCCCACACATCAAAATGCACAATAGAAAAAATAGTACTTTTATTCTCATTAATGGAAAAAATAGAACGACAATGTTTTGCCAGTTCACATGTTTCACCATGAAAGGGAACTGCAGAAACAGAAGAGAAAGTAGGAAGACACGCTTAAGACTGACACGTTTACATGACCTAGCTGGTTATTTCAAAGCATTAACTGGTCTTTATTGACTCTACTACTACTACTGATGCTGGATTGGTGTGCAGATGAAGAAACCGAAGAATCCAGGATGTTATAAGCCACCGTCCTCACGTCCACTGGCAATTGTCCGCTTCGACTCTAGATCCTGAAACACATAGTGAGAAGGAAAAATTGTTACACTGCAGTTAAGACTTTTGGTAAGACTATTGACGGATAGTAAATTAGCGGTGAATTGAGGAACATGCAAAATGGAAGATAAAAGAGAGTGCTGGTGTGGCATGAAGATCCCCTTTTCCAGAGATGGAGGAATAGGTGCCATCAGCTATCCGAACTTTGTCACGACCAGAGCAAATACCATAACTAGAGAAAACGGAGGACATACCAGTCATGTGATCAGATGCCCCTGAATCAATGATCTAAGAAGGGCTGGAAGGTACAGTAGAGGCGGAAAAAGTAGTTTTTTAGGTACCTGTGTGAGCAAATGCAGACTTGGAAGTGGAGGCTTGGCCATTGAGTTGAGCCATCATGCGGCGAAGTCGCTCAAGATCTGCAGGAGAGAACGAATTCATGTCCCCAGAGGTGGTAGACACTGGTGGTGCGGTGTCCTGAGTGATTGAGTGCGCTAAGTGGGGTCTCTGTTTTCCTGATTGACGCTGACGAGAAGTCGGGGCCTGTCTTGGGGGACGTCCATGGAGCTTCCTGCAAGTGACCTGGATATGGCCCATGCGATCGCTGTGATCACATTTGGGTTTGGGTCGGTCTCTAGACTCCTTCGGACTAGATGTCTGGCCTTTTTGATTAGTAGCAGCTAGGGCAGAGCGGTCCTAAGTATCACTCCACACAAGGTTTTAAATTTCGGCGTACCGAAATCCCCGAAATATGGGTTTTTAAAGCGAAATCCACCGAAATCTCGAAATTTCGGTTCGGGCCTCACTGAAATGACTACCAAAACCGAAATTATAAACCTTGCTCCCACTGCGGAGTTGCATGGCAAAGCGGTGGCTGTCCTCCCCCTGAATGTAACCATAGACCTGTGCTAGAGAGGTTGGAGCCGGATCCCTGCCAAGGATCTGAACACAAATTCCCTCAAAGCTCGGATGAAGGTCGGAGAGAAATTGGAATATCCAAGAACGTTCACACATCGCCTTAAATGATTGATGTCATCTGCGCACTTGGGGGAGTAACTCTGGTAGTGATCGATCTCCTCTCATTTGCTTCGAAGGGAAGCATAATATGTACCAAGCTTCATCTCCCCCTGACGAAGATAAGATATCTCTTGCTCTAGTTCATAGAGCTTGGCGCAATTGCCCTTCTGGGAGTATGTCCGAGATGCGGCATCCCAAACATCTTTGGCCGTTGGTAGGAACATAAACCCTTTGCTGATTTAGGTTTGCATCGAGTAAAGTCGGGTTCTCCATAACCCAAATCCGGTGAGATTTTGTCTTTCGGATTTGGTTCTTTAGTAGCACCAGTCAGATACTCATTGTAGCCATGGCCCCCAATGTACATGAGTGCAGAAGTCTTCCATTCCTAGAAAGTTGGTGCCATCGAGCTTCACAGTGGTGATGCAGAGTTGATGGTTGTGATCTCCATGAGAGCCATGAGCCACAGGACGATCCTCAGAGGAAGAGCCAGAAATCGTAGATATGGCTCAGGGGAACTCATTGGAGCAGGACCAACACAAATAGCAGGTAATGTACCGGAGGCTCCCAGAAAACCGAAGCGAGGTCTAGAGGATCCCTAAAGGCCCAATGAATGGTGCACCTAGGACATGAGGGCCCAGAGAGGTCTAATTTTGGAAGAAAATCAAAACCCACAAAATAGCTCGGGGATCCAGGTGATTTTTGGAAACTAGGGTTTCGACGGTCAGAATTCGTCGAACCAAGTTTCAAACTGTTCCACGAGCAGTACTGAAGAGGGGGACAAGGTCAGAGGGGCTGTTGTTGCGTGAATCTCACAAAAATCGAAAACCAAAATATCTGAAAATCGGGCCGATTTTTGGAAACTGATGATCTGGCGGTCGGAAAAATGTGAGGCGTCTTTCTGACAGTCCCTGGGTGAGTACTGGAGAGTGTGGTTAGGGTAGAAAACCCTACCGTGGTGCGGATCTCATGAAAATAAAAAACCTAAAAATCTGGAGATCGAGTCGATTTTTGGAAACCTGTGATCCAGATGTCAGAAAAACTGCGAAGCAACTGTCGGACAATCCCTAGGAGAGCACTGGCGAGGGCGGCTAGGGTAGAGTCTACTATTGTTGCTCGGATCTTTAGGAAATCAAAAACCCAAAAATCCTCGAAAAACGCGTTGGCCAAAAAAATGCTGGAGAAGCTTAAGAAGAAGCCAAACTGGATCTTTGATGCGGCTGAGGGAAAAAACTAAAATAAGAGCCTCTGGTGTTTTGCCTCGGGATTAATCCCCGGATATCGCAGGAATGATTTCTGCGATTTCCTCAAAAGTTCACCTCGGCTTCAGATGCTCACATAACCGTCTTAGATCAGAATGGAGTCTCTAGGGTACAAAGACACATGCCCTAGAGCTACCATGCTCTGATACCATGTTGTAATTTTGGTTGTGATCAGTATAGAAAAGATTAGAGAAACGAAGAGAAATATTAATGGAGGCGGAAGAAGGTGAGGGCAGAGAAGATAAAGAGGTTGTGGGAAGAGTAGAGAATGAATAGTTAATTCATTCTTTCTCGCACACATACTATATATATATGATGGGTATAAACCCTACAAAGAAGAAAATGTGGGGAGTTAAGTGGTGGGCCCACATGGCTCCCACAATACAAGTACATGGGTTAAGTGGAAGGCCCACTTAACCCTCCTAATAGCCCATAAAGATACCCACGTGGGAAGTGGGGTGCAGCCCACTTGAGACACCCACGTGGGTGTAAAACATAAACTCCAATAGAAGTGACCAATTCCATTACCTTCGTTCTATTTATTCATAAAGAAGGAGAGATTGAGGAGGATATTGCCCATAAAATTAGAGCGGGGAGGGGGGCTAAGTGGAGATGTGCTTCTGAAGTGCTATGTGATTGTCATATGCCAATAGGCTAAAAGGAAAATTCTGTAAGACGGTAAGAAGACCGGCAAGCTTTGTGGAGCAGAATGTTTGGCAATCAAGAAACAATATGTTCATAAAATGACTATAGCCAAGATGAGGATGTTGGGAGGGATGTGTGATAACACAAGGAAAGACAAAGTTAGATTTGAATGCATTGGTGAAAATATAGGAGTACCCCCAAAGAAGCGACAAAATGATAAGAAAAATTGATTGAGATGGGTTGGTCATGTACCACGAAGATCAATGGCAACATTAGTGAGGAGGAATGTGCAAGTTGAAGGACCTAAAGGGTGAGGAGAAGGCCAAAACGGACATGGATTGAGGTTCTGAGAGGATATTTTAAGAAACTTGCCTTAATGGACGAGATGGCTTTAGACAGGATTGAATAGAGGAACGTGATTTTTGCAGCCGACCCCATACAGTGAGGAAAAGGCTTATGATGATGATGATATTGATGTGCTAAGGTTAGCATGTTGAGTCTTGCTTGTTTGACTTCTGATACCATTTGCGCTCTTTTTCTACTACATTTTTGGCTCCTATTAAAGATGGTTTGCTGCATCTTGGTTATGTGTTTGTGTTCAACTATGATATGGCACACAAAAAATCTGCATCCGAACGCTCCCTATTCAAATAGAGTTATTGAGGTATAACTATGAACTTTCATTTCAGAGAACACACTTGCACCCCGAAAAGCCCATGTAAAAACAAGAAGAAAGTTTGTGCTATAATTGTGTTGTCTGAAAAAGATGGTTTAGGGGCCTTTGGAGGGAGAGGAATCGTAGGGTTTTCGAAGGCAAGAGCGTGGATACGACGTCGATTATCGTCAACATCAAGGGGATTTGTATTTGTGGTCCAAGGTGTATATGGAATGTCAGGGCATATTTTCGAAGACTTTGTTTTCCGTATGGACCTTCTTCAATCTCGGGATTGATGTTAGTGGATTCCCCTTGAGCTGTTGTTTGGTGGTTTGTATCTTTTTTGTTTTCCCTTGGCTTCTTGTAGGTCATCTTGACCTCCTTTAGCCTTGCTTTTGTACACTTTGCCTTTGTTTATTAATAAAGTTTCCACTTACCAAAAAAGAAAAAAGAAAAAGATGGTTTATAATTACACCCCACTAACTCTAATTGAATAGATTTTTTTTTTTTTAACTCTGATCAATAATTGAGTCGATTTATTTTTTCAACAAACACCCCATAATTATTTTTAGTTGACATACTCGTGTCCATGTTTGTACAACCCTTTTTTTCCCTTCATAGAATAAAAAATGTGCAAGGGTCTTTTTCTCTTTGTTGATGGATGCAACTAAGTCTTTGAATTAATTTTTTTTCCAAGAAGGGCCAATTCCTAATGTAGCTGTGTAACACATTTTCCGTTATATGTTTATCTTTTCAGTTTTATGTTTTAAATTCGTATTTGAAATAAAAAATTATCGTTCTTTGACCCAAAACTGGTGTTCAATTTTCAGGGTGTCAATGATATTTTGGTTGGAGTTTTTGTTACCTAATTTGCAATTTCTATCAGGGTTTCTTAACTAATCTTTTTTGTATGCAGCTTTTGTAGATGTTTCTCCAGAAGAAGTGTTGCAAAAGGATCTTGTTGAAAATTCTATAGAATCAATCGAGACACATCCCTCCAAGGATGTTCAGTTTACTGAGGAAGTGAGTCTTGGGCATTGAGTTTTCGATAGAGAGGTTATAATGCTTTAATGTCATGTGCTTAGTTTATTTATGTTGAACATGCTTATGAAGGTTTCTCAAAATGGAGCTGCTGCCAAGCAGGATAAAGGTGCTTCTAATGAGCTTCCCCAATCTACTGGTGAGTAAACAAACAGTTAGAACTACTTGTGCTCTATTTGGAGATACATTTTGTACCAGACATGCACACTTGATATTTAGATGCAAGCGAACTGATTGTGACAATGCAGCTCATATGCACAAATGTTGATTCACAATTAGTTTCTCCTACATACAGAAGATCTTTCCAGTATCAGTGACAGTTTTTCGAGCTATGACATATGCTTATAGGATAAGATGCCCAGATACAGGTAAGGATGTGGACATCGAGTAATTGTCCAAGCCACTAAAGTGGCTAAAGTAGTGATGACCTGTCAGTAGAATGGGTTTCTTATGGGAACTCCATCAATTCCTAGTCTCTACTGAAAATCAGGAACAGGGATTCGACTCTTAGTTTCCCAAAATCTAGGATGCCAATAAGGATATGTGTATTGCGTCAAGTATTTTGATACCATGATTTAGTTTTTGAAGCTAAGCATCATTTTTAGTATTTATATCATGCCAAATTGAATGAAACTACTAACATTGTAAAGTCTTTTTCAATAAAATTATGTACTATTTATGTATTTTTGTTGACAAAATAGTTGAGGAAATTATTTAGGAGTTAGTAACCAGTGGTACCGTACAATAAGAAATGAGGAAATTGTAGTGTAGGAGTATCCAAGCAGTATACTATACTAGTACCGGTGTTATATCATGTCAATATGGGTACACTAGGAATGTTGAACTATCTAGTTATAATAGGTCATAGGTTGGTTCTCTGCCTAATGGTTTTTTATAATCTCTCACTAGCAAGGTACTAAATTTCGCTCAGTTAAAATTCAGGATTAATTCAAAGACGTTCAATTTGACTTGGAGAAATTTTGTAAAAAATCGCCAACATAGAGAAGTTTGCAGATATGATGCATTATACATTTGTAATACTATTTTAGCTTAAATGTGTAAAAGAAACATGAAATTATAAAGAAAAATAGCGTTTACCAATGAACGACTTGAAAATACGCAACCCAATGAACGTTTGATCTTGATTTCAACCCCTTCAAGTTGTTTTGACTCAAAAACTCTTAATGGAGTGATTGTTTTTCACGTGAGAACCTCCAAAAGCAAGGAAATGTGGAAAAATGGGGATAAATGTGTTTTAAACACTAATCAACTATTTTAAACTTTCGGTCTTGAATAATTATTTGCCTAAATCTTAAAGGTTAACTTTGCTTCACTAATCATAAATCAACAAAATTTGCCAAAACTCTAGTTAATTTTAATATAATACCGTGCTCACTAGCAATTGAGAAAATTTATGTGGAGGCATCCTAGAAGATTATTTAATATCTAATAAAGTAGGACTAATAAAATGTAGAGATCAATATGTGGCTATGAAAAATCAAATATAATACAAGTAGAAAACGTATTTATCTTAGCACACAAAAATTGGTGTAGACAGGGTCGAAGGTATGTCATTTTTTAGCCTTTGAACCAAATCTGAATAACAGGGGCACTGGCGAAGTGAAGGGGAAGTGAAGTATTTTGGGGGTTTTAAGGGTATTTTGGGAAGTCTCTGTTCAAGTGATCTTTTGAGTGTTTTCTTGTTTTTAGGAGGGTAGTTTTGTCTTTTTAAGAAATGGATGGTTAGAATATTTGGGGATAATCCAATCAAGATTGTCCAGGGTTGGTTGTAAAGAGGTGGAGAGGAATTTTTTGGTGAATTTCTATCTTGAAGAGAAGCTTTTGGAGATCTTCCCTATAGTGGGTGTACTTGTCGATCATTGCCCGTAAAACTATGAGCTCTGGCCACGCCATTGACACCCTTTTGCCGTGATCTTTACGCAAGGGTCATCATTTTTCTAGGCCTGCCGCTACATTTCCACGCGAGGTCCTGCCAACATTTCCATTATCACCATCAATACATCTCCATTTTCTCTTTAGTGCTTAAGCTTTTAGGTTGAATCGAAGTCGGGTAAACCCTTTCCACCATTTGGTATTAGAGTAGCTCTATTTGGGTTTGTTATCTTCGATGAGCTCTATGATTTCGTCCTTTGTGTCGAGGTCGATAGACTACGTTTTTGTGTGTATTTGGGGTCAGCAAATCACCATATGGGACATCACTCTTTCGAGGGTTTTTTCTTGTCGGAAAAAGTACATCAAATCCGGCCAACTAATATTGCTTACAACTGCTTTTTTGCTTTCCATTTGAAGGGAAATACAACACAAAATACCCAAAACAACCCTCTAAAAGTTAGTTTTTGGGGTTCTACAACCATCCTTGCCGGAGCAGCTCTGGTCACTGGTGAGCCTTCCACCGTCGATTAGATGATTAACTATGGTCCCCACTGTGCGGACCAGTGGTTTGATTTTTGGGTTGAAACCTCCAACTCTAACGTGTGTGAGGTTAAAGAAAAGACAACAATGTGGGGCCTCTTATTTAAATTCGAGCTCACTTCAATTCGTACTTGGACTTAAGTAGATCAAGGCCCAGGCCAAATCAAGTACCAGGCTTAAGCCTAGTCTAGGTCTAGCCAACATTAAAGTATCTATAGTAGACTTGTGGTGAGCAAAGTAGCAACAAAAAAAGGTTTGAAAAGAGGGAAAGTGCACTGTGTGGACTCGACCCACGGTAGTTGTTTGGACCTATGGTGCACTAGAAAAAAATCCCGTGGTAAGATATAAGAGATAGGGTGCTTCATTTAGAAGGCTAACATTTGCATACACACTAAGATTCGGTTTATGTGAATTGTTTTATGATCAAACAATGCCCGATCCTCATGGGACTTATACTGTATTAATCGTCAAGCTGAAGGCAGTCATTCTACTCCAATTGAGAAGTACTAAATTAATCCCTAATTTAACAATACAAAATCATCATAAAGCTCGCATATCACTATTTTTACGTGATCGGGACCCATATAACCTCCGATCTAAGCGATATTTATATCACTGTGACCGTAAAAGTAAGATCTATCATTCTACATGTAATATGGTTGTCTGAGGGGTGAGAGGCCGATGTGGCCGAAAAGACGAGTATGTCACTATGGAAGCATCCCGAGAATTTCAGCAAGACATGCAAAAACAAATCCAAAACTTGGCACAAATAAAACTTGATAGGATATCTTCTTCACATGACCCAACAAGCCCCCAAACACCGATTCAGTCTAGAAATCAGCCTAGTAGTAGCCACAGACATCATACAGAAGGGAGTGAAGAGGATGATACTGAGGGCATGTTTGGAGAGAGGCCCCACAAGAAAACCAAACCCGAGTGGGAGGAGTGACTGATTCGAGCCCTGGAGAATAATCAGATTCTCGTTATCCAAGTCTACCATACCGACTTTGACAGTGACATGGAGTCGAATGGTTTCCTGGATTGGTTTGACAACATCGAAAGCTTCTTTGAATGGAAAGGGTTCCATGAAGCAAAGAAAGATAAACTCATGAGAACTAAGTTGAATTCTCTTGCCTCCCTATGGTGGCATCAATTGCTATAGTCCTGGGAACACAATGGCAAGGAGAAGATTCGATCTTGGGAGAAAATGAAATAAAAGCTTAGAGCTTAGTTTTTGCCTCGATATTACTCCCAAGTTCTCTATTAGTGTTTCGAAAACCATAGACAAGGGAGTAAGAGTGTGAAGGAATACACACAAATATTTCATCATCTCATTATTCATAATAATCTGAACAAAACAAAGGATCAACTGATAAGTGGATACTTTAATGGACTATGACTCCCAATCTAAGATCAAGTCACTCTTCATGCATTGTACAAGTTCCATGATGCCTATCAAATAGCATTAAAGGCCGTAGCTCAACTTGATAGAGTTAACTCAAACCGATCAAATATAGAATCTCTTCGTTTTCTATTGTGTACCAACCTCTAATCCACAATTGAGGAGATAAAGTTGTTTCAAAAGGATCTCAAGCAGTTCATCCATCTAAACCTAATGAGGAAACGAAGGGTAAAGATCGTGGCTCAACACATGCAGCGAGACAACGCGAAGGCTATGGAATCATATGTTTTTTGTGCATGGAGAAAGGATATTGCTCACATGAATGTTTGAAACAAGCAAAGGACAGCCGCACAAGTGTCACAAAATTCAGGGCGAGCCAAAGTATGATGATTATGGCGATGATACAGAAGGTGACGAAGAAAAGCTAGTTTTAGAAAGGCACCTCACTGGTGACACCATGGGAGAGGTTCTTTTGAGCCGAAAAGTAGAAACCTTATCCAAAATCAGTGCAGAGGAAGAATGATTTAAGGACAAAATTCTTCCAAACTTGGTGTACTATTGGAAATGTGTATGACCTTGTCATTGACAGTTGTAGTAGTCATAACCTAGTGGTAGCTACATTGGTAGAGAAGTTGTGTTTCAAAACCATTGAGCACCCACACCCACAACCTCACCAAATCATGTGGCTCATGGAAGGGAATGAAATGCTGATCAACAACCAATGTTTAGTGAATTTCGAGGTCGGAGAATGCTATGAAGATTCATTTTGATGCAACACAGTGCTTGTGGATTATGTTCTATTCTTCTCGGTCTTCCATGGCAACACAACTGAGAGACAACCCATTATGGTGAGACAAATGCATTTACCTTCATAAAGATGGGCATATTGTCATGCCACAACCCCGCAAAGAGAAAGTCCACTCCTTTGACCATAAATGCTCATGATGTGACATCTAGGAGTGAATGTGGTTATGTCAAATTGGTGAAGAAGAGGTGTGAACCCACATTGAGGGAGGGAAGCTTCAGAGAACTGACATTTGAAACTCAAGGACAAGTTTCTTCTCAGCGAGGGAGTAATGGTGTAGATAGGGTCGGAGGTCCGTCGTATCTGAGCCCGAGTCCCCTTGAATAGAATCTGTAGAACAGGGGAACATGCGAAGTGAAGTGTTTTTGGGGTTTTTGAAGGTATTTTGGGAAGTTTTATAAATATACAAGTGTTTTGTTTTTAGAAGGTTCGTTTTTGAGGAAATCGATGGTTAGGAATTTTTGGGGATAATTCATTGGTTAAGATTGTCCAAGGTTTAGGGGTCTTATAGTGTTTTCTGTGCGAGACTCACCGTCTTTCTTGGCCAATCACTGCATTTCCGTGTGAAATCGCACCAAATTTCCATTATCACCATCAATGCATCTCCATTTCTCTATATTTCTTAAGCTTTTCGGTTTGCGGAGTCGGGATTAGTGCACTATATGTTCTCAATACAGCTACCGCGGGTTGAGTCCATGGAGTGTACTTCCCCCCTTTATACCTTTTTTTGGTTACTAATTTGCTAGTTTGCTCACCGCGGGTCTATTGTAGATCCTCAAACGCGAGCTGGACTGGGACTGGGACTGGGCTTAAGCCTGGTACTTGATCTGGCCTGGGCCTGGATCTACCTATCTAAGTCCAAGTAAGAATTGAAGTTGGCTTGAATTTAAATAAGGAAGGCCCAACACTGTTGTCCTTTCTTCAACCTCACTCATGTTACAATTGGGCATTTCAACCTGAACTACTTGTCCACATTGTGGGGACCAGAACTAGTCATCCAATTGACGATGGAAGGCTCATCGATGTTCGGAGCTGCTCTAGAGAGGACGACGGTAGAACCCTAAAAAGTGACATTTTAAAGGGTTGTTTGGGCATTTTGTGTTGTATTCTCCCTTCAAATGGAGAAAAAAATGCAGTTATAAGCAACGGTAGATGGTTGGATTTGATGTATTCCGATGAGAAAAAACCCTCATAAGAGTGACGACATATATGGTGACCCAAAATACACACAGATGTGGTTTATCGACCTTGTCACGAGGAATGAACTTGCAAAGCTTCTAGAGAGAACAATCCCAAATTGGACTACTCTGATACCAAATAGTTGAAAGGGTTTATTTGACTCCAATTCAACCCGAAAACTTATGAAATAAAGAGAAAATAAATAAAGAAAGTGGAGATGTATTAATGGTGATACTGGAGATGTTGGCGGGACCTTGCACAAAAATGCAATAGTAGGCCTAGAAAGATGATGACCGTCACGCAGAGATCACAGTTGAAGGGTGTCAATGGCATTGTCAGAGCTCGGAGCTCTACGGGCGATGGTCGAGCAGGTACACCCACTATAGGGGAGAGCTCTAAGAGCTTCTTCTCTTCAAGATGGAATTTCGCAAAAAAAATTCCTCTCCACCTCCTTACAAGGGGTTCTTATAACAAGGCTCCTAAACCCTGGACAATCTTGACCATTGGGTTATCTCCGAAAAGTTCTTTTCATTCATTTCCTACAAAGACAAAAATTACAAGACCACACTCAAAATATCCCTTTTACAAATACTTCCCAAAAGTACTCACTTTTCCTTCGTTTCGCCTTGTGCCCTTGGTCTTCAAATTTGCTTTAAGAAGACTTGGGCTCCAAAATGACGGACCTCAATTGCAATGGTGATTAGGGTTAGGCGTAGAGAGGGAAGAGAAAAGGATGTCATGTGCTTATGTCACATGACTCTATAAATCTTATTTATATGGAGAAAACATTTACAAGACAAGATGCCCCTCACACCAAGGGGTATTTATAGAACTACCCTTTACGACTAAAAATACGTATAAGATAACACTCCCCCTCAAGTTGGTGCATTGATATCTCTCATGCCCAACTTGCATAGACATCGATGGAGCTGCCAACTAAGAACTCCTTTAGTGAATACATCAACACTTGTTCATCTGTCTTGAGAAAAGGAATACACACTTCCCTAGATACAATCTTCTCTCTAATGAAGTAGCGGTCCACTTCAATGTGCTTGGCTTGATCATGCTGAACTGGATTGTGAGCAATGTTGATGGCGGCCTTGTTGTCACAGTACAAGCTCACAAACCCTGAGCCCGGAAAACCGAGTTCAACAACCAACATCTTCAGCCATAGCATCTCACAAAAGCCATGGCCATTGCCCTGAATTATGCCTCTGCATTGGATCTGGCAACAATGGGTTGCTTCTTACTCCTCTAAGCAACCAGATTGCCCCCAACAAAGGTGTAATACCCTGAGGTAGATCTCCCGCTATCTTTGGCACCTGCCTAGTCTGCATCGACGTACGCCTCTACTCGCATGTAGCCATTCTTTCCGATCAGAAGACCTCTACCAGGGGCCGACTTGAGGTATCTCAAGATCTTGTGTGGTGCCTTTAGGTGAATATCTCTGGGTGAGTGCTTGTACTGACTGATAACACTCACTGCATAGACAATGTCTAGTCTAGTTAGGGAGAGATAGATCAATCTCCCAACTAGTCTCTGGAAGCTCCCTACATCTTGCAGTAGCTCACCACTAGCATCTGCTAACTGGTGATTCTGCTCTATAAGAGTTTCCATTGGCTTGGCTCCCAACTTGCCCGAATCCCGTAGCAAATCTAAGACATACTTCCTTTGGGAGATGAAGATCCCCTGGTTGGATCTTGCAACTTCTATGCCCAAGAAGTACTTGAGAGGTCCTAGATCCTTGGTTTCAAACTCCCCAGCTAAATGACGCTTCAGCTTAGCCACATCTTCTGCATCATTCCCTGTAAGAATGATGTCATCAATATAGACGATGAGGGCAATGGTGCTCTCCCTTGGTGTTACACAAATAGGATGTGATCGGCTTGACTTTGAGTGTAACCCAGCTTCTTCATTGCTAGGGTAAATCTCTCGAACCAAGCTCTTAGAGATTGTTTAAGCCCATAGAGGGCTTTCTTCAATCGATACACCTTGCTACTTTCTCTTGGTGGGGTGAATCTAGGAGGGGGCACCATGTATACTTCTTCCTGTAGGTCACCATGAAGAAATGCATTCTTCACATCCAGCTGATGCAAAGGCCATGCTTGGTTTGCTGCCAAGGACAACAACATCCTGATAGAGTTCATCTTTACCACAGGTGCAAAGGTCTTCACATAGTCAATACATAGGTCTGATTGTACCCCGTGGCTACTAATCTCGTCTTGTACTTCTCAACTAACCCATCTGGCTTGTACTTGACGGTGAACACCCATATGCAACCAACAAGCTTCTTGCTTCTTGGCAAGTTAACGAGCTGCCATGTTCTATTCTTGTTCAAGGCCCTCATTTCTTCTATAATAGCAGCTTTCCATCTAGGGTGTGCCAACCATTCTGCCACAGAAGAAAGAATTGGAATAGTGGAAACAGATGTGACAAAGGCTTTGTAGGGAGATAAGGCATCATAGGAGACAAAGTTGCTCAAGGGATGCTGAGTACAACTCGTAGTGCCTTTTCTTAAAGCAATGGGAAGATTTCCACTTGACCAAGTGAGTACAACTAGTTTCCACTTGACCAAGTGAAACTTCTTTTTGACACCCCTCCCACCCCATAGGAAGTCTCTTTGAATTTTCTCCAACTGTTCAGAGAGACATAGTAAAACTGGTAAGCTCACCTCCATAGTCTTAACCAATGGAAGGGTAGCACACTTTCTTCCAACATGCTAGCTTCCTCACATTCTTTCAATGATTAGAGCCCAAATTCTCTTAAAAATCGACCGAGCACCCAACAGCAGACCAAGGTAAGTAATTGGGAAACTCCCTAGCTTGCAACCCCAAACATCTTGTCCATTCTTCAAAACTTCATCATCCTTACTAGTGCCTATAAGGACACTTTTGCTAAGATTAATTCTAGGACTAGCTTCAATGCATCTGAGAACACGTCACAGGTTGATTGTCTCCTCTTTCTTGGCATCCATAAAAAAAATGGTATCATCTGCATATTGAAGTTGGTATATCACAATACCTTCTCCCACTTTGAATCCTGATCTTAGGCTGGACTCTTCAGCTTTGCAAAGAAACTTACCTAGAGAATCAGCTACCAAAATAAATAAAAGTGGAGATAAGGGCTCCCTTGCCTCAAGCCCTTAGGTCTGCCGAAATATCCTTGTGGTGATCCAATGACAAGAATGGAGAATGTCGATGAAACAGATTCTAGAATCCACCTTTTCCCCAAACCCCATCCTTTGCATTACATGATCAAGAAAGCTCCATCTACATGGTCATATGCCTTCTCAAGGTCGATTTTGCATACTACCCCCTTTTTACTTTCACGGCATCTTGAATTTGTTCATTCATTTATTAACAAAATACCATCCAAAATTTGCTTCCTCAAAGCGCCTTGATAAGCACCTAGATTGTCAATAACCACCTTTAGGGTTTACCAAGTTGCAAGATTTTAGCCACTATGTTGTAGGTGCTACAAACAAGACTAATGGGGCGAAAGACACCATTTACTAGGTTCTCAAGTATACGGAGACATTAGGTTCAAGATTTTCAAATGGGCATCAATACTTAAGAATTCCTAGGGACAACCGGACAAGAATTTTTGAACATTCAACCATTGGAGTGGCAGTAGTAGTATTAGGTTTGCTTTGGAGTGGTAGTAGATCACAATAGTTTGCAATTTTGGTGTATCCAACCATTGGAATATTTCCTTTCTTTCCAGGTATGGGTTGAATAAAATTTTGTAGAGAAATTCCACCCAGTGGCAAACTTGTAATTTTTAGGTAATTTTAAATTATCCCAAGGTTACTAAATTATGCTCAAAATTATAGGCTTCTGGGTCCAATCAGATAAGGCAATTAAAATAACAAGTTGTTTGAGGAGATTTTTTAAAAACGTATTTTCAGATTTCAGAAGAAAGGCATTGTTTTGTTACGTCCCTAACTATTTGCTTCTAAGTAAGCTTTCATGCACTCATGAACAGGAAATCCCAATTCCGGCATGTCAGTGGAAGCTTTGGAGAAAATGATGGAAGATCCAACAGTGCAGAAGATGGTTTATCCGTAAGTGAGCCTCAAATGTTATTGTTTTATTGTCTTTTTACCATTTTAATCTTGCATTTGTTGATCCTTACTACTTAAAGTAATTGATTCTATTATGGTGTGTAGACCATGAAATGGTCAATTTTGATTAGGACCCATACGGATGGAAGCAATTATCCTGACCGTGGTTTTTTCCTTCGACTACTCAAACATGGTCAATTGAGTTGGGTGATAACTCTTCTTGAGAAAAGACCCTGCTTGAAAAACAAGGAAAACAAAAAATGCCTCAATTCCAGTCTCTACTATCTTCATTCTCAACCAAAAAAAAACAATTCTTTTCTCAATTTTCTCGTGCTTGTGAAAACCTAGGGTTCCATCCCTCTTTTGCAGTCTCTCTTTACAAAAGGCATGGAGCTTTATAAGGCCACATGAAAATGATTGAGTTTATTATATTTATTTCGTTCTATCACATGCCGGAACTATCTTTAAAAGGTAAGATCTACTTTCTATTATTATATTTTTCTAATTTTTTGGGGGGTTATTTGCATTCTTATTCTTGGATAAATTTTAGGATTTTAATAATTACATATAATGATAGATTTTTAGGGCTTTTATTATTATTATTATTATTTTTTGAAGAGGCCTTTTTGTTGCCAACACTTTATGGTTTTTTTTGTGATAATTGTTTTAGAAATTTCTTCAATTAATGCCTTTTAATAATTATTACATTTAAAGATAGGATTTTAGGGCTTTTACTAATTTTCATTTTTTTAGGTCTCTTTGTTGGTTACACTTTAGGGTTTTGATTCAATTTCAAGTTTTTTTAGCTACGCTTATTTGAGCTTAGGTTTTTTAAAATTTGAATCTGTGGGTTTGAGGTATTTGATTAGGAATTTATATTGGATTTTTCTAATATAAAGATTTTTTTTTCCTGTAGATTTTTAGGGTTAGTGTTTATTTGAGTTTAAGATCTTAAAGTTAGGGTTTTAGGATTTTTTTAAGTTAGGGTTGTTTTAGAGCTACACTTAAAGCTTTTTACTTTTATATTTCATAATTTTTTTTGTTAAGATCTAGTAATTTTGCGTGTCAAAAAGTAAGAAGAATGAAGTTATATAAGCATTTTCTATCACATATAGTAGTTTTTAATTAATTTTAACACATATTAATATTTTGAATGAAAAAGGCCTCAATTAGGGGTTTCGCCTTGGGTCTCCACTTGTATTGAGAAAGCCCTGATTACAAAGATCATGTGGAGAACTGACTCGAGCATCGCAGAGTTTTCCCTGCAGGTCACCCCAAGCTTGTTTCAGGAGAATTGTCTGACATGCCGACGAAAATTTAGATATTTTTTTTGGTGAAATTTTCTTGCAACCTGTTTGTGATAAAGCTGATGTGCTGTTAGGAAAAGCATTACCCATGTTATCCTTTTTCTCAAAGAAGATTTGAGCCTCATAATTTTCTTATTATAATGAAACATATGATTGGCCTAATCATCTCACCAAACACTGGTTTGAAGTTGAATCCAATAAAATAACCGAACACAACTTGGAAGATTCTGAAATTGAGAGCGAAGTTTTTTGTCAATAATATCTTGCTACATGCCTTTTTTCCCCATTAGGCCTTTTCATTCTTGTGATCACCTCTCTCTTCATATGATAATCTAGTTGATTATTATATTTTATTATATGAGGAATTCTATTTAATCTCTTGCTTTTTGTTTTCAATTGGTTTTTCCATCACTTACTGAAACTTTTCTTTTTGCGTTTTATATGACCATTACATGTTTCCTGCTTATATCTTCAACAAGCTCAAGCCGTTTTACATACTTCTGTTGTATTGATTTCAGTTTGATGTTTATCATATAACAAGTAAATATTAAGTCTGTATTTATTCACCACATTTCTCCTTTGTTCGGAATTACTCATCATTTGACACCTCTATATCTGTTTCTAGAATATGTTTAATGCTGTGTTGCTTATTATTCCATCAAGAAATAGTTGTCAATTCTTTTGTATATTTGCAGTTATTTACCTGAGGAGATGAGGAACCCTACTACCTTCAAATGTAAGTTTTTCACTGTACAGCCCCAACTCATTTCCTTTTTTTGGTGGGCAAGCTTGGTTCTGGTCAGACCCCTAGCGGAAATCAATAAAAAAAAAGGTGTAAGTTGAAATATTTACAGCCTCTAGCATCTTCCTCAACAATCTGGGGAAGACAGCATTGGAAGTCTTGTGGGAGCAAGATAACTTAAAAATTAGCATTACAGGAAACTAAGAAATTGGCCATCTATCAAAATTGTGCCAAAAATGGAAAAATGACATCCTTGGTAAAAGAGATCATATTTGAAGTTCCAGCCTTATGATAGTCCTCTTGATGTTGTTTTGGATCACTAGTTGAATGCATAGACCCACATTCTCGACACCTTCATTTAAACAAGATAAGTAGGATCCTTCGTGCATAGACCCACATTATCATTAATAATACATCCGATACCTGGTTTCTTTTGATATGAGCCTTAATCTCATGCTATTATGAGCGCAAGTTTCCATGGTGTTTCTTCATATTGTCCCTGTCAACGGAGCTCAGGTTCAATGATCATTTCAATATTACAATTTTGCTGTTAATTTCTCTTAACCCAGCTGCACAAGAGTTAAATAGTAAGAAACTTCAAAAATCCTTCCTTTATGAATTGTGAAGATATCAAAGTTATAAAGAGGACTGACTCTATGATGCATACTATTTGTAGGGATGCTTCAAAATCCACAGTACCGTCAACAGTTGGAAGATATGCTGTAAGTTCTTAATTGCACTTTTTCAACAGCTTTGTGTCCGTGTGCTGCTTATGCTCATGGATGTGTTAATTTTTGCTGGAATTTTATGCTAAAGCATGTGGAAAATTCATTCTTGGCTTTTGTTTGGTGTAGTTTATTGTACTCGTACGGTGAATTAATTAAAATGCTTCATTGCTCACTTTAATTGCCATCATTTATGCGAATGATGTTAAATCAGTTGAATTGTAGTAGATTAGAAGATGTGGCAATGAAAATGGTCTTCATAGTAATGGGAGAAAAAGAAAAAAAGATAAAAAAAACACGAAACAGGCTTTCCTTTAAAAGTAATTATCAAAAACGTTTTCCCATTTTGAGGGAGTGGAGTCTTTTGATTATGTCGTGGATAGTCAATCAGTCTCCCTTTGTATTTGGATGCCGTAATCTTTATTATATATATGTGTGTGTGTGTGTTCAATCAATATTAAGGGATTGATGTATTTATGGTCTAAGATGCATTCGGATTGTAGGGGTCTTTTTTTGAAGATTTTGTTTTTCGCTGGGACCTTTTATGTAATAGGGATGGAAGCTTGATAGTTCATTCCTCTTCTTGGGTTTGCTTTGTGTACCCGGTGCTTTTGGAGGCCATCTCGGCCTCCTTAGCTTAGCATCCGTCTTTTGCGGCGTTTTAATATGATCTCCTCAATAGATCACCCCTACAAAAAAACAGCCTATTCTGAAATTTCTAACCCCATCAAATGTGGTTTTCAAGTTAACGATAAAAATAGACGGTCCATAATTCTTCGACTTGGAAACCAGTCTACAAATATCAAAATGATTTGAATTTTTGTAAGGATGATCTCCTCACCATATAGACCGTCCTCGCCAAAAATCATCCCATTCCAAGACTGATAATTTATAAATTGGCCAGCCCCAATTTTTGTTGTAAAAAACGTTGTATGAAATTATTCAATCAACGTATTCCCTTTATCGATCAATGTAGGTTTTTTGTTTTGTGGATGTGAACTTGCTTTTTCGTGCTTCTCTTTCAGGTAATATTTCTTCACTACCAATAAAAGGATACAATATGGTCTATAACCAGAGTATCATTTGGTATGAAAAAAAAGGAGAGCAACAAAATGACGAAACAATATTTAGACAAATAAAACCCAAATACAATTCGTTTGCACTTGTCTCTTTTTATTTGCCTGATAAATGGAAGTACAAGTTTAGCAATCTTCAAGAGATGTGTTGGTTGTAGCCGGCTACTTGTTATATTAGATCCTCTGTAGTGAAGGCGCGCGCCTCAGGCGCAAGGCGCACCTAAAGCGCCTTAGAAGGGTCAAGGCGATGCGCTTTTAGTAAGGCGCGCGCCTCAGGCCAGGCTCCAGGTGCGCCTCACTAAAATACATATGTTTTATAAAAATTCAGTACTTTGGCCTATTATATTAAGCATCGGTATGATAGGAGATATACAATTGAACCTATCTCATTGAAAAACGTAGATGAAAGCAATGAATGGCTACTTGGGGAGATGGAAACAGAAGGTGGAGAAGCATAAGATGAATTGGAGTTTGAGGATGATAGCTTGATATATAGTGTTGTTGCGAGGGCTGCTGGAGTTGGTGAATCAAATACTAGATCACAATCAAGGTCAAGAGTAAGCGCAAGGGCTTCGATAAGGGAGCCAGAAGAGGAAGAATATATTGAGGCTGACACATCCGATGATGATGAAGATGAAGCAAATGGTTATATTTTAGATGATGGCGATGTTAACTAGAACTAATTGTGGGCTATTTGAGATTTTGAACACTTGCTATCATTTATGTTTTATTGCTTTTTGATTACTTGTTTTGTATTTAGATAATGACAATGTTAACTAGAACTGCTTTTGGGTTACTTGAGATTTTTGACATTTGCTATCTTTCATGTTTTATGGCCTAATGATTACCTATTTTGTTATTTTATGATATTATTTTTCTTAATTTTTTTATATTTCTTATATTTATTATAATTTTTAATATTGCGCATTGCTTCAATTAGGCGTGTGCCTCGCCTTGCGCCTCAAGCACCAGAGGTCTTAGCGCCTTGCGCCCTTAACTACCTTGATTAGATCATTGTGTTCAATCTTGTATAGGGAATGCATCTTAGTTCAACATTCATGGTTGGACGCTTCTTTCAAAAAAATTCATTGTCATGTAGTTCACTAGTGATTAAACCATTGCAACATTGCCAAATGTTTTATTTGATGTTATTAGGAATTTTGAGCTGTAGATATATTTTCCCCATGGTTAGTTTGTTAATGCTTCTTTATTATGTTGTGCAAATCATTAATTTCTTTTCAGGGCTCTTATAGAGTCATTAGGACTTGCAGTTTGCACCTTTATTAATCATGGGATCTTGAAGATCAAGTTGTCTTTTTCAAGGGTGCTTATGTTTCTCAGAGACAATGGCTGAATCAGAATCTAGCACCAAATTTGACAAAAGAACAAAATATGGAAGTGCCAATGAACATGTGTGGGAAACAACTAATAATCACAACAAAAATCATTGGTAACCAAGAACATGAAAACAAACTCGAGAAGGTATCTTGTTTCTTTTTCTTTTTTCCGGGTCAGAGGGACCAAATAATGCACACTAGAAATCCTTCCTTTGAAAAGTTCCAACAATAGATCCGTCAGTTTTTGGCAAGAGTTCCTGCAAGCAATGGTGAAGAAGCCTCAAATATGAGATTCCAATCAAGAAAACCTTATGGTTCTGATGAGAAATTGTACACAACTCTAGGAAGAAGAAAACTCTTTTCTTTAAAAAGTTCTGTATTGGAAAATTTTGGTCTAAGGAGCCTGCCATCCCTTGTCTTCTTTTATTCATATTTGAATCTCCTTGATTAGATTAGAATCCTCAACTACAAGGAAACTTTCCCTAAATAGAAGACTACGACTCACAACTCCTAGATTCTCTCTTTATTTCCTATCTAGAATAACGTTGACTTAAAATGAAAGATTCTTATGGACCACACAGTCCATTATAACTTAGTAACTTAAAAACCCAACTATAATACTGGACCTACCTAGGTCCACCTTATTAAAATCATCACCACCTTAGATTTGCCGCAAAACGCAAGATCAACCCCTCTAATAAAAATAGCACGCTCATGGTTGTTCCTTGTTCTTCCCATGTTTTATCATTCTACTATAGACTTTGATCGTTCGTTGGTCCCCTTTGGACATGTTATCAAGCTCGATCTCTTCTCACAAGATCAGATCATTGCTTTCATTGTTCATGTCTGCATCATTCCCTCTAGGTTGGAGAGAACTTGACTCTGATGAGTTGTTTCGGCATATAATTCAAAAATTTAATCCACGTCATTAGTTCTTCATCTATTCACCGGCAAAACAGAGTGTACCTACTGGAAAGAGTCAAAACTTTGATCTCCTTTAGCAATAAAAAAGCTTTACCAACGATCAAGCTTTCAAACAAAGAAAGAGTGTATTCGCCTTTTTAAGGGAGTGGTTTTGACCGAACAAGTTGATTTTATTCCTGTGGCCTCATTATTTAGTTCTTCATTGAAATCAAGTACTCTCCGTCGTCGGGCGATTCTCCCACTTGATTAAATATTAAAGATATGAACCTTTTGTGTGTTTATGTACTTGACTTTCACGACTTGCTCAAGTTCATCAGGTTTGTTTTATCGGCACTTGACGTATTGCATCTCCCGCCGCATCAATTTGTGGCTCATCACTTTATAATAGGCATGAATGTCAGCTACATTGGCTATAGGAGTGATGGCCAAATCCCTCAACAAGTCAATCTTGTATGCATGATCACCTCAAGTAGATCATCACATTGTTTCTGATGTTAAAGGACGTTGGTCGCATGTGTAAATCTATTGTGGCTATATATCGGGCATTGGTTTCTTTAATTTTGCAACATATTGTTCATGCACCTTTTTATATGTTCAACGAAGGTAGTCGCATCATCACTTATTCATGCATGAGGAAGCAATGATACCAAGTAGGGAACTTGGCGTGGAGATATACCATTAACAATCTCGGAATGAGACGTTTCGGTGGTAAGATATGTGATTGTTGTAGGCAAACTCCGTTTGGGTCAACACCAAATCCAATTAGTATGGCATTTTTCCACTAGGCATCTTAGTAAATTGCCCCTCTGATTAACCACCTCTGTTTGGCTGTCGATGAGGGGATGATAGGCATTGGAAAATTGTAATATAATGCCTAGTTTACTCCACAAAGTTTGCCACTGACAAACATTATACCATGATTGGATGTGCGAGTCTCGGGAAAACCATGTAAACGAACCACTTCATTGACGAAAGTGAATGGGGTGGGGGAGGTGGAGAATTTATCGGGTCTGGCTGATGCTTATAAGTGTCATATTGAGAGCTTGCCTATGGCCTACTTGGGGCATCCTTTGGGGGCTAACTACAGATCTAAGGCGTTATGGGAACCTGTGCTAGAATGTTTTAGGAAGAAGCTATCGTCATAGAAAAGTAGATATTTATCGAAAGGGGGCAAGCCGGTGCTGCTTAATAGTACCCTTTCTAGTTTACCTATTTATTATGTCCATGTTCACCATTCCGAACAGTGTGGCGTTCTCTCTAGAAAAGCTCATGAGGGACTTCTTGTGGCATGATAGGATGGATAATCGCAAGATGCGCTTGGTGGGATGGAAATCAGTGTGCCATGCCATGGACAGTGGAGGGTTGGGGATTAAGAAGATCAAAGTTATGAATCAAGCCCTGTTAGGTAAGAGGTTATGGAAATTTGGCGAAGAGCTCAATAGTCTGTGGAGGACATCCATTGGGGGAAAGTGTGGGATCTCTTATTTTGGGTGGGAGAGCAGAAGGGGTAATCGTCCGTATGGGTGGTGTCTGGAAGGGCATTGTGAAGCTTTTGGGGGACTTTTCTAGCGGGGTTCAATTTGCAGTTGGGGTGGGGAATAGGATTCGATTCTGGGTGTATATCTGGTGCAGAGAAGCTCCCTTGTGTGACGATTTTCCAGAGCTTTATTATCTTTCTGACAGGAAGAATCGGCCTATTCAGGAGTGCGTCAGTAACATGGGGGAGGTTATCGGGTGGAACTTTGGGTTTAGGAGAAATCTCAACGATTGGGAGATTGATTTCCTGTCTAGACTGCTTTTTCACTTGCAGAACATCCACTTGCCTCTATTGGTCCAGGACAGAAGGGTTTGGATTTGGACCAAAGGTGGTTCCTTTACGGTACGATCCTTCTATGAGGCGCTGCACAACTCTCATGGTATTGGTTCTTACTTGGTGTGGAAGTCTCGGATCCCGACTAAGGTTGCTTTCTTCGTGTAGGCGGCCACTTGGGATAAGATTCAGACGGTGGATCACTTAAAATCTAGGGGACTTTTTACTGTGGACTATTGTTGTATGTGCAAACACAACGACGGGTCCATCAATCGCCTTTTCCTGCATTGTGACTTGGCCAGGGAGGTCTGGTACGTGTTCATGTCAGAGTTCGGGATGAAATGGGTGTTGTCGGTATCCCTCATGGAGCTATTGATCAGTTGGCGCTCTTTCGTTTTCTTTCCAAGAGGGAGGATCGTTTGGAGGTTTCTTCTGTTTGTGATTGTGTGGGGGTTATGGAATGAAAGAAACCGGAGAGTCTTTGAGGATAAAGCAAGGAGTTGTCAGCAATCATTCTCAATATAAAAGGGTTGGTCTTTTTATGGTCTAAATTGTTCTTGGAGTGTCGTGGCCTCTTCTTCAAAGACTTTGTGTTTAAATGGGATAATCTTTGTACTAGGGAGGGTTGACCTTGTTGCTTTGTTTAGCTTTGCCTCCGTTTCAGGGGGGCTTAGCCCTGTGTAGGTCACCTCGACCTCACTAGCTTTGGGCTTTGGCCTCGTTTTCAATAATATACTTGTCAAAAAAAAAGTTGTCTACATGTGACGCATCAATTGACTTCTTGCAAGGTATGAAATGCACCATTTTCAAAAACTGATCAAAGACCACATAAATAGAATCATAACCTCGTTGAGTTCATGGAAGGCCTAAAACGAAGTCCATACTTAGATCCTCTCACAACGCTTGTGGTACGGGTAACAGGGTCTAGAGATCGGTGTTTTGAGAATGTCCCTTGGCAACTTGACACACCCGTCATGGTTGGACGAATCGTCTTACATCCCTCCGCAAAATGGCCAATAGTATTTGCTTCCAACATTACAAGTATTTTGGCCAAAATAACCACCCAAACTCCATGTAGTTCTCAAAGTATCTTCTCACGTAAAGGACCTTCTAGGATACACAATCTAGTCTCTTTTAAAAGGAAACCCCTGTGGGAAGTGAAATCTCGCTTGCCGGGTACTCCATTACAGCATGCCTCCAAGATATCTTTGAAGTAAGGATAAACTTTGTAGGTCAAAGCCCACGACCTCTACTCGAAGGGTAGAAAGCAATAACACCCTCCCTACGGGCGCCCACCACCTTATTTTGAGTCTCGGCTTTATAGCACAACAAGAATGCATATTCTTGTAAGAACTCAACCCATTTTGCATGTCTAGAATTGAGCCTTCCTTGTGAATTCAAATATTGGAGGTGTTCGTGGTTTGAATTAGCATGAACACCTGATGGGAGGCAATCCATCCGGAATATCTTGGGGCACTACGTCCTCAAACTCCTTTAATAAAGGGACTATGGTAGCAGGTAAAGAGGCAGGTTCAAGCTCATCCTTCTTCACTTGTTTGGCCATAAGTGCATACACTACTTCCTCCCGTTTACTCTCTTCAATAAATCTTTGTGATGTAAGAACGTTAGGACCTTCCTTTGTGATGGACAGGTCTCATCTCTCCTTTTCCAAGGAGTAAAAGAATTCTCATTTTTTATCCAAAAGAATAGGTATTCTCTTTCCCCTTATGGGTGGTGATTTAGATAGCCCTTCTGGGCGGCATGAACAAAGCACTATCTGACTGCCCGAGCAAGCCCTAAGCTCTTATACTAATTAATGCACGCTAGAAATCCCTCCTCTCTATGTAATGTGAAGAGAAGAAAACTCCCAACAGTTCCCATCAGTTTGTGGCGAGAGTACTTGCAAACAATGGTGAAAAAAGCCTCAAATATTAGCTCCCAATAAAAAAACGCTAGGGTTCTGATGAGAAACTGTACGACTCTGGGAAGAAGAAAACGCTTTTCTTTGGAAAGTTATGTACTGGGAAATTCTGGTCTAGGGAGCCAACCATCCCCTTTCTTCTTTTATTCATCCTCAACCACAAGGAAACTTCCCCAAAATAAAAGACTACCACTCACATCTCCTAGATTTTCTCTTATTTCCTATCTAGATCAACGTTGACTTGAAATGAAAGACTCTTATGGACCACAAGGTCCATCATAACTTAGTATCCTAAAACGAATTCTTAACCACAAGGGAACTTTCCCCAAATAAAAGGCTACCACTCACATCTCCTAGATTTACTCTTATTTCCTATCTTGATCAACATTGACTTGAAATGAAAGACTCTTATGGACTACTAGGCCCATCATAACTAGTATCCGAAAAACCCATCTATAAAACAGGACCTACCTAGCTCCACCTTATTAAAATATCATCACCTTTGATCTGCCCCAAAATGCAAGATCAACCCATCCTCTAATAAAAATGGCATGATCACGATTGTTCCTTCTTCCCATGTTTTATCCTTCTACTATAAACCTTGATCGTCAGTGGGTCCCCTTTAGACATGTAATTTAGCTCTATCTCCTCTTCTCACAAGACCGGATCATTGCTGTCACTATTATGCGTGCATCACCAAACATGGGATAGAAAACTCATCAGTACTCCCCTCATACTTAACTGATAGAGGAGCTATTTGATCTAAAACCCTCCCAAAACTAATAGTGAATAAATAAACAAATAGATAGATCAAATATTTGACCTAATCAAAATCCGGAAGTTAGATTTTCTAGAAAAAATTAGAAAAACCTTCATAAACCCTTTGAGTCTTGATAATATTCATGTACTCGTGTATAGCTATTTTGACACCTAAAATGACAAGCCTTTGTGTGGCCCACATGGAGATGAGTTAAGTTCTGATTTCTGGTGAGGATGATCTCCTCACCATAGAGATCATCCATACAAATATTAAGCTCATCTCGACATTTCTAGCCTTACAAATAATGGGTTACAATTCGAAAAATCTGGACTGTCCATTTCATTGTAAATTTGATTTGATAGGGCTAGAAGTTTCAGAATGGGCTAATTTTTTATGAATATTATCTCAATCAGCCCATTCTGAAACTTCTAACCCTATCACATGTGCAATTATGGTTTACGGTCAAATGGACTGCCCAGAATTTTTCAACTTGTAACCCATTTTCCATAGGGCTATAAATGTCCGAATGAGATGATTTTTTGTGAGGAAGATCTCCATCACAAGGAGATAATCCTCACAAAATAAATAAGCCCTTGACTCATCTCCATGTGGGCCCCACAAAGGCGTATCATTTTCGGATATTTTGGGGGCTGATTTTTATTATTGCATCATGGATATCAATCTCACAAAAAATCAGCCCATTCTAGCCTTATGAATACTTGATTACAAGTTGAAATATTCTGAAGAATCCAAGTTCACCATTAACTTTTATCTCCACATTTGATAGGGTTAGAAGTTTCAAAAAGTGCTGATTTTTGTGAGGACGAATCGGCCCTTTACTCGTCTGCATGTAGGCCCCATGACCATTTTTCATTTTTTCATCACAAAGCATGCCATTCTATTCCAACCCATATGTATATGTATGTGTGTAAAAGTCAGTCTTAGTGTCTACAGTTTCTCTCCTAGCTCTTATTCCATTTATTAGTCTTGCCTTTCCCATCTGCCAACCAAATTGCATGCATCGAATCAACTTCCACCTCCAAAGGGCCTGAAAAGTTATCCTTGTAAGACTCTTTGGCCTTGGGGAAGAGTTCAACTCTACGTCATTAGAGTTCACTCCTAACGGGCCCAAAAATGCTTTGGGAATCTCCCTAGATTATTCTTTAGAATGCCCCTAATTCCGGACATCTGTAGTCAAGGCGCACACCTCAGGCGCAAGGCACACCTAAAGCGCCTTAGAAGGGTCAAGATGAGGCGCGTTTAGTAAGGCACGCACCTTATGCTCCAGGAGCGCGCCTCAGGCCAGGTTCCAGGCGCGCGCCTCACTAAAATACATGGTTTGTAAAAATTATGTACTTTGGCTTATTATATTAAGCATCGGTATGATAGGAGAGATACAATTGAACCTATCTCATTGAAAGACATAGATGAAAGCAGTGAATGGCTACTTGGGGAGATGGAAACAGAAGGTGGAGAAGTAGAAGATGAATTGGTGTTTGAGGATGATAGCTTGACACGTAGTGTTGTTGCGAGAGCTGCTGAAGTTGGTGAATAAACATCAAATACTAGATCACAATCAAGGTCAAGAGTAAGCGCAAGGGCTTCAATAAGGGAGCCAGAAGAGGAAGAGGTCAATTCGAAGGAGACAGAAGAAGAAGAATATATTGAGGCTAACACATCCGATGATGATGGGGATGAAGCTAATGGTTATATTTTCGAGGGTGGCGATGTTAACTAAAAGTCTAAAACTAATTGTGGGCTATTTGAGATTTTGAACATTTGTTATCTTTTATGTTTTTTTGCATTTTTATTACTTGTTTTGTATTTAGATAATGGCAATGTTAACTAGAACTGCTTTTGGGTTACTTGAGATTTTTGACATTTGCTATCTTTTTATGCTTCATGGCCTAATGATTACCTATTTTGTTATTTTATGATGTTATTTTTCTTAATTTTTTTATATTTACTATAATTTTTAATATTGCGCCTCGCTTCAGTCAGGCGTGTGCCTCGCCTTGCGCCTGAGGCGCCAGGAGTCTTAGCGCCTTCAGTGCGCCTTGCGCCCTTAACTACCTTGGGCCTAGCTTACCAAGAGCATTATCAGATGCTCACCCGATCTTTATGCTTCACCAGTCATGCTGCTTGATCTTACTTGAAAAGCTACGATGTTCAATTTCCAGTACTTAGTTTTACAATATTAGTGTTGATATTGAACATATTACTCAAAGCTGAACAATGACTATCATGTCCATGAGAGAGTTCCCAATTTGCTTCTTATATTTGATACTCAGTCTGTGTTATTTCCTTTTTCTTTAGTTATAGTGGTCTCTAGTTGTGATGGTATTATTTATGTACTGAACCTAGCCTTGGCAATTGGTTGGTCATTGATTGAGGTAGTTATTTGTTCCCCTGCATTTCTTTTTATTTTTTCTTTTTATTTATTTTTTGCATGTTTGATTTCAGAAATAATATGGGAGGAAGCACTGAATGGGACAACCGAATGATGGATTCCTTGAAAAATTTTGATCTTAGCAGTCCAGAGGTCAAGCAGCAGTTTGGTGAGTTTGAAATTACTATCTCTTGCTACGTTACTTTTGCAGGAATTTCTGTGCATGTTGTTCACCTCTTCAGAAGGAATGAACAAATTGAACTGGATGTTCTTCACCTTTAAGTAGATACTACATAGCGAAGTTAAATGATTAGATGGTTTTGACATGATTGTACATTTTACAGTCTTCTCGTATCAAATTTTTCGGGATACGATAATTTGGACAGGGCGATTAGTAATCAAGTAAACCTTATGGCATTGGAACAGTATGTGAGAGAATATGTAGGTCCAGAATTCAGAATGGTACTGAGGTTGCCTATGGTACCACATTGTACAATTGTAAGTATGACTTCGTGGAATACTATGGAACAATAGCCTGGATGCACAGTTGTGTCAGACACAATGACCTCATCATCATCATAAGCCTTATCCCAATGATATGGTGTCGGCTGCTCAAATACTGCTCCTCCAGTCAATTCTGTCTAAAGCCATCTCTTCCATTAAGAGAAGTTTCTTAAAATATCCTCTCAAAATCTCAATCCATGTTTGTTTTGGCCTTCCCATGCCTTTTAGACTCTTAACATTCCTCATCACTGGTGCTATCATTGGTCTTTGTGGTACATGACCAAGAAGCCAAAAATATGCATACACCAATATATATAATTTCCAGTAATACTGTTTAGGGACTGATGTCCTCACTCAAGTGAGGGAAATTATTGAGCTTGTTTACGTCCTTCGACCAAGGGGATATGGACCAATACAATGTCATTACGGTATTAATTTGAGCGAGGGAGGATTCTTTCCCTTAATTTATTTTTAACTATTATAATTAGGAAGGTCTTTAAAAATAAATAAGCATATCTGTAAAATGTTGTAGCATATTTTATACCTCTGATCTCGTTTTCAATTTTCAAAATGTCAAACATCCTGGATCACTCGATTCGATCCACAGACATCTGCAATAAAAAGAAAAATATAATGCATCCCTTTAAAACTCAATTTTTTTTGTGGTGCATCATTTACTATTTAATCTTCTTTGCCATATTTTCTCCATGTTCATGTACCATCAGTTATTCTACAGTCTTAATCAACCAGTCATATTTTGTTCTGAAGTTATTGGTGTGATTATACTTGTTTTTCACATTCAATGCTTATACATCACTCTTGTAACTTATCCGAAAACAAAAAAAATCACTGCAATAGTTAATGGATTCAGAATATGTATTGCAAACTAGCACATATCATATTATTATTAGCATAACGAGTGGGGCGCAAGTAATTATGTAATTGTTGATGAATAGTAGTACTCTTTTTCTAATAAATTTAAATCAACCTGTTTGTACTTTGATTCTCTGTGATCTTTTATTTTGCAGACCAAATTGGGCTTACGCCAGAAGAAGTTATTTCAAAAATCATGGCCAATCCCGAAGTTGCTATGGCATTTCAAAATCCAAGAGTACAAGCTGCCATCATGGATGTATGCCACTACTAAAAGTGTCTTGATTGTATATTTATATTTGAACCCCCTGACATTTTATTGTTTTTGCAGTGCTCGCAGAACCCACTGAGTATTGCGAAGTACCAAAATGACAAGGAGGTGAGAATCTAAATTTCTTGGTGTTACGCAAGGTTATAAACCCTAGCATCTTATGCAGAAATGAGTTGCTGTGTCCAGCAAATAGACCCCTTGGATTACCAATTTCTTAGAACCAATCTTGTTTTGTAGATGTGATTTATACATAGCTTGGAGGAGAAACTCCATTATATCATTAAGCATCTTGAAATTATGTGGATAGTTGATTTTAACAGGGACAATTTTCTTGTAAAACCTTGTTCTGCCTCCTGAGTTGTGATTTTTCTTGGGCCATCTAGCTTTTGCTCTGTAGATTCAAATTCTTGTTAGTGTTAGGTATGTCAAATATGCAATTTTTGGTATGAAGCCTGTAGGTATTGGTATCTGTGGCACGTGGGGAACATACATATGGTTGTATTGAATTATATGCACATATACCCTTGGCAGGTACACATTTATATTGACCAATACACGTGGTTTCAGTGGATACACATCAAAACAACTAGAATTGTTTAAAAAATAAAAGCTTAAAAGCCCTAACAATGCTAGAAAATCATAAAGAGCCTGAATATATATGATAATTAAGGTATTCAAAGATATTCTAATCAAATGGAGATCAACAATGAATTAAAAAGTAATTTCAATGATAAATGAACAGTTGGTACAGTGGTTTTTGCATCTCTCATGGGATCGAATCTTGGGGGGGTGTACCCACAGACCTGGGATCGAATCTTTGGGGGGTTAGTTCCCAAAGACATAGGTTCAGTCCCGTTCTTGCCTTACAGGAGATGAGGGGCGGAATAATAAATGTTTACTTATCAAAAAATAATAATAGGTCCATAAACTAGGTCAGAGATCATGAAAGTGGTGTTAAAATTTCAAGAGGGGTACTTGGATTATGCGTCCAAAAGCACGTTCATAGCCATGATCCCGAAAAAACATGGGGCAGAAGACATAGCATATTAAAGACCTATTAGTTTGGCGGGTAGTGTGTACATGATCATTGCCAAGATGCTTGCTTCTAGAATCCGCAGGGTGTTGTCTTCGGTCATTTTCCCTGTTCAGGGAGCTTTTGTGAGGGACCGACAGATCCTAGACGGGGTCATGATTGCTAATTAGTGTATTGATTCCAAATCCAACTTGGGGATCCGGGGATTGTTTCCAAGATTGACATGGAGAATGCGTATGACCACGTTAATTGGATATTTCCGAGCTACATGCTTCTCAGGAGGGGTTTGGTGAGAAGTGGAGAATGTAGATAAAAAATGCATCTTGTCTGCTTCATTCTCCATATTAGTGAATGGATCCTCCGCTGGCTATTTCAGAAGTTCTAGGGGGTTGGGACAAAGAGATCCACTATCCTCCTTGTTTGTCGTGGTGGTGGAAACCTTGGGAGCATGATGACTAGAGCCGTGAATATTGACGAGTTAGTGGGTTTCGAGGCCGGCCCTGGAGCTCCTAGGATCTCCCACCTCCAATTTGTAGATGACACTCTTATACTCCTTGGGCCTTTAGTCCAGCAGGTTCGGTTTCTAAAAAACTTCTTATTTGTTTTGAATCTGTGTCAGGTTTACGTGTAAAATTATCCAAAAGCAAGGTGTGTGGTGTGGGTGAGGTGGAGAATATCATGGTTTTGGTAGGCATCCTGGGATGCGGTATTGATAGATTACCAGCTACTTGGGCCTAACCTCTAGGGGCTTCCTACAGATCCAAGGCCCTCTGGGAACTGGCTGTTGAGTTCTTTAGGAGAAGGCTAGCTTTGCAGAAGTCGAGATATCTAAAGGTGGGAAACTGGTGTTGATCAAAAGCACCATTTCTAGTTTGCCTATATATCATCTATCCCTGTTTTCGATTCTGAGTAGTGTGGAAAAGTTCATGAGGACTTTGTGTGGAATGACAGTGTGGATATCGACAAATTTCATTTGGTCGAGTGGAAGACGGTTTACAATTCTAAGGCAAAAGGAGGATTGGGGGTTAAGAAGATCAAAGTCATAAACTAGGATCTGCTAGGAAAGTGGTTATGGAGATTTGGGATAGAGCTCTCTAGTCTTTGGCGGAAGGTCATTGTGGGCAAGTATGGGTTCTTGCTCTTCGGGTGGGAGAGTGGTGCGGCTCATTTATCGTATGGCTGTAGTGTTTGGAGAGGGATCTTGAAGATTACTTGGGACTTTTCCAGAGGCATTCGTTTTCGGGCAGGGGAAGGGAATAGGATCAGGTTTTGAAAGGACTTACAGTGTGGAAAGGCTTTATTCTCTGCAGATTTCTCGGAGCTCTATTCTCCTTTTTAGAGCAAGAATTGTTCTATTTTGGAGTGTGTTGAAAGTGGGTTGGAACCTTGGCTTCAGGGGAAATCTCAGTGACTGGGAGATTGAGCCTCTTTCCAGATTACTCTCTCGGTTACAAGACTTCCATTCGTCTCTTATGGTTTAGGACAAGCACCTTTGGAGGTGGACTAAAAGCAAGTTGTTTACGGTTCGGTCGTTTTATGAGGCTTTGGATAAAACTGTAGGTATCAATTATCCTAACTCCCTAGTTTAGGAATTTAAAGTACCATCTAAGGTTGCATACTTCTTATGGACAATCTCGCTAGAGAAGATCTTGACGGTGGACCACTTGATCTCTAGATTGTCATTGTTGATTATTGCTCGGTGTGCAAACATTGGGGAGAGTCTATTAATCACCTTTTGCTGCATTGTGATTTTGTTAGGGAGGTCCTTTTTTTTTCCTGTCCGAGTTCAGGACGCGTTGGGTGATGTCGAGCTCTATTCTGGATCTTCTTAGCTAGAAGTCCCATGTTTTCTCCTCCAGATGGCGGATCTTGTGGCGGGTTCATCCCTTCGCAATCTACTAGGGTCTTTGGAGGGAGAGGAATATCATAGTTTTCGAAGGCAAGAGTGAATACTTGGCTTCAATTATCCTCAACATCAAGGGGATGGTGTTCTTTTGGTCTAAATTGTTTGTGGAATACAAATGTCTTTTCTTTGAAGATTTCGTGTTCTGCTGGGACTTTCTTTGGTCTAGGAATGTTTGTTAGTCCGTTGTTTTCCCTTCTTATTTTGTTTGTGCTTTTTCAACTCTTAGTAGGTCTTCTCGACCTTTTTAGCTATTTTCCCTGTATCTTCTTGGCTTTTGCATTCTCAATAAATCTTATACTTATCAAAAAAAAAATAGGTCCATGGATCCGGTAAATCCATTATAGATATATGATCTAGCAACCATTGTATGCTAGATCTACCGTGTTCTACGCCATTTTTCCAACAAAAAACAGTACCTTCTAGAATGTTGATGAAGATTCCTTGATCTCCAATTTGATGAGGACTAGATACGTTTTAGCCCCATATACTGAAAAGAGTTGGCTTTTTTTTAATATACATGCAAGATGCCATGGATTGCACGGAGAGAAAAAGGGAAATCCTTTTCTCTCGTTGCAAAGTTCCATACTTGGATCTTATTTGTTAGTTAAGGTGATGTGGCTCTAGGAGATTGAAAGCCTTGGATGAAATTATAACTAGGATAGGGTGGGGATCTCAAAGGATTGGAGGGAGATGAATAGGAAAATTCGTGAAAGGTGACCAGAGAAGGCTGCAGAAGTGTGTGACAGCGATGGGTGCTTGACCTAGTTCTTAGTTAGAAGGCTAAATCAAGATAAATTTGGTTTAATGGGACTCCTGTTTTGGAAAAAATGTTGGATATGTAGTTAGAAGCTACAGCATGGTTCAAAGTACACGGTATCATTTCGGTATCGTTCATGGGCGATACCGAAACGTATCGGAAGTATCGTTTGGTTTCAGACGAATCATCGTGAAACCGAAACGAAATGTAAGTGCAAATTTACACATGATGAATTATCGTTCGGTTTCGGATGAAACCAACCAAAAAGTATGTAGTTTCGTCCTATAGCGAAACCAAAACGAAATGAAATGGACGAAACGTTTCGGACGAAACTTTGAACCATGAGCTATAGAGAGTTGTCACATATGTCAAAAATGGCCAAAAGGGGTTATAGATTGTTAAAATCTAGGGTTTTCCGTTAGAAGTTTATGCAGCTGGAGCAAGTGAGAGAGTTGCTTTCTTGTTTAGTCCAACTGGTAATGCTGAAGTAATTAAGGAGTAGGCTAACTGGTGAAAAATTCCATTCCTAGTAGAAGTGAATGAATTGGAAGGGATCCTATTTATGTTCCAGTTGGGGAAGGATCATTGAGAAGGTAGGGGAGGAAGAGATGAAAATTCTAAAGTTGACATCTTGATTAAAAATCTGAAGCGTGTATTATTTGTTTGGTGGGAACAGTTGCTGGTCAACCTCAGGGTTCGACTCTCGGGCCATATCTTTTTGCACTTTTTTAGGATGAATTAACTGCTCACTTCAGGAGGTGGTTCCTTCCTATATATTGTTTGCAGAAGATGTAGTGTTGGTTAATGAGACTAGCGAGGTTGCAAAAACTGTGGAGGAATATTGTAGGATCCAAGGGTTTTAAAATATGTTGAACCAAGACAGAGTATATTGTTGGAGCAGGTGTTTCTTATTTATGTAGCAGTAAACAGATAAGAAACTAAAACAAAGAATTTAAAATAACAGATTGCAATATGTATGAACTGAGAAAGTAATTGTACCTATATTGTAGAAAATTCTAGCTAGCGAAGCAAGTCTAGAATAAGAACTGTAAATAAACAGAAATGAACTTATCAGTTTAGACGAGGCTAAGGTACGCGTTCAACACGTTTTCCTAAGGTAGATTTTGCCATTGTACTTCGAGAGTGTTGTTCACAGTTGATACATCTGCTTCCAGGGTTCAACAGTTGACTGGAGACAGGCAGCACACCAACACCTCCAACTCTAACGAACTAACAGTGAAGATACCCTCTTTAAGAAATTGGAAACTTGCAGAAACCAGTAAAAACAGGAGCAGAGAGATGGTCCGTATTTCTTTAGAGTTTAGTAGAGAGATGGTTTGTAATTCGTGTTCAGAGACACCTCTCTTCCTCTCTTTATATAGAGCTTGGAAGAGAGATCCATTTAGCCCTTGGAAAATGTCATTGAGGGATGAACAGTAACAAAATTGAATGTATTTTAGTGCAAGCAACGTTTTTAAATTTAATTTGTTACATGTTTTACCTTATATTAATTGAGTGAGAAAACAAAAGTTATCTGGTTTAAATTCTCTTGGCTTTTAATAGCCCACAGTCCACAGCCTTCGGTCCACGCCCTGTGATCCATCTCGGCGTGCGTGTGAGTGTAGTTTATGAGATGTATAGTTGTGCCCAATGGGAATAAAATTGGGATGCCCAAGGGCTCCACCCTTAGGTTCTCACCCTCTCATATAAGAGCATGAGACAATTTGTCTTCCAAGTTCCAAGCAATGTGGGATTAAAGGATTTGGAAAAGTGTAGAGATTGAAAAAACCCTTCTGGTTTTTCCCTCCAAAATTTTAATTAAAAAATTCAGTGTGGCTCAAAAAAAATAGAAGATGAGATCACACATTTAAAAAACTCTTGGAGGTCTTGGGTTCAAAACCCTTTAGCCTCAAATGTGCTTTTCTTTTAATTTGTTTTTCAGGTCTTGGGTTCACAACTCATTAGCCTCAAGACTAAAACCTTAATTTTATTTAAAATAAAACTTTATGAATAATATATATGATGCAACTTTAGCAAGGACATGAGTAGAGGCGAAGCTTTAATGTATCTCAATGGCCAGAAGAGACCTTAAAGGCGATCATTTTTATTATCTGTTATAGAGAATGGAAATGGAAATGGATGAAGTGGAGTGCTATATGACCATGCACACCAGACTAATTTAGAGAGAGAGAGAGAGAGAGAGAGAGAGAGAGAGAGAGAGAGAGAGATGGAAATGGAAATGGATGAAGTGGAGTGCTATATGACCATGCACACCAGACTGATTTAAAAAAAAAATTATACAATGACAATAAGTCAAGCTATGCTTTATGGAGCAGCTCCAATTTGTGATAAAATAAAGTCAATTAAGATGATTTGGTCATGTGCAACAAAGGCTGTTGATGGCACATGACCGTGGTGCGAATCTGAAGGATCATCCAGTCGTGTGGACCCTAAAGAGGACATAATCTTCACTACACCATCATTCTCCTCTTTGTAATAGATTCCGATGCAATCCCCCACGATTTATGATGGGGTTATGGAAAGCAGATGCTCCCACATCAACCTGTTTTCGTGGCAAAGGTTTTTGATTCCTGTTGATTAAATGCCTGTAAAAGGATAGACATTGATTTTCTAATATTAAGTTTGCAGGAACTTTAGGTACAGCCAGTGGCAAGAACATGCAACCCACAAGAGGAAACAGTGACAATGACCATAATAACTTAAGTTTCTTGATTTCAATTCATAGGAACTCAGTGATTTTTCCTCTGTTATAGAGGTGTTGATTGTGATTGGAGGAATGGTCTAGAATCTAGTGGATACAAACACTACTATCTGAGAATTATGAGGCTCTGCTTAGTTGCAAGATTGGGCCCACAACCTGTGCAGGCACAAACCTGATGTGGCAATGGGACGCCAGCACACATACAACACACAAAACATAATGTTTATTTCTGTTCCATTTTGTTCTTGACAAGTTTCTTATGCCCTTTTCCCGATATTGTGTTTTAACTTATTTCATTTCTCATCTCAGGTTATGGATGTTTTCAACAAAATTTCGGAACTCTTCCCAGGGGTGACAGGGTCACCTTGATTTCCTTCAAGCAACCAAAGCCAGAGTTTCCAGGGCTAAACGTACTTCTTATCCAACATTTGCATCACTGTATAGCAAGGGTGTTCATGCGATCACGTCTGAAAAAAAAGAGCCTGCAAACCATTTACCAGTCTTCAGGGGTTGTATAGGCTTTCTTCTTTACCCCTTCCCTATGGCTTCGAAAATGTATTTGTACTCTCAAAAGTTTTGTGCTTGTTGTGTTGAAATGCATTTCTTAGCAGGGGTGTAGTGCATCCTCTTTGGTATCCTTTGGAATAGTTGGAATCAGAGACAGATATCCTTCAACAAATAGGCTGTATGTTTGGATATTTTTATTGAATCCGTAAGGGCTCTTTTCTCTTTTTTGTTTATGTGCTGCTACTTCACAAATTTATAGCACAGCCTGTATGGTCAATCCTCTATTTTCCGTCGTCACACCTCTGCATTCAGTACTCAAGTCATTGTGATTTTGAAAGGGTCAAAAGATTTGGTCACCTTTGGGCGTAAATCTTGATCTTGATTCATCAGGTTGGCAGCTTGATTGGAGATTTCTAACTGTTGGATTGTAACATTTTTCTTAATGGGCTTGGAATCCAAACAAGGACCTGTTTGAAGCCCATGATGAAAAATGATTGAATCCAATAGCTAGAAATCACCAATCAGCTATTTTTTGGTCTGTATGGGAAAACCAAAATCCGACTTCCAAGACTGCTGAAGGCCACGTGCCCCCAGTGGGTCCCATACAAAATTGATATAGTTTTTTAGAGGGAGAAAGTTGAGGAAATAAGAGGAAGTTGGAGAGAGAGGGAAGGGGGGAAGAGTCAAAAGTTGGGGAAGAGAAGACAGCTTCTTGAAACTTCTTCCTCTCAAACTCTTCTTCCAAAGACCCTCTCCATGGACCCAAAGCCCTCCACAAATTAGCCCCAAGACCAACACCTTCAAAGGCTAGAACCAAAAATTCCACAAAAACCAATTTCCTAGAACTGCCCTAAAAGTCCATATTTAACACCCACAGGCCAAGTTAGTTTTGGGGGTTTTTTTTCCTTTCTTTTAGAAGCTTCCTAGACCCAACAAATCTTTAAGAATAGATGGTTGAATTGTGGCAATTATTCATGGATCCGTGGTTTTTTATTTTTTTAAATGTGCTTCACAGCTCCACAAATAACCCGTTAATTTGAAAAGGCGACCCACTGGGTGCACGTGGCGTTTAACCAACCCTGGAACTTCAATTTGTGCTTCAAATTTTCTGTGTAGGGCCACCAAGAGGTGGGCCAATCAACCATGGGCCAGTAGGCTCATTTTAAAGGGTATAATGGATCAGACTTTTGTCCTTCACGCGAGGAGCAAACATTTTCAACGTTATGCCTCCCATTTGATAGGGTTAAGAATGGCAAAATATCAGCCCTTGATCCATCTACTTGTGGGACCTACATAGGCATGTCAAAATAACCCGGCCTAACAAAGATATAATGAAAATCAGGATCAGGTTTGGCCCATTTACACGTCATGATTTCAGCATTTAACGAAAGTTAGGCTCACCAATAAAGCTGATTTTCGCTCCCACAAACCTGAGACACGTCAAGAAATGTCTAACGTGTAGTTGCCTAGTGTCTGATGTGCTGCAGACCGTAGAGATAGCCAAGAAAATTTTTGCTATTCCGGATTTGAAATCCCAACCCCTCCCACAATGCCACGTGGAACCTCTTTTGGGCCTACTGACCCCACAGATGTTTGGCCTACCCCTTGGTGGACCTACGTACCAAAAACAAGCTGGATTGGTGATTTCTAACAGTTTGATTTGAACACCCAAAAAACAAAGCTCAAATCCAAACGACTAGAAATCACCCATCAAAATGCTCACATCCAACAGCTAAAAATCACTCAAAGAGCTGACTTTTGGTGTGTAGGTCTACCAAGAGGTGAGCCAAACGTCATGCGTCAGTGGCCTTAAATACTTTGTCAAGTGGCATTTTTGGTGGGAACAGAAAACTTCACTACACAAGGCCACCAACTCATCAATATGAATTCAGGGCCGTCTCTACCAACTGGTTCTAGAAAAACCCGAAAAGGGGTCCCAACCAATGAAAGAATACAGGGACGAAAAGGAAGATCACTAGAAGATTTTATATTTTTATTGTTCTGATGATTGATGTAACGGTCTCTAGATATGCGTTATTTAATTTTAGATTGATTAGATTTCGAATCTACGAGTTTTTTGGATTAATTAATAGCAAAGTTGTTATTTTTGTACTTTGAGGCTTAAGCATTTCGATTGTTTTCACAACCCTAATTTTTAAAATGTATTTGAATTTTAAAAATAATAAATATTATTGCTTATCAAGATTCCTTCACAAAAGTTGGTGGAAAGGGAGAAAATCGGTTGGCATGGTCTCCCGGTTCCTAATGTATACATGTCACGATGTTATTGATGTTCACTACAAGCATATCCTAAAAAAATATAATTTTGGGCAATTTCCAAACGATTGAGCCATTCCAAAATTATGAACGGCCCAAAATCATTCATACTTTGAAAATCTTAAGAATGGTTCAAAATCATTCATATTTTGATCGAGTTTTTTTTTTAAATACTAAAAATGTTTCATTTTCAAACCCTAACGGTTCACCCTATAACAAAAATTCATTGAAAAATCTACATAAATTAAATCGAGGAAACACATTACCAAGCCAACTGCATTATTCAAACATCCACTTTTTTTACTTAAAAAATTTATATTTATAATACTCTTCTTTTAAGCTCTGGCCCTACCTTGATCTATCCCTGGCCCTTGAGGGTCAAGCTAGGGCCTAGCCAGTTCAGGCCCGCTAAGGGCTAGGGCCTCACCCTTATAAGTGAGGGTAGGGCTAGGGTCGGGCTAAGCCGTACCCTAGTCCGGCCCTTTGACAGCCCCTAACTACAACGAGACAATGGGAGTCCTCCGCATCTAAATTATATATAAAAAGCCTCATATGGAATTTTCGTCCTAGGCCTCAACTTGCATTGAGACGACCCTGTATGAACTCATACAATATTTACAATTAGGGCATGAGACGTTGACAAGGTCACTAATTCATGTGGTCAATACGGAGGGTCATATATCAAATGGATGGTCTAGATTGGTCACCTCAACCCTGCACGGGTAAAATGAAAAAACGAAAAAACCTTGCTCTACATTGTAGAATGTTCTGGAAAGTCCTTTCCAGAAAACCCGGTTTCCAGACCCCCCTGAAATTTGAATTAATTCGACATACCCCCCTTACTTTCAAACTTTAGGAGTACCCCCCTTGACCTAGTGTACCAACTACCAACTACCAAGAACCGGAACCTATTATACATTTCGGTTCTAGGTCCTATCGGTTCCAGGAGTTTTTGGGTTCAATTCTAAAATAACTAGCTCTAGAACCGGGTTAATTACGACCGGTTCCTATTGGGTATCAGTTAATCAGGTACAAATTAACCCCATATTTTGCTCAAAGACAAGGAAAAATCCTCAAGGACGTCTCTTCACCATCAGATATACATTGAAAAATGTGTTTTTAAATTTTAAAATTGACCACGTGGCAATTTGCTGAAGAATTATTAGAGAAGAAGAATCTTGTCCATCCATTAAATAATTGATAAGGATATCCCATCAAAATGCAGAACAATCAAATCACAATAATTCATCTCAACAATAGACAAATTCAAAATTATTTCTAGAAGTCCTGTTGTCGATTAGGCTAGGTGGTCGGTTACCTACCTGACCTGGTGGTCTTCCGACCACAAATGTAGTAGGTTCCTTCCTATCTCTTGCTATTCGCTGCCCAAATGTTGTTGGGCTGCAAAAAAAAAAAAAAAATTGCTCAACGACATTGTAGGACCCACATACCACATTATTAGAGGCCATTGACCATATGGATGTTTGACCGTGGACCTACGGATAAAAAATCAGCCTGATTGGTGATTTTTAGTAGTTGGATCTGAGTATCGCAAATAATGCTAGAATCCCACAGCTGAAAATCAACCCATGAAAATGACTAAAACCACGACTGATACAGACGTCTTTGAGCATTTTTCACAAAATACGTTGAGCAAACGCGGCATAATCCTGAACAAAATCACCAAAACACACTCGAGAAGGCGACTAAATCCTACCTCTCTCTCATTTTCAGGGCATCACGTGGGAATTCAGTAGAATATAAGAAAATGAGGGAAAAAAAATGCGAAAATTGTCATGTGACACATATTAATGTTTGGCCGCTAGTGACAAAATAAACGTGAATTTTTCAAATTTTTTAATAAGCAAATAAGACGGCCGGACTTTTCAATTGTTCGGAATGATTCATGTTTAATTCGTGTATTATTCTCAAATTATTCAAGCGATATTTTACAAATTATTAGCTCTTGTTTTTGCCAAATTATTTAATTATGAACCCCATTATCCTCGAACTTATTCCGTGCCGGTTTATTTTTGTACCCTAACTTATAAACTAGGGTTTGGCTCACTCCTTGCTAAACCTAAACACCAAAAATAAGCCTAATTGACTGTGGGTGAAAAACATTGGGTTTCAAGTCCATTATGAAAGAAATCAATCACCACCAATTCATGGATCGGTGGGCCTGACAAACGTTTTATGTCACATTTTATTTTTGGCATGACCGGTATCAGTGTCGGTATCGGTATCGGTATCATGACATGCATGATTATAGTGTGTAGAAGAGTAAAATAGAAGGCTGAAACTGACGTACGAACGCTTCTTCATTTTCTTGTTGGCCAAAGACCAAAACATATTCAAAGTGCTGAAACTTCCCACGCCGTATCTTTGACTCTATACCTATTCAAGTTACAATTATATGTGGCCCCTTTTTTGCTTCAAAAAAAGTCTACAACGGCTATAATTAACGGGAAAAAGGTTTTTTTTTTTTTTTTCTGGAGTGTCACTCCAAATCTCTTCACTAGGGTGGCAGAGTTTTCCCTCTTGCTACATGATGGGTTGATGTGAACAATCCAGACCATCCATCGGATAGATGAGAAAATTTTTGAACCGGTTTTTGAAGTAGGGATCATGTGCCCAATGATCGCACTCCACATATACTCATGGTTTAGACTTTGGTTTTAAAAAATAACCATCGGTATGTGTACCGTGCAATCATTGGCGTACGATCGCCGCTTCAAAAAAAATCTCCAGATAGATGACCCAACAATGCCTTTGCATCCGACACATATCCTTGACAATTTTCCATTATTGAAAAAATTTCAACAAATGAAAAAACAATGTTGTCAAGGGTACGTGTCCCCGATGCTGAGGTGTGATGAGCCAATGAATTTTGTAAGAATTTTTAAGAAAAAAAATAGTTTTATGAAAGAAATAGCCAATTAATTTACATGTGCTTGGAGGCGGAAGATCATCCGAACAAATATTTGCATTAGACCCAATCATTTTTTTTTGCTAGACAGTTGTCTAATGTTTGCAGCCAAAAAATGGCTGCAATTGCGTTTTTTTACCAAATATTTGTCTAGAGACATTTCTCTGCAAAGTAGAGACAGGATACCAAGCATGGCCTTTTCTTTTTTCTATTTTTTTTTGAAACCGTAGGTACCCGGCCCTGTTAGAGCGCCCCACTAGTCCGCCGGGACATGATAGTCACCCTTTCCACACATGCCGGAATGTACTGGAAGAGTTAATGTGGACAGAGCCGCATATTATCCTCTACTCTTTCCGGGGTGGCCCCAAGGAGAATTGAGGCCAAGCATGGCTTCACCGACCATTAATGATTAAAAGCTATCCTTAACAGCAATATTTTCATTCCATAATGTTATCTTTTCTAAGTCCACGGCAGCTGCATGTGCCATGTGGCATGTATGTGCCATGTGGCACACTCTTCAAGACCATTGACCATATGGATGTTTGGCCCAATGTTTTAATTGACCCATTATAACGGTCTCATAACATTGCCGTTATAATGGCGCCCTTATAATGGAGGCGTAGTACCAAAAAAATCTCAACGGGTTGGAGTGTTACCGTTATAACGGTTGTTATTTTTGTTATAACAAGTGTTTTTTAAACAATGGTTTGACCCATCGTTAGGTAGACTTATATACCTAAAATCATTTCGATTGGTGATTTCTAGTCGTTGGATTTGAGTCTCATCTTAGGGTTGTTTTTTAATCGTAAGATTCGAGCATTATTTGGAACAAGGTTTAGAAGGGGATGTTATAACGGCATAACGGATTGGGGGCGTTACCGTTTTTTCCCAATATAACAGCCGTTATAATGGATTGTAACCAAAAACGGAAAAGGGCGGAAAACAGGAAAAAAAAAGAAAAAGAAAAAGGAAATAACGGATCTAAAATTCAAAATTTGAATTTCAAACCTTAAATGGATGTTTTTTCCAATCCTTAGATTGACGTACAAACCAAAAATCAGCCTGATTAGTGATTGCAAACCTTTGGATCTTTGTACCTCAAATAATGGTCAATAACGCTTAAATTCCCACGGTTAAAATAAACCCTTGTAAATAACTTAAATCCAATGCCTAGAAATCACTAATCAGGCTGATTTTTGGTTTGTAGGTCCACCTGGGGATTGACCAAACATCCATACGGGCAGAGTCCTCTAAAAGTGCCACGTGGATTATATTGTGCACTTTCATCGTCCTCGATGACAGCACTCTCATCAAAGTTTTACTCAGCTCCAACTATATATCTGTTAATGTTCCTATCAAATGGCGTCAACCGTTCCTTTAATTGATTATTTTCTGGATTCATTGACGGAGGAAAATACTTTCTAGAGCTAGGGGTATAATCACAGAGGTGCTGGTCCACTTATTGGAGGTTCCAGATATGTCCACGTCTGCTAGCCAATCCTGAGCCGAGAAAGTATGAACTTTCATACTAAGCCTCACACCGTATACGGCTTCTATTTAGGAGAAGAAAATTTCACATACACGGCGGCCTATGGGAATAAGGAGCCTACATGCATCATGAACATAGTAAATTCTCGAATTATTTGTCACCGTACAAATTCTTCAAAAACGAATTCGCGAATTCTTGAATATTATTTAATTATTCTCGAATCATTCAAACCAAGGTTTAAAAAACGGCCGTTATAACTAAAATAACGGCATTATAACGGATTGGGACCTCCCCCGTTACGTTATGGACAGTTAAAACGCCCAAAAATTAACGACCGTTATTTTCTGGAAAAAATTGTGAAAAAAAAAACGGCTGGTTTTTTCTTTTTTTTTTTCCAATATTTTTCTGTTATTTTCCATTCAAACTTTTCCCAGATAATTCAAATTTGAACTTTTGACCATGAAAAACCATTTTATATTAAATTATTAATATTTAGGGCTTAAAAGAGACATGTCTACCAATCAAACAACAAAAAAAGCAGGTAAAACGACGCTAACCATCTGATCTGAAGACTTTTTCCCGTACGGTTTTGCTCGATAGATCAGATGAGTAGGGTCACTTCTGGCCCAGAAAATCTCATTGATGGGAGATCCAACACCCTGTACGGCCAAGGCAGGGATAAACATTCGCTGGCCCTGGGGGACATCAAACTTTGAAGTCTCCCCACCCAAAAATGTCTGACATTCCCTTAACTCAACCCGGGTTAAGCCACTGGTTAGTGGTTAACAAGGGGTACTTGTCAGGCATTTTGGGAGGGGGACATCAAAGTTTGAAGTGCCCCCGTGCCAGCGTTTTTTTTGTCGCCAAGGCAGGGAGTCTGCAGTTCCAGTCATCCCTGCTGATAATTAGAAAAAGTCTCGGATTAGGGGAGTGGGTCGTCACAGTTTATCCAGACCCGACCCGATTATTTCTTTGGCCTGAACCCAGCCTGAGATTAATGGGGTATCTGATCCAGGCAATGAAAATAATACTTACATGGTACAACCCTAGTTAGTAATTATACGTATAGCAGTGTATTATACGTGTATTATACCCGAATAGTAAAAATGTTTTAAACAACCGTGCACATTGAACTGCACGGATTATTCGCCGTTTTTTTTCTCTAAATCCAATTAAAACACGTATTTCTATTTTTTTTTTTCCAATAATACTTCAAATTCGACAACTGCAGGAAAAAGTCCGTTGACACATTCTTAGAAATCACTGATCTGATTTTCTTTTATCAGGCAATCTCTAATCTCGGTTGAAAATCAGCCTGCTTGGTGATTTTTAGCCATTGGATTGTTGTACCCACCCCAAAATAATGATCCAATCCCATTTTGAAAATCAACCCATGAAAAATACTAAAATCTACGGATATAAAACACTAATCATGCTAATGTTTGGTCTGTATGTCCACCTAGGATTAGGCCTAACATCCATACCATCAATAGTCTCTAAAAGTGTTCCACGTAAAATATTAAACTGTATTATACACGAATTATTCTTGAATTGTATATTTTTTTTTATTACATTACCCGTTTATTTGACCTTTTTTACCGTATTTCAAAATTTTCAAAACGGATTATATTCGTACTATTCTGGTCTCGAATTTTTTCCCTATACTATATTGCTAACTAGGGGTACAACAGCACCACATGTCTCATTTATGAATCGGGTCAAAACCAGAGTCTGACTAATCGGGCATTCGGTACCAATGGAGGAATTGAGATAGAGAATTGGGCCGAACTCAAGGGCTGGGCGGAGATGGCCAGGACCACACCTCAGGAAGCAGAGGTCACGAGTTCCCCTCCCCCTTGGGCCACCCCATGGCCGTGCCCCGGGAGACTAGTCGGGTGCTCTAAGAGGCCCGGATAATCTTAGAGAGAGAGAGAGAGAGAGAAATCAACAGAACCCGATTAATCGGGTATTCGGGTACCCATGGAGGAATTGAGACTGAGCGAGTTAACTTTCTACATTTGACTAACACGCTCTTCGGACTTGGTCTTATCTTATGGTCTTTGGTCCTCAGTCCTCACTCTCTCAAACCGCGTCTCTCCTTCTACTCAAAGCGCCACACCCTTAAAAAGGATAGAAAAGAAAAAAAAATGCAATCAAAACCATCTCCTCCTCCTCTCTCTCTCTCTCTCTCATCTCTCATCTCTCATCTCTCATCTCTCATCCCTCTCTCTTCTCTCTCTCTCTCCAACTATGAGATTCTCCCCTTCATGGATCCTCAACACCCCCTCCCTCTACTAATCTTCTTCTTAATCTGCACCTACATATCATCCTCTGCTTCTCTCTCAACCGTATCAATCTCTAAGACATCCAATCAAATCTTGATCTGTGCATTAGTACCGTCCCATGACAATCAACGACAGTCGTTCCTTAGGTGTACTAGTTTTCGTAACGGAACCCAGAATCCCATCACCACCCCTCCTAATAACTCAATTTCAGCCATCACAGCCGGTAATGGATTCCAATGTATTCTAAGGGCACCTTCCAATTCATTAAGCGTTCTCCGGTGCAAGAGATTCTCCGGTAACGGTACCGATGTACCGTATAAAAGGATCTATCGGGGTCCAATGCTACAGGAGCTTGATGCTGGGAATTCTCACATATGTGGGCGTGTCATGGGGACTAATCGTCTCGAATGCTGGCAATGGCGGGAATTCGATCGTTCCGTAGGCCATAACCTATCGGGGATCGCTGTAGGTGGAGAATTTGTATGTGGGTTGTTGGAATCTGGAAATATCACGTGCTTGGGAGACGATACGAGTATCGTCAACTATAAGCCAGATGGGAACTTCAGCGTTGTCGCGGCAGGAGATCGACATGCTTGCGCGATATCTTTGAATGGTAAGGTGGAGTGTTGGGGACAAAGAGTACAGGTCATGGGGAAGATACCAGAGGAGGAGTTCGTATCGTTGGCGTTGGGAGACGGCCGTAGTTGCGGTGTTCGGAGAAACGGAACAGTGGTGTGTTGGGGGGAGGATGATTTCAAATTGCCCGAGAGTTTAGCAGAGACTGAATTCATGACAATCCAAGGAAAAGGGAATGTTTTTTGTGGGATTGTGAAAGGGAATTATTCTTTGTTTTGTTGGGGTAATGAGATTTTTGATACTAATTCAACAGTTTTCGATAGGGTGTTGCCGGGTCCTTGTCGACGTCGAACGGCTTGCACCGAAATTTTGCCTGGTTCGGGTTCTTTGTGCAACAATGGATTTATTTGCCAACTTGATTGTGGAAGACCAGTTCCTAATGGAAGTCCACCAGCATTGCCACCGGCTCCAACGGGGTCAACACATAGCAATGGTGGGGATAAGAAAAGGGTAGCTTTCATTGTGGTGGGGTGTGTCGGGACTGTTACGTTCGCGATATCGCTTTGTTTCTTACTTTTCCGATATTGTAAAGAAAGAAGATGTCGAGTTCACGATTCCGGGAGATTGGATGAGGCGGAAGCGACACCGCAAAACCAACGCCAGCGGACGACACGGCCAGTACCGCCATCTCTAGACAAGCGGCTTAGTCAATTGGTTAGTATGGGGCATAGTAGTAAGTTGGAAGAATTCACATTCCAAGTGCTACTTCAAGCTACTGACAATTTCTCCGAGGACTATAAGATCGGGTACGGGAGTTTCGGATCGGTTTATCGAGCGACACTCGAAGACGGGAGAGAAGTTGCAATAAAGCGAGCCGAATTAACCGCCTCGTCGAATCCGGTATGCACGAAGCGACAGGATGACCAGGAGAATGCATTCCTATCCGAGCTTGCATTCCTATCTCGTGTCAACCATAAGAACCTGGTTCGCCTATTGGGGTACTGTGAAGATGGGAATGAGCGTGTGCTTGTGTACGAGTACATGCCCAACGGCACGCTCCATGACCATCTGCACAAGCTTGAGAACTCACCCCTCATGTCGTGGCTCGAACGTTTAAAGGTTGCGCTCGATGCGGCTAGGGGGATCGAGTATCTCCACACCTACGCGGTCCCACCGATCATTCATCGCGATATCAAATCATCGAACATATTACTCGACGCCACATGGATGGCAAAGGTTTCTGATTTTGGACTCTCCTTGATGGGTCCCGATGATGAGGAATCACATCTATCGTTGCGGGCAGCTGGCACTGTGGGGTACATGGACCCTGAGTACTACAGGCTCCAACAATTGACGACAAAGAGCGATGTTTATAGCTTTGGAGTGGTGTTGCTAGAGTTGTTGTCTGGGTACAGGGCCATCCATCCACAAGAAAACGGGGTACCAAGGAATGTGGTTGACTTCGTCAAGCCGTATATCGTTACCGATGAAATGCACCATGTGTTGGACCCCAAATTGCCACCCCCAACGCCATCCGAAATCGAGGCTGTCGCGCATGTGGCATACCTTGCGGCCGATTGTGTTAACCTCGAAGGCCGAGATCGCCCATCCATGACCGATATTGTATATAGTCTAGAGAGAGCCTTAACCGCATGTGTAGCACCCCCACCCTCACCGTCTGTCCTCTCACGGTCCACGACCGGGTCATCACACGTATGCCATTGCTCTCACCCTCCTCCTTAGAGGGAGGGAAAAGGGTGAGTGAGACTCACCAAACCATTTTGTCCATAAATTTTTTTAAATTATTTATTAATTTAGTTGGAAGTCCAAATGTGTATGAAAATTTACCTACCACAAAAAGCAAATTGCGTTACAACTCGCAAGATTTTAACTAAATTGTATCTTCTTCTTCTTCTTCTTCTTCTTCTTCTGCCCACAATTGGGGTTGGATCGGTCCAGCACTGCCCATCCAACTCGATCTTGGTCTGTAATTGGGCCCCGTGTATCGGGCGAGACAACCCATCAGTCAGGTCCCTGCCGATCCAGGGTTGGATCGGGCGATTCAACCCTGGATCGAGGTGACTTTTGGTGTGGTCACCTCCAACAACACCCCATTGAATTATGCATTGAATGGTTCGACTTTTGTACAGTGTGGTGTTTGGTCAAATATATGGTAGTAGTAAACCAAACCCACAAAAAGAAAGCAATAGTGGACCAGATGAGCTGGACAAGGATGGGTCTGGCCATGACTTCCTTGTATGCCACGTATATAAAAAGGGGGTACATTATTCATTCTTAACATCTCGAGATGAGCAAATCTGACCGTCATCAGGATCTATAGGCGCAATTCCAGGAGAAATTGTTCCTGTTTGCTGCATTTTAAGTTATTAATTTCTCGTGTATGGTTTCACAGAAAGTCTACAGAAACGGATAGACGAGATAGGATCTGGTTGACTTTTGTGGATGTGACGACCACATAATGGCTGCAATAAGTCAGCTTTTATCAATTTTTAAGCACTTATCAGAAAAACTAATGCATTTTAGTGAAACTTAAAAAGTACTTTTTAAAATCTCCATGAGCTTCCAAATTGAGGGAAAGTCATTTTGCCTGAAGTTGTTCTTAAACAAATTTCTTTACAAGTTTATCATCTCCCCCAATGTCTTACATTTGTTCCCCTATTCACAGCACTATTAATTAAGAGCAGAATTCTATAGGACTATACCCCTTATTACTGACTAGTAGGTGGCCTGTGCCCACGACACTCTCTGATAAAGCATTTGTCAAAATTGGGTGTGAGTGGCTGAGATCTACCGTCCAGTTGGGGATAAGGTCTTGGGCTTCTTATTAAAGCCTATAAGGGGAGACAACTGAGCACCCTTTTTATATAGATATGTGGAAAAGGTATTGACATCAAGTAACTGAGATATTGCAGGTATGGAGCAATTCGAAGTCAACATTGGTCCCCTGGTTTACATTTCGGGAGGGTCTATTTGATATCCATATTGATTGATATCACCTTTTTTGTTGGCTTGGGAGCCATCTTTTTATCTTGACCTACGAACCATCTTTTTATCTTAGCCTGTGAGCCACCATTTCTTAGATTTGAGTGTCACTTCTTGTGTACGCATATACATGAAAATGTAAACACAGGCTACAAAGATCAATACACCAAGTTTTTTAGATTTTTGGACATTGTAAGTAACTGCTTTTGTGCACTAAAAAGTTTATGTAATTGATATAAAACCTTTGAAATTTGAAGTATAAGAATGGATCTTAAAAAAAATTGAGGTCTTTATTTTATAGGAAAAAAGGAGAATTCCAAGAATTAGGAGTCAACCGGTAGATCAGCACTGAGTATAAAACAGGGTACTCGGGAAGCACCTACCAAGTAATCTTTAAGATACTCGGTAAGGAGTCACCGAATGCGACCAGATTACAAAGATAACAAGTATTTTTTGTTCGGTAGGTGCTTTCCATGTACAAATACAAACACTCGGTAGGTGCCCACCGAGTAACAAATAAAGTTCTCAACCCTCTAACGCTGAATGACATCACAGAAACACCAAAGTTTTTGTACAGTTCATTAGGCAAGGACCCTGACAAAGACACAATGGTTGACTACCGTACAATTTAAAAAAATAAAAAAATTGTGAAGTCTTGGACTGTGGGTGGGTACCAAGTTAATTGAACTGAGCTCGAAGGCCAGGTACCAATAACTCTTTAATAGGTTCAGTGAGCAACTATCGAACGCAATTAACAGAAACTTTGGTGTTTCTGTGATGTCATTAGACAGTACAAGGTGGTATAAGAGTTTTTTCTGTGAAAAACTCTTTTACCACTGTTGTTTAAAGGTCATTCGGTTGTCGGGTACCGAATGACCAATATTTTAACAAAAAAACAAACAGGCTCGTAGGCCTCAGTTTCCGGTCCTTTTTATTCCTCGCCCTCTACTTCTACGTCTACCCTGATCCTGACTTGCCTCAACTCCGTCAGTTTGGGGATCATCCAAGTTAAGGGATGGAAGAATCAGTTCGATGCACAACCTCTTTTTAGTTAGCCAACTCTGATCCTATTCTAAGAGCAAAAACTGAAAAAGTAGGGCCCAAAAATTAGGCCCTACATGGTTACCCAACACAGGCCAGAATGACATGACTCGGCTGACCCCATTTTTTGGTTTCCATACAGGCCCTCAGAATTGCCACACCAAGAGCGCCCCGGCCTGTGTTGTTAACACTCCTAGAGTGGCTCACATCGAATGAAAGAAAAAATATTTGCAGTTTTAAAAACAATACACAGTTCGACTCCTGATTCAAGTTAATCATACAATGTGAATATATTTCCTCAAAATAAACAATGAGACAAATACACCACCAAAATAAGCATTAAGCTTTACTTTGTGCTAGAATTAACTGAAGACTTGTTAACTTCGATTCAGGAATGCAGTCCAAATGAGATAAAAGGAAAAGATGAAAAAGAATGCAGAAGCTCCGCCCAAGGCATTCATGGATAGCTTAACCAAACTGAATTTTGGCCATTCTTTACAGATTCCAGTTAAAGCAACCCTTGCTTCAATGCTTTGCCATTATACAAAAAATTAATGAATCATACACCACTTGCCACAGATACTGAAGTAGCCTTCTTTCGCTCAAGAAGTTCCGTTAGTGCACTGTCAATTTGTGCAAACACATCATCCTTGGGAACATTACCATTGATCTGTAATCAACCAATAACTCGTCAAATTTAGATTTTTAGGAAAGTACATCAGAGGACCCAATATCATTATATATATATATATATATATATATATATCCAAGAGAAATTCCTCGTTTACTACTAAATCGTTTAGCTCGTACAACCCATAACCAAATTTGCAGGGGAATAAAAGTAGGAATATATGAATTTCACGGAGAAATAATTGAAAATGAAACCCTAAGAAAACTATCGTTACTCATTAGGTACATAACAATGATACGACAGAGTCAAGTGCCCGACACAAATACGAGATGTCTGCCAGAGCACCTTCACGAAGCCGGAAAACATGTATTATAACATAGCGTTTTAGCTATATTTGATGGAGGTTTCTTAAATAAAAATAATGAAGTAAAAATATGAAAAGTAAAAGAAAACAATTCCATACACCATAGAACTATCCAATAACTTAATAAATATAAATAGATTTAGAAAAGGGAAGATCATCATACAACTATAAATGCGTATAACAACTTAATAAAGTTGTGTATGGAGGATAGAACAATCCAACCTTCGTTTTAGAAACCATTTCTTTACAAAAATAAATCATTAAAATATAGGGTGATACTCGTACATGTCAAAATGTGTTGGGATGTTTCAATACATCAGAAAAATACCCTAAAAGTGTCGTGTCGTTGTTACATTCCTCATTAGATAAGGGGCATCTCTCAATTATTCACAAATGAAAAAACCCAACAACTCCTTTGAACGTATAAAGATCAGGAAACTAACCCCTTTGAATACGTAAAGATCAGGAAGCTACACCACACAATATAGAAGCCAACTGGAGGTGTGGATCCCAGGATCCAATGCAAAGGATTGCAAAATGGATTGTTTTAGACTAAGATGGAACCCGAATAAAATATTTTCCTCTCTGACAATACTCTCACTCAGAGACTCTACAACTTTTCTCATGCTCCTGGCACCAGGTAACATAAATGGTACATCATATTAATTATTGTGACCAATTTAGGACCACTATTTTGGAGTCAAATAACAGTAGCACAGAAAATCCTGGAAGCATGTTGCAAATTCAAGGTTTGCATTTCAGCAATGTGTGTCTCACTTGTTTCAACTGTTTTTCATAATTTAAAACCCTCTAATTTTGATGTGAAAAATGATGGAATCATTCCACCCGTTATGAATATGGGAGGAACCGGCGAAATCGAGCGTGGATGCAGGGTGGCTGTAGAAGCGAAAATCTTCGTTTTTACAGCAATTGTAAGGGGAAGGAAATCTTTGCTTAGGGTCAGAGAAGAAGGCTTCAGATGGGTAGAGGCGGCGGATATACCGGCGGAGCTCGGTAGCTGGTTAAGGGATGTCTTTCGAAATGGTGTCTCAGCCTCCGGTACAAGAAAGCTATGGAGAAAGAAGGTGGTGTCGGGTAGATGTTCCATCGCCGAGGAGAAACACAATGACAAAGGCCATTTCATAAGTTTTGTGGAGTTCACTCCTTGAAGTCGTAACAAGCTTTTTTGCTTCCCAGAAGGTACCAACAGAAATGGGTGGGCTTCATTGGCTGAGGGCCTGTTGTCGTTACAGCAAGGATCTCTTGGGGGTAAGGAGGAGGTTGTTTCAGACCTTATCACGGAAACAGAGCCTTAGATAACCGGACAGATTATTCACACAGGCCTCTCGTCATCTATCATCACCAGATACCCAAGCCGTTCCTCTGGGGTCTTTGGTCGGTGGCGACATGCACTTGTTTGTGAGTCTTCCATTGATTATCCTGCATGGGAAGACATCGCAGTGGCTTTAAATGTTAACTCAGGCGTCTCACCTCTTTTCCACCTCATCCCCTGTGGGGGGAGAAAGAGACTGTTCTTCATTGAGGACCAAACTATTTTCAAGTTCCTTTGCAACTTAACCTCAATCAGGGTAGGGTTTAATATCATCTATGTAAGCCGTTGGTGGCCGGCGGTGAATGCTGTTCCTGAGGTGTGATTCTTCAAACCCTTGTGGATTAACGTTCTCGGCCTCCCCTTCCACCTGTGGAACGACGCTATCTTCGGTTGCATTGGGTGTCTGGCCGGCGTAGAGATCGATAAAGTTGTTCTATCAAGGTCGGATTATAGCAAAGTCAGTCTGAAGGTAGGAGGGCATGAAGAGAACATTCCCAAAAGGATGCTCATCCATGACAGAGGAACCTCATTTTCACTCCAGATCCAGATCGTTGGGGGTGGGGAGCAAGTGGCCCTATTTCACAGAGTCAATAGCCCTCCAGTCTTGGTAGAGTAGGCCTGCCGAAAGAGGTGATGGTTTGGATACTTCACCTGAGGTGAGCCGCGTCGCAGATTTGCTCGAACCAGACAAAGGGGCTATCGTGGCACATCCCCATGGGACGTTAGAATGTCGTCCAATCTCTTATGAGCAGGTGGGTCTTATGGAAGATCCTCTTGACTCCCATATTGCCCCTCCTATGCGGCACGATTTTAAAAAGATGGACCCTTCTGGAAATTCTTTGAAGTTGGGTGGGAGTTCCAAATCTATCGACACGCGTGTTCTGATAGCTGTAGCGGTGAGCAGCAGCTTATGCCACGTGGTTATATTGGTAGAAGGCGTACCAAGGGCTCACGTGCTCGTTCTTTAGGACGGGCTGGCAAACCGGGTTTTAAAGTCAAGAAACACGGGCATCGTTTTAAGCATTTCGGTCGGGTCAACGAATCTATTATCGTGATCCGAGCCGATCCTCCCACTTATCCTGAATCAGTTGACACGGCCTCTTTCTCTTTCATCAATAAACCAGAAGAAGCTCCTTCTCTTGGAGTCTGCAGGCTTGTCGGATCCTCCGTTAAAGGTAAGTAGATCGGTGTTGATTTTTCCAATTCTATCCCCTCTCCTTGTCCATCCACCTCTTATTTGGTTCTTGGGGAGGATCCTCGCTCAAAGAATGAGAGAAGTATATTGTTGGGTCTTCTTTGGCTGGGACTTCAGCTTCGCCTGATTGTCCACTGCTTTTCGATTGGGATGGGCACGGGGCCGGTGAGTCTCCCATCTCTAGTGATGCCGAGCTCCACATCAATGTTCTTCAGCCTATCGAAGCAGCCCCTACCGGTGCGATGGATATCCATCCTTTATATTGTCTTCCGACGGAGGGAGACGAGGATTTCGATAATTCTCTCATGGGGGAACAGTCAAAGACATCGGGGGGTCAAGTAGACAAGTCCATACCTTTGGAGGAAGTGTTGGGCTGTCACATTTTACCAGTTTCCCTGACGGCAGAGCTCTCGACTAACCATGCTTTATCGTCTTCGTTTAGTACCAATATTATGAAACTAGGAATCTCTCTTGGGCTCTCGACAGGAGGACATGAAGAGGAGACCCGTAAGCTGCTTCTCACCATTCTTGGGATCCCTTCTGATCCTCCGCCTTCTCCTAGGAAGCCATGTACTCTGATGATTGAAGGAATCAAGGATAATTGCAATGAAGAAGGCCCCGGGGCTGAGGACAACGCAAATCCCAACACTTCGTTGGGGTCGTCTCAAACATAGGACTTTCTATAGACACCAGTGTCTCGAAGAAGGGGTAGGGGGCGCTCACTCTTTAGACAGACTAGCCAAGATCCATAGAGAGATCCAGAGGTTGGCTAGTCCTTTCAACTCAGGCGGGACTCTTGTTTACGGTAGTCGTAGGAGAGGGAGGAAGACTCAGGAGCATAACGAAACTTAAGATCTTATCTTGGAACGTCCGAGGTTTTGGCAATAAAGACAGGAGGATAGTGGTCAAGAGCTTATCCAAAAGATGGGGGGTGAACGTGTTGATTCTACAAGAAATAAAAATGGAAAAGATGGACCAAGCGTGTATTCGAGAATTATGTGGGTTTGCTGACTACGGTTGGCAAGATCTGCCGGCGCTTGGATCTGCAGGGGGCATTGTCATCATTTGGAACTGCAATTTCTTAGAGGTGGATGATACTTTGGTGGGAGCCTTCTCGGTTTCTATCCGTTGTAGATGTGTGGGGCAGCAATTTACTTGTATCCGTACTAGGGTCTACGGGCCTTCTATCTGTACCTTTTGGGAGCAATTCTGGGAAGAGATGAACGATATTGCGGCTCTTTGGGATGATCCATGGAGTCTTGGAGGGGACTTCAACATTATCCGGTTTCTGTCCGAGAAGAATGTCATGGGGAAGGTGACTCGTAGCATGAAGGCTCTCGGTGACTTAATTGAAAGGAATTTCCTTATGGATCTCCCTATGAGCGGGGGTAGATTCACTTGGTCCAATAATTAGGAAAACCCCACTCTATGTAGATTGGACAGATTTCTTGTCTCCTTTAACTGGGAGGACCATTTCTACGGAGCTTCTCTGTTGGCAATCCCTATGCCCACCTCTGATCATTCTCCCCTAGTTCTGGATTGTGGGGGCTTTAATTCCCGTCCTCTTCCCTTTTGGTTCGAAAATATGTGGTTATGCAATTCTTAATTCAAGCCTAAGGTAGAGGAGTGGTGGAAGTCGTTCTCTTTAAACGGCAAGAATGGGACTTCTTTTAGGCGTAAGCTTAAGGCGCTTAAAGAGAAGATCAAGAATTGGAACAAGGAGGTGTTTGGCAGAATTGATCAAATGAAGGGTTTAGTGCTAAAGGAGATTGTTTCGCTCGATCGAAAGGAAGAGGACAGGCCCTTGTCTTTGGAGGACCGTTCGAGGAAAGTTAAATTGAATGCGGAATATCGGCACATGGTGAATATAGAGGAAATTAGTTGGAGGCAAAAATCTAGAGTCAGATGGCTAAAGGAAGGGAATAATAATACGAAGTACTTCCATAAGGTAGCCAATGCTAATAGAAGGAGAAACCACCTTATTAGGCTCAAGGTCAGAGTCAGTGTGTTAGAAACTGAGGACAATATCAGAGACGGTGCAGTGGGACTCTATTCCGATCTTTATTCCGAAACGGCCAATTTTAGACCTAAGTTGGACGGTCTTGACTTCGATCAGATCAGCGGAACGACAAGGAAAGGTTAGAAAGGCTCTTTGACGAGGATGAGATTTTGTGTGCTCTTTTAGAATTGGCAGAAATAAGGCCCCAGGTCCCGATGGCTTCACTATTGCTTTTTTCAAGCAGTGTTGGAATCTAGTCGGCACGGATTTCATGATAGTGGCCGACTTCCACAAGGAGGGTTTTCTTGATATCACTTCCAACGACACTTTTATAGCTCTGATTCCGAAATTCTAAGGTGTTGTCGACGTCGCCAATTTCAAGCCTATCATCTTGGTTGGTACCGTGTACAAAATCCTTGCCAAGATGCTAGCTACGAGACTTAGAGAGGTGTTGCCTTCGGTCATTTCTCCTTCTCAAGGGGATTTCGTGAAAGAGCAGCAGATTCTAGACGGCGTTTTGATAGCTAACTAGTGCATTGATTCCAAATCTAAATCGAGCATCCCAGGGCTCGTCTGCAAAATCGATATGGAAAAGGCGTATCACCACGTGGATTGGTGTTTTCTGGACTACATGCTCGGAAGATTGGGCTTCGGTTCTAAATGGAGACTTGGATTTGGAAGTGTATCTCGACTGCATCCTTTTCTGTTTTAATCAACCGATCTCCTGTTGGTTACTTCAAGAGTTCCAGAGGGTTACGACAAGGAGATCCCTTATCGCCATACATGTTTCTGGTAGTAGTGGAGGCTTTGGGGAAAATGATTAACAGTGACATTAGGGGAATTGGCGGGCTTTGTGGCGACCTCAGGCAATATTTCTATCTCTCATCTCCAATTTGCGGACGACACCATTATTTTTCTTAGCCCTTCGGTTTCTCAGGTAGATACCTTAAAGGCCTTCTTTGTTGTTTCGAAGCAGTGTCAGGTCTCAAGGTTAACCTATCCAAGAGTAAGGTGTGTTAGCAGATGGTGTATTCCCGCGCACGTGTTGTGTTGGCCCGACGACCCATTGGTATACATAGTTATTTCGCCGTTCCCCAACAGGTCGATCTTTTGGGGTAGATGGTTATTTAACATGGTATCAGAGCCTTAAGGCCTGGGAGGTCACAGGTTCAAGTCTCCAGCAGAGTGTATTCCCACTGAAGGGGCGTGTTAGCGGATGGTGTATTCCTGCGCACGTGTTGTGTTGGCCCGACGACCCATTGGTATACATAGTTATTTCGCATTTCCCCAACTGGTCGATCTGTTGGGTAAAGAGAGCAAAACAACGTTCCCCAGAGGATGTGATGCCTGGAAGGTCTCGTGTTCAAACCTTCCTACAAGGTCGATCTTTTGGGGTAGATTGTTATTTAACATTGTTAGCGGATGATGTATTCTCGCGCACGTGTTGTGTTGGCCCGACGACCCATTGGTATACATAGTTGTTTCACCTTTCCTCAATAGGTCGATCTTTTGGGGTAAATGGTTGTTTACCATAGTATCAAAGCCTTAAGGCCTGGGAGGTCGCGGATTCAAGTCTCCAGCGGAGTGTATTCCCGCTGAGGGGGCGAGTTAGTGGATGGTGTATGCACACGTGTTGTATTGGCCTGACGACCCATCGGTATACATGGTTATTTCGCATTTCCCCAACACGTCGATCTTTTGGGGTAGATGGTTATTTAACATGGTTTCAAATGTTAAGACCCAAACCAATACACCAGAAACACCTAGGTGATAGAGGTGTAGAAAGTTTAAGTCTTAACTATGGTTTTAAAAACGGCCGTTTAAATGGTAACGCCCCAAGCCCGTTTCCGTTAAAATTGTTTAAACACGTTTTGACGCTTTTAACGGTCGTTTTTTGTTTTAACGGCCGTTAAATTCTGAAAATTTTTGCGAAAAAAACAGCTTTTAAATCTGTTAAATTCCATTTTTTGTTTGAAATTTTCAAATTTCAAGATTTGAAATTCAGCGCCACTTTTTCCGTTAAAAATCCGTTAAAAATCCGTTTGTTTTTTTTTCAATTTTTTTCCCATTTTTGCCCCTGGTCTTTTCAATCCATTTTAACGGTTTTAATGTAACGCCCCCAGTCCGTTAAACCGTTAAAACGGCCTCCTTTAAACCTTGGTCTTAACCTTTAGGATTGTAACAATCCACCATGCTTCAAAGGCCAACGTCTACAGTGGCCCACTCTGAGGCTGCTTTCACTCCGGTACCCATATTTTCTCACTTTTTTGTGAGCGAGCCCCCAACATTTTTTCCGGTTCTCCTATTTTTTCTTTTTGGCCCCCAGGTAGCCTTTCCTCAAGTCGCCCCTCCTGTGACTTGAACCCGTTATGTGGGGTTGGCTCTGATACCAAATGTTAAGACCCAGCGTATTCCCGCTGAGGAGGCGTGTTAGCGGATAGTGTATTCCCGCGCACGTGTTGTGTTGGCCCGTCGACCCATTGGTATACATAGTTATTTCCCATTCCCCCAACAGGTAAATCTGTTGGGTAAAGAGGGCAAAACAATGTTCCCCAGAGGATGTGATGCCTAGGAGGTCCCATGTTCAAACCTTCCTACAAGGTCGATCTTTTGGGGTAGATGGTTATTTAACAAGGTGTTCGACGTGGGTGAGATTACAAACTTATCTGAGTTGGTCAATATTTTGCGATACAGCGTTGACAAGTTACCAACTTCTTATTTGGGCTTACCTCTTGGTAATGCTTACAGATCGAAGGCTTTGTGGAAGCCAGTTATTGTATGCTTCGGCAAGAGGCTAGCCGCATGGAAATCTTGTTACTTATCTAAAGGGGGGAGACTGGTACTTATCAAAAACACCCTCTCCAATTTACCGATCTACTACTATGTCTCTGTTCTCCATTCCTTATAGTGTGGCGAAGATTCTAGAAAAGACCATGAGGAACTTTTTGTGGAGTGGCAGGGAAGGGGAACAGAAGATGCACTTTTGGTCAGTTGGAAGAATGCTTGCAAGGCTAAGGAGAAAGGGGGCCTGGGGATCAAGAACCTTATAGTGATGAATAAGGCGCTTTGTGTAAATGGGCTTGGAGGTTCGGGGAAGAACTTTCTAGTCCATGGCAGGAGGTCATCGCCAGGAAATGCGGGGTTTCTTCTTTCGGCTGGTTGAGCAAACAAATCCACAGTGAACAGTTGAGTGTATGGAGGGGTATCTCCAAGCATTTTGCAGATTTCGATGAAGGAGTTCGCTTCGAGGTAGGATCAGGAGACAATATCAAATTTTGGGAGGACCTTTGGTGCGGGGAGGCTCCTTTCTGCCTCGATTTCCCAGACCTTTACTCCTTATCGGGCCGGAAAGGTTGGTCCATCCAGGACTGCGCTGACACTGGGGGGAGGATATAGGTTGGGACTTCAGTTTCAGAAGAAATCTCAACGACTGGGAGGTTGAACCCCTCTCTAGACTTCTACCTCGCTTGCACAATGTCCATATTTTGCCTTTGGGCAAGGACAAGAGGGTTTGATATGGCCTAAAGATGGAATGTTCTCGGTTCGATCCTCTTATGAGACCATACTTCCATCACCCAGGCCTAAATTTCCCGCTTCTTTGATCTGGTGTCCTAAAGTTCCTTCTAAGGTTGCTTTCTTCACTTGGGAGGCCTTCTTAAACAAGATTTTGATTGTAGATCACTTACGCTCTAGAGGCATTATCATTGTTGACTATCGTTGGATGTGTCGGCACAACAGCGAAACAGTCAACCATCTTTTGCTTCATTGTGACACGGCCAAGGAGATCTGGGACTCATTTCTGAACGAATTCGAGATGTGTTGGGTGATGCCGGAATCTCTCTTAGACCTCATTCTTAGTTGGCGTTCCATGGCTTTTTCCTCTAGGGGCAAAATTCTTTGGAAGATATTGCCTTTTGCTATAGTCTAGGGTTTATTGAAGGAGAGGAACCATAGGGTTTTCAACGGAAAGAGATAGGTCACGGCGACTATCATTCTTAGCATCAAGGGGCCGTTGTTTTTGTCGTCCAAGGCTTTTGTGGAATGTCGGGGCCTATTTTTGAGGATTTCGTCTTTCGCATGGACATTCTTACCTCTAGGAACTGACCTCTTCGGGTCCCCTTGAGTAGTTGTTCTAGGGTCTTTTGTTTTCCTTTCTTCCCTTGGCTTTTTGTAGGTCATCTCGACCTCATCTAGCCTCGGTGTTTTTGTAATCCCTCTTGCTTTTCAATAAAATTTACACTTATCAAAAAAAAATTATGACCAATAACGCGCAAATCTAGATCATGTTCAAATTAATATAAGTAATGAGACAATCCTACAACTCTATACCTTGGTTCTGTAAAAATTTCTATTATTTTTGTATGGACAATTTCTAAGATATTGAAATTTGTTGGTTTTAGGTTCCACCCTCTATTTACCAACCGCTTTGCACAACACATAGTAGTGGGGGAAGGACTCCCCTAAATAAAATCGAATGAATTCCACTCACATGTATTAGTGGCCAAGAAATATACAATTTAATCAAGTCTTATTAATTATTTTAGTGAAATGACCACTGAACATCTTGTGCCTAAGGTCACATCAACCTAGCAGCTACAATAGCACCTTCCTTGCAAGCGCACAAATAGATATAGAAAAAGAAAATACATGCTAAATAATAAGACAAGAAATAGTAGCCAGTGGTTCAAACAGGTAGCACACCAATTCTACTCATTATGCCTAAAGTTTGTGTAAAGCAAATATGGTTTTGAGATAGGAAGGACAAGAATAGAGAGAGAGAGAGAGAGAGAAAGTCAAACTAGCATCTTGAACTTACACTAGTCGACCGTCACAATTATTATATATATTATATAGTAATGCTGCAATAAAGGTAAAACTACAGAAATACCCATGTGTTACATTAACACTTCCCTTCATGCTAGAGCATATATATCATATATACCCAAAGGTGGCAATTTGTCCCGTCAGGCCAGGCCGAAAGTTTGAGCCGAGCCGGGCTCTCCAAAAATCTTGAAGCCCAAGCCCAACCCGCAACCCGATCTTAGGTTTGGCCTTCGAACCGGGCCCCGGGCTATGGCTAATGGGCTGAGCCACGGGCTGACTTAAGGGCCGGGCCGCGGGTTGGACTTACGGGTTGGGCCTATTTTAAAGAAAATTAAAAAGACTAAAAAATGGCATCTTTATCTCTCAACGGAAGTATGTATTGGACCTTTTAGATGAGACTGGATATTTAGGAGCTTGACCAGCAGAGACTCCAATTGATCAGAACCTTCAGCTGAATTCTGAGGGTGACACCCTTAAAGATGTCGCTATGTTTTAGCAATTGATTGGCAGGCTAATCTACTTGGCACACACCCGTCCGGATATTGCTTACGCTATTAGTATTATCAGTCAGTTTATGAATGCACCACGGTCATCACATCTTGAGGCAGTTCACCGAGTTCTTTGGTACCTCAAGGGCTCTCCAGGTCATGGCATACTGTCCGGGCGACATGAACACTTTAGAGTGGAAGCATATACTGATGCAGATTGGGCAGGTTCAGTTACTGATCGTCGATCTACGTCAAGATACTATACCCTTGATGGAGGAAACCTTGTCTCTTGGCGAAGCGAGCAGCCGGTTGCAGCTCGATCCAGTGCAGAGGTAGAGTTTCGCTCTATAGAACATGGTCTGTGTGAACTCCTTTGGTTGCGGACCATGCTTGAGGAACTGATACTCTAGGTAACAGAGTCGATGAGCCTTTACTGTGACAACAAGGCCGCCATCAACATTGCTCACAACCCAGTCCAGTATGATAGGACCAAACATATTGAAGTTGATCGTCACTTCAACAAGGATTGATTTGTACTCCATATGTGAGAACACAGGAACAAGTTGCTGACATACTCACAAAGGGGGTGAACAAGTCTATTCTTCATACCTTGATTGGAAAGCTGGACATGATAAATATCTTCGCACCAGCTTGAGGGTGAGTGTTGGAGTTTATTTTTTACACCCATGTGGGTGTCTCAAGTGGGATGTGCCCCACTTCCCACGTGGGTATCTTTATGGGCTATTAGGAGGGTTAAGTGGGCCTTCCACTTAACCCGTGTTCTTGTATTGTGGGAGCCATGTGGGCCCACCACTTAACTCCCCACGTTTTCTTCTTTGTAGGGTTTATACCCATCATATATATATATAGTGTATGAGAGCTATTCATTCTCTACTCTTCCCACAACCTCTTCTTCTTCTTTACCTTCACCTTCTTCCACCTCCATTAATATTTCTCTTCTTCTCTCTAATCTTTTCTATACTGATCGCAACTTAAATTACAACAGTCCGGGTGCCCGGATTCGGGGCGTGACACTCACCACTATTATATATACTAGTGCTGTAATAAAGGTAGAAGTACAAAAATACCCATGTGTTATATTAACAATATGCAAGTGGTTTTCCTTCATCCTTTTTTATTTTGCATCCATGTCTGCATTTACATATAATCACCGACTAAAGAGTAAGTGCTATGTCACATACCTTGACTGTTACGTCTTCGTACATTGAAAGTACAGCCTCCACATTTTGATGATGAGTGCATAGTCGTAACTTCACCTAAATAAAGCCAAAAAAAAAAAATTTGTTAAATATGTAAGGTTTGTTCCTGATATAAATTAATACCTAGTCTATGTGTTTTGACACAAGCCCCATTAAATAAGTGGATGGGTCAGTGAGAAACTCATTAATAAAATAAACAATAACCGATGAGCATAGAACTATAGAAGGGCAGAAGAGTTCTCTAAATTGGGTTACGGACACTTTCTACGACAGTAATACAACTGAATCAATAGTCTGAGCATGCCTTTTCTTCCGTATCATCAAAGCGTTGAGTAAGCCTGGCAGCAATTTCTTCACTTTCTGGGGGAGAATACTTCAAGTGGTATATCCTTCCAGTAACTGGATCAAGCCTTCGACCAACCACTCTCTCAACAAGAATCTCTTCAGGGACCTGCAAACATCACAAGTGCACATGCATTATGTGGAAAACATCTCCTCTAATTGAAAATTAAAGCACTAAGCGTCACTTCAGTAGATCAGCAGAAACTGATGTCTGCAATACAAGCAAAATGACAATTGCTTTTTTTTTTTTAATTTAACAGCATCAGCAAGTCATCAATAAGCTATAGTTAAAAGCATCACAAAGTTGTTCATCTCCTCTTTTCTTGGGGCCCAGTATTCAATGTAACTGGATATTTCTTTAATCTCAAAAGTCAAAACCTTACATCCAGAAGAATAAAAAGATCTGGCCGGATTCTGAGGTCCTCAAGAGCCATTGCTTGAGATGAGCTCCTAGGGTATCCATCCAAAAGCCAACCATTTTCTTGAGAATCCGGTTGCAACAGACGCTCCTTCACCATCTAGATAATCCAAAGCAATTTTAGAATTCAACCAATAATAATAGAGTGAATAGAGAGCGCTAAAGAAAAAAAACTGAATCTACCATGACAACTATTTCATTGGGGACCAATTGCCCTTTATCCATATATTCCTTGGCTCGCTTTCCATTTTCACTCCCACCTGCAACTTCGGCCCTCAGTAAATCTCCAGCAGCGATATGCACCAACCCATACTGCATAGATCAGGACGACTTGATTCAATCTGTTTTCTTCAGGGAGCAATTCCAACATGAGAAACTCATGCAGTAAAAACCAGACATTTACACGACAATCCCATCAAGGCATAGAGAAAAGAAGAACAAGTAATGAGAAACGAAAAGCAGAATATCAAACACAAGCAGTCTAGGCATCCAGGAAGAAGGGAAAGAAACTTCAAACACAACTGGGCAAGTAGATATAAAAATGACATGTCCATGACAGCCATTACTCTTCTTTTCTCATTTATTTACTTTGTCTCTGTTTGGGTGGGAGGCAGTGGTCGGATTAGCAAGCAAGATCCAAACCCTCAAGGTTTTGGCATAAAGCACCGTCCGACCAAGCGACAGCTTGACACCAAGGTATAGGCACTCGTACAGATACACAATTGAACAATACATCAAAAAACGCCTCCAAAATCTCCATGACTCATATTAACCTATTTATGTCATCATTTTATCAGGCACCATGGAAATATGCTATGACTTGTGTACTAATGCAGGATTTCAACCATGAGCTCTTCAAGCTTAAATTTTGCAGCAAGGAGCAGGAGACAGTCCAAACAAAGCAATCGAAAAGGAATCAACACCCTAGCTGTACATTTTACCATTAGCAGGACAAGATGATGGCATCATTGCTTTAAGTACTTTCCCATTAAAAAAAATTACCTTTTATGGAATTCTTATTTGAGAAGCATTATAGTAATATTTCTAGATTTTCTAGGATTGATTTAACTGGTCAAAGAATTCCCATAAGAAACCCCTAAGAAAATTGGACAGACTTGCTGATTTTCTTTTATTTCTGTTTTGAGGGCTTCACCTGCAGAAAATCACTTGGCAGGGGATTAGTTAAGTCAATATAAATTGCTTTGTTAGGATTGGACTACGTTATGACTTTTTGTTTCACTTCTTGCAAAAATAGTTTTTCGTGATACAAGATGCAGAGTAGGAAGGAGGAGAGCTATTGACAGCATGTGGTCCTATTCACTAGGTATAAGCAGAAGTCCAGGTGTAACTATTGTGAAAAAGATGATTATAGGAGGTGGGGTCTCACCTGAAGCAGAACTTGGCCAGTGTTTACCTTATGTGGCACATTGCACAGTAAAGGATGTGAGACTAAATATGCAAAGGCTTTTAAAAGGGGCAGCTGCTGATCAGCAAGAGAAGAATAGAATTGAGAGTGACTTCCAGGAGGTGCTGATGGAGCGGCGACAACGACAGGCTGATACAGTTCAGCTCATGGACAATGAGATTTTGATGCGACCTGATGTTTCATAGCACAGCAGAAGGTGCATCACAAAGTTATTGCTGGAATTCCCTTGCTGACCAGTGGGATATAAAGCAAAGCAGGACATGGAGGCCACCATATTGGGTTTTGGGTATTCAATTCAAGAAACAGATGGCATTTCATCAAGCGGTGGCACGTCAAGTGCTAGTACGGGTGTCCGCCCACGGTGTTCAAGTTTTGATCGTACTCGTACAAAAGGCATTAGGGATCCAATACCCCCACCACAAAAAGAACTACGTATCAATCCACATACATATTGATGGGCAGATGTGAAGCAGAAGAGGTAAGAAGATTCATGGGGCATTGGGAACCTATTCACAAAAATCCCCGATTTAAAAAAAAAAAAAAAAGCCAAAAATCTCCAATTTTTCGAATTCACGAATCAATTGCCAATTTTGCCGATTAATTGTTTGAGACCCATTTTTTCCCCTTCTGATTTCAATTTTGCGGATTTTAGAATTTCGATTATGAATGATGAATCATACTTGAGTTATGACTTATTGTTATGGAATTATAGATATGCTTTTCATCACATAAATGTGTTTTGTTAAAAAAACATTTCTAACTTGAAATATGCCATGATATATTTTTTATATTTTTGTCGATATTTACCGAATTTTTCCGACTTAACCCCTTGCCGATTTATTGTCAAATCCCGACTTTGTGACTACGATTAGGAATATCAAATGGAACTTGGCAAAGGTCATGTCAAAGTTAATACACTACAACAACATCTCAACAAATATGGATAACTCAGAGTGCTCTATACCATGATGTTTTATGAGGTTGTGAGTGCCAGGTCAAGTGTGACATCACCCATTGCACTCAAGCTCATGAACATGCTCCTTAATAATGAGGTTGCTCGGTTGAATGGATCAAGTGTGAAATCTACCTTGGAGATTACGTGGCCAATCTATGGGATGACAGTCATGCACGAACCATAAATATCCATTAGTATATTGTGACTGCAAGACAATCTTCCACACGTCATTCAGCAAATCAAGTGAGAGAAAGGACAACAAGTACATATACGAGTTTATGTTTCAGGTTGTGGATGCTATTGGGGAGGATAACGTAATGCAGATTGTCACAGACGATAGAACACTCGCATGAAAGCGGGCCAACAAATCATGACAAAAGAGTACAACCTTTATTAAGACCTCTTGTGCACTGTACTGCACAGCACTGCACTGACTTGATGCTAAAGGAAATTGGAGAAAAGTAGACAGTGAAAAGGGTGGTTCAACAAGTGAGAAAGATCGCCAACTACATCTACAACCACCTCGAGTACTCGCACTACTGAGGGAAAACCGCAGAGGGAACATAGTCTGTCAAAGGTTACCAAGTTCGAGATAAACTACATCCCCTGGAGTATTGTTGTTCGAGGTTGTCACCAATATGCTTAAGATTGAGAGAAAGAGAGAGAATGGAGGTTAGGGAGAGGAGGAAGAGATTAGGGTTTGAGAAAGAATGGGAAGATTGAAATGAATATTCAATCTCCCATAAGTGATATATATAAGTTAGGGAAACCTCTTCTACAAGTAAAGGAGAAATCGTGTGCGTCAAGTGGGGGCCCACCACTTAACCCACTAACATAAAATAAAGAGATTGTAGGTCAAGTGGGTGGGCCCACCACTTAACCTCTAAACAATAGAGAATAAACCCCACGTGAGGTAGTGGGACGCAGCCCACTAAGTGCACCCCCACGTGGGTGTACATAGAATCCAACATGGAGAGCCTCTTACAAAGGAGGAATGGTTTGAAAGACATTTAACATTGAGGAGTGACCCGAGTATTGAGGGGAATGACTCTCCGTGAGAGAGGAGATAGTGAACAAGCATTTGGGATTTTGTACTCTATTTTTTTTATTGGAAAACTATATCGTACTAAAGAAAAAATGGGGGGAAAGTCCCAATGGAAACGGGAGAATACATAAGAAAGAGACTGGGAGAACCCCTCAAGCTATACAAAAATTATTAGAAGTAAAGTCCTAAGGTTTGAGAGAAGAAAGAAAAGAGAAGATAAGAGAAAAAGAGAGAGAGTCACAAACTTAGATAATTTGGCCTCCTCATTGTGATATATATACTAGTCACTTAAGTGGTGTAGCCCACTTACATTAATAGAACATATGGGCCCAACACTCTACATAAAACCCAACTAAGTAATATAAACATAAAAAAATTCAGAACTCTAACACTCCCCCTCAAGTTGGAGCATACAAATTAAACATGCCCAGCTTGGTACATAGAGTAGAAAAGGCATTCCTATGCAAGGCCTTTGTAAGAACATCTCCCAACTGCTCTGCTGGCTTGATATATGGAGTGATGATCCGTTTGTGTAACACCGTGTCACAGATAAAATGACAATCAACCTCGATGTGCTTTGTCCGCTTAAGAAACACTGGATTGCTAACAATAAAGCTAGCAATCCTGATTGTCACAATACATAAGCATAGGAGAAGGAACCTCAAATCCCATCTCCATACGAAGGGACTGAACCCATAACATCTCACACGCAGTGTGGGCCATAGCCCTGTATTCTGCTTCGACACTAGAGCAAGCCACAACATTTTGCTTTTTACTATGCCAAGTCACCAAATTACCACCAACAAATCTATATAACAAAACAGGAAGGTTGTCTCCCCTGTAAAAAGAGGTTGAGATCAATCCGTATTGAGCAGTTGAGATTGTGTTTTTTTCAATTTTCTGGCTCATTTTTGCGCGCTCAATTTTTTGCCACTCAAATTTTCGGCCCACCCACCCACACGTGACATAAGGGAATCAAAAGCATCAAGAAAACTATCAAACTGAAGGATTCGAAGGTCTGTTTGTTTAAGACGTATTGTGAAGGGGAAAAAGGTGGATCGTTGAAGTGTTGGAGAGAGTTCAGAAGAACCAAATAACCAAATGGAGAAGAGGATTTGGGCGTGGAGAAGAAGACCAAATGACGAAGAGGGTTTGGTCTCCCTCTCTCTTTCTCCCTCGCTCACCGTGCTCCGTTCATGCAAAAATTGGACGACCACCTCACTATCTCTCAACGTCGACCTCTCTCTCTCTCGCTAAATGAAGGTATGAAAGCCCTAAACCTTTTTTCATGACCGTGAAGTGGGTTTGAGCATTATTAATGTGATCCATGAAGTGGGTTTTGAAATTTCATTTTTTATTAGTTTCTGATCTTTATTTCTAGGTTTCCTTTTAACCCTATTGATAGGAAACGGTGAATTTTATTAGAATACCAATGCATCTTTAACCTCACAATTTCTCGCACATCTAAGCCACTCTCTACACTTCTCCCTCCATTAACCTCTCTTCTCCCACCTCTCCATTCTCTCTTCCTCTCTCTCTCCCTTCTCCTTATGATGCTGCTGAAGAGCACAACCAAGAAATCATGAACGGATCGTTGCAAGTGAGCTGAAGTGGGAAAAAGAAAGGGAAGATTCCAATATCACCTGTCATCTCGTCCTTGTGGCCACCAAAGACGTATTTCACTCTCTTTTTCTCTTTTTCTTTTACTGAGTTATCATAGAATGAATTTTTTACTGCTGAAGATCTTTTTTTTCTCTGTCCATCTACTGACCACATCCTCTAAGAATATGCCACATGGCTCAGATTTTGGGAGGAAGATTGCTGAAGATCTTTTTTCTGCATCGATCCGGATCTATCATCTACCGACCACATCACTTAAGGTTTTTCTTGCTTATATCGGAGGTTTTTCTTGCTGAAAACCAGAAACCAACCAATTCATGTGTCACAATGAATCAAACATAAGAAACAAATTGAAAGTTTTGTGGGCGGTCAGATTTTTGGGTTGTTTGCTAGCATTCTTCTTTGGATGTTTGGCCAAGTGGAGCAATCTTTGGGTCCACTATTCCATGGATACTTGGCCCAAACTCTTCCTCTTCCCAAATTCTGGATTTTTTTACTGAATGATACAGTTGCATAATCTTCCCAAATTCTCACCGCATAGATCCCAAAAATTGGAACAATTGTTGAATCCAACGGTTAAAAATCATCCCAAACAAAAGAATTCAAAAGTCACTATTCACGGTTTGGATGTTTGGCCCATTTAAGGCTAGAGAACATGCTCTGTTTTGGGACTTTAAAGGCTAGAGAACAGAGCATTCATACAGCTCTTGGGGCTGAAACATGCTCTATTTTTGGACTTTTAAGGCTAGAGAACATATCATTCATATAGCTCTGATTGGTGCTTAGGCATTGGATTTTAGTTGATCAAATAATGGTTAGGATGTGCTTGGGCTATATTTTCTACAGTTTTAAGATGGGTTTCTTGGTGTATATTTTCTACATAGTTTTAAGATGGATTTCTCTAAGAAAATTCAGAGATCATGGTTTGTGTTACTGTTTTAGGTGGTTTTGTGAAGTTAGACCCAAAAGCCCAAAAGAAGATGTGGTTTGGTGGTTTTCTGTAGTTGATTATAGTTTACCCAATACAAATAGAACCCATTACAGAAAAAGAAAGTTTTGATTATAGTTTTTTTTTTTTATTGCGTGGTTTGTGATCTCTATGGATTATTGTACAATGATTCGTGTTTGAACTCTAAACATAGCAGCATGCTACTTGAAGCTAAGGTTCACTATTTTAATGTGTAGAATAAAAATGTTAGCATGAGCCCACATGCTCAATACATGAATCTACACTGGGAGCTAAATAGCTGGTGGGTTTGATTGCAACTTGAAACTTCAGACGGGACTTATCTTATCTTTCTACATGAGCCTGTTCACAAACCTAAGTACCCAACATAATGAAAAACCAACATCATGAAGAAATAGAAAGCAAGAATAGTTTAAGCTTGATACTACATTGATGAACTTCATATTGTTGAAAATAAGTTTTTTCTCTTATTATATGTCTCACATAAGAAGCTTTTGGTGTTTTAAGTGTGAGATAATATCTTTCTCATCAATTGTAAATTTGAAGTAAATGGTCCTTATTGTTAAAAAGTGCACTGCGGACACCTTCTATTTTAGTCAATGGTCTAAAATCCTTCCCTGTATATGATTAATGTATAGCCTTTCTTTATTATACAAGCAGTGCACAGGCCTAAACAAGAACACACAGCCATTGTAGAGCTCATACAGATCTGTGGGTTTGGTGGATTATATGGGTTTTAGGGTATTACATCAGTTTGTAAGGGAGGCGTCATCGTTTGGGTTTGGTGGATTGTAATGGAGGCAGTATAGATGAATGGATAATAGAGAGTGAAGACCACATGATTTGTTGGATCTGTGGGATTGGTGGATTATATGTGTTTTAGGGTATTACAACATTTTGTAATGGATGCATTATAGATGAATAGATAATAGAGGGTGAAGACCACATGATTTGTCAGATTGTGGGTTTCGTGGGTTATATAGGTTTTAGGGTATTACAACAGTTTGTTGTGAGGACTGTTGTCAGATTTGTGAGGATGGTAGACCACATGTGAGGTAAGCATGACATCAATCTCTTCTCTCTCTCTCTTCTCTCTCTTCTATTTGAAACCCTAACCCTAAATTTCCATTGCAACTAGATTGTGGAGGATTTAGTTCTCACCCTATCCCATTCAGGTTTGAGAATATGTGGTTATCATGTCCTCGTTTCAAGGAAAAAGTGGAGTGGTGGAAATCATTTTCCTTCTTAGGAAAGGCAGGGGATGTTTTTAGACGCAAGCTTAAAGCTCTAAAAATAATGATTAAAAGTAGGAATGGGGAGGAGTTTGGCAGAATTGATCATAGAAAGGGTATAGTGCTAGAGGAGACCTCTTTGATCAATAGGAAGGAGTCAGATGGTCTATCTATGGAGGATTTGTTGAGGACAAACCTGAAAGCGGATTATCTTCAGTTGGTGAAAATGGAGGAAATCAGTTGGAGGCAGAAATCCAGAATCAAATAGTTAAAGGAAGGAGATATTGTCACGCCCCCAAATCCGTTATACGATCATCTCGATCTTTCACGCATCTCGAGGCGTAACGTGTGGGTAAAAATACTATACGCGCACGGTGAATCAAAACATATTACTTAGTGCAACAGAAATACACTAGTAATTTTTCATTTTCGTTTATTTTGAAACACTTGTTAAGTCATAGGATTCCTCCCCTTGTGAGTATCACATCCTCGGAATGGCTTCAAAAAAATTGTCATTAAAATTCATTTCACCATAATTAAAATACAGGTAACAAACTACAAAACATCACTTCTCTTCTCGAACTACAAAGTATTACACATCACGGTTCTACCATTCATACATAAACATGAATACCATTATGTAACCCAATACACAAAAAGACCTCCATACTACATGCAGAAGAGAAATCTACGTCTACAAAAAAACAGATATCCCATATCTCATTCGTTACATCTAGAACTGAGAGTACTAATCTCAAGCATTCGCCTTACCTTGACCTACAATATAATAGATTGAAAGTACCGTGAGCTAATAAGCCCCGTAAGCACAATTTCAAGTGTAAAAAATAATTCACAGTTTATCTCATTTGAAACCATAGTTTAATGAAAATCAGTTATTTAATATTAATAAACTCATAAATGTAACATATTTTCATTTTCCTTAAAACACCGTAAAATCAATCCATTGAAGTATGGTCAGTCCTATGAGCATCATAGCATATGTGACCCTGAATCACTGGGTCGGTCAGACCACGGATACCGATTTATAGTGCACGGTACCAACACCTCTTATCCCACGTTTAGCCTATAAATAGACTCCCTAGAAGTGCATGCACAATTGGTTGTTTCGTTAGGTATCCTCTCTCCGAATGCCCTAACTCCTTTTAGATATAAATACCCTGGGGATTACATAAATGCAATAGCGCCCATACCTTTAGGAACTGAATAACCCAGGGGATTACATAAATGTAATAGCGCCCGTACCTTTAGGAAATGAATAACCCGGGTGATTACGTAAACAAAATGGCGCCCATACCATATACTCTGATCATCTTTGCCTTTTAAGTAAAACTCAATATTATCTTTAAGGTATACTACTCAAGGGATCCTACAAGTAGGATGTACCTTTTCCATTCGATTATTGGCGCAAATCCAACGTCCTTTTATGGGTTATGTATCACCCAAAACAACCTCATTTTTATGGATGTAACCATCCAAAATCAACCATCTTCTATGAATGTAAAAGAAAATGAATATACACGTTTTTCATGAAGAAATTCACAAAGAATACACATACTTGCTTTAAAACAAAACAGAGATATCACTTCTTTATATTTATAAGGTTAAAACAACTATAAATTAACTTCGTGCTTTTGAAAAGAGGAAAACAAGATAAAACATGCATTTTTTTTTTTTTGATAAATGTGTGTATATTATAGACAGGGGAAACCCCAAAAATGTACGAAGGCCAGGATCTAACTCTCAACCCGAAGAGTAGGATCCTTGATCAACTCAAACCAACGAAAAACAAAGGTCTCAAAATAAAAACCCCAGAAAGTAGGGGAGCACGAGGACCACACATAGAGGAAGGCCTTCACATCTAAAATCACTTCCTGCAACCCTTTTTCCTTTTCTTCAAAAATCCTGTGATTCCTCTCCTTCCAAATAGCCCAAATTATCGCAAAAGGTAGATAAAACATGCATTTCACAAAGAGGAGAATGATGTACTTACTATTCTCAGAAATGCTTTCTTTGATTCTCTTCTTCTCCTAGTATGTTAATCTCCTTCCCAAGAGGAGCAGTTTCCTCTTCTGAAGGTTCTTGCAATTCCTTCTCTTTCCCTCTCTATTATCAGTTTCTCTCTCTATGGTGTCTTTCTCTTTCTTACCTTTCTCTCTCTTGTTTCTTTCTCTAGGTATTTTAATACTAAGTGTTGAAGTGGAGAAAGAGTTAAGCTCTCCTCTCCTATCTATAGGGTTTCAAGCCCTTGACTAGAGTGTATGAATATACACTCAAGTCAGTGGAAGTCAGGCCTGATATTTATGATATCTATATAAGCTTATACTCAAGTTTGTGCAAGTCAAGCCTGATATTAAGGTTATACTTGTGTGTAAACTAATGATGGCTATGATGTATCTATTAACACCTAACTCAAAACAAATTACGCCTGATATTTAAGTTATTATAGTGTGTATACTCGTAATGGCTATGGTGTGTCTACTAACATCTAAGTCAATACAAGTCAAGCCTGATATTTAACTTATTATAGTGTGTATACTCATAATGGCTATGGTGTGTCTACTAACACCTAAGTCAATACAAGTCAGGCCTGATATTAATAAAATATCTAAGAGTTATATTATAGTGCATTAGTACCCAAGTTAATAACATGCATCCTAGATATTTTGCGAGAATAATTACCAGCTACTTATTACGTACTAAATATGAGCGCGGCAGATGCCAGAATATGTTTTTCGGGTTTATGGTTCAGATTTTGACATAATAATTTTTGGTTCCAAAAGTGTATAGCGCGGTACTCTGTTAAGTGTTAAAATACCAAAAATCCTGAAATTATCGAAAATTCATAGAATCATCAGATAATTATATTAAGTTATTCTACATCATTTATTAGCAACAATTAGATACAGTAGAGGTAAAATAGTTATTTAAAATAAATTCACGAAAGAATGATCAGAAATACGCCACGTATCCTCTGATCAATCTGGGTCATTACAGATATAACACTAAATTTTTCCACAAGATGGCAAATGCACGAAGAAGATATAATCATGTAACTCGTCTCAAGGTTCGACGAACCGTGCTAGATGAGGAGGAAAGCATTAGGGATAGAGTTGTGGGATTTTATTCTGATCTTTATTCAAAGCCTTCGGTCTTCAGACCTACTCTGGATGAACTCCACTTTGATCAGATCAACCTTGAGGACAAGGAGGGGTTGGAAAAACCATTTGAGGAGGGAGAGGTTCTAAGGGCCATCTTTGATTTGCCAGGGGATAAGGCTCCTGGTCCGGAGGGTTTTACAATAGCTTTCTTTAAGCAATGTTGGGAAGTCGTCGGGACCGATTTTATGAAACTAGTAACTGAATTTCAGGAGGGTTATCTGGATTATACATCCAATCGCAATTTTGTTGTCATGATTCCCAAGAAACAAGGGGCAGATGATATAGCTAATTGCAGGCCAATCAGTTTGGTGGGTAGTGTGTACAAAATCATTGCCAAGATGCTTGCTACTAGGATCCGTATGGCGTTGCCTAAGATCATCTCATCGTCTCAAGGGGCTTTTGTCATGAGTGCATTGATTCTAGATCTAAGTTGGGGAAGCAGGGGATCGCCTGTAAGATTGATATGGAGAAGGCCTATGATCATGTAGATTGGAGTTTTTTGGAGTATATGCTATTCAGGACGGGCTTTAGCGTGAAATAGAGGTTATGGATAAGGAAGTGCATCTCGTCTACTTCCTTTTCCATTCTTGTAAATGAGTCTCCAGCTGGATATTTTAGGAGTTCTAGGGAGCTAAGACAGGGAGATCTGTTATCTCCATTTTTATTCATTGTGGTGGTAGAAGCTTTGGGGAGAGTGATTTATAGAGCGACTTGGGTAAGCTCAAGGGGTTCGAGGTAGCCACGGGGAATATGGTTATTTCCCATCTTCAGTTTACTGACGACACCCTAGTATTTCTCGATGCTTCCACCTCTCAGGTTAGATTCCTCAGAGGTCTTCTATGTTGATTTGAGGCAACTTCGGGGTTGCACGTGAATCTGGCTAAAAGCAAGGTGTATGGCATGGAAGATGTCATTTCAGATCTTGCAGATATTATGGGTTGTAGTATAGATAGCTTGTTGGCTATTTACATGGGAATTCCGTTCGGGGCTCGCTACAGGTCAAAAGCATCATGGGCGCTAGTGATTGAACGTTTTGAGAAGAGATTAGCCTTGTGGGAGGCAAAATACCTTTCTAAAGGGGACAAAATGGTGTTGATTAAAAGTACTCTCTCTAGCTTACCTATCTATTATCTTTCACAATTCACGATCCCTAGCAATGTAGCGGATACTTTGGAAAAACGTAAGAGGGGTTTTTTATGGCACGTTGAGATGGATACCCACAAATTTCATTTGGTGGCTTGGAAGATCATTTGTGATTATAATTTATAAGGATACAGGGGGGATAGGGATCAAAAGAATTAAGGAGATAAATCAGGCTCATTTGGGTAAATTGTTTTGGAGGTTTGGGGAGGAGACATCTAGCAAATGGCGAGGGGTCACTGTGGGGAAATATGGGGTTTTAGCTTTTGGATGGAAAAGCAATTCGACTCGTTTTCCGTATGGATGCAGCATTTGGAGGGGCATTTTGAAGACTTCGGAGAAATTTCTAGAAGTACTAGATTTGAGGTTGGTTCTGGCCATAGAATCAGGTTTTGGAAGGATACATGGTGTGGAGAATCTTCCTTTCGGGAAGACTATCAAAAACTTTATACTCATACAAAGAGGAAGTATTGGTCCATTGAGGATTTGCTTTTATGGAGGGGGAATCATTGGGATGGGATTTCAGTTTCAAAAGAAATCTCAACGATTGGGAAATCGATCATCTCTCTAGTTTGCTTAGCCGTCTGCGGGATATCCACCTTCAACCTTCAACACAAGATAAGCGCCTTTGGATCTGGACCAAGGGAGGTACCTTCTCGGTTCGCTCTTTTATGGGGATTTGATAGATTCTAGCGGATCTTTCTATCCCCGTTCCTTGGTGTGGAGTTCACATATCCCAACCAAGATTGCTTTTTTTGGTTGGTTGGCGTTGAAGGAGAAAATTCTAACTATGGATAATTTGAGATCCAGGGGGATTATCATTACGGATTATTGCTCGATGTGCAAACATTATAGAGAATCTGTAAATCACCTATTGTTACAATGTGATGTGGCGTGGGAGGTTTGGTCTTTTTTCTTCGAGTTCGGGATAAAGTGGGTGATGTCGGGCTCATTCTTGTCCCTTATTAGTGGCTGGCATGCATTTGCCTTTTCATCCATAGGGCAAATTCTAGGGCGGATGTTTCCTTTTGCAATAGCATGGGGTCTTTGGAGGGAACGAAATCAGAGAATTTTTGAAGGAAAGACGAAATTTGAATTGGTTATTCTAAACATTAAGGGGATGATGTTTTTGTGGTCAAAGGTTCATGGGAGTGTCGAGGGATTTTCTTCGAAGATTTTGTTTGCCGTTTGGACATCTAATGCTCTAGGGACGCATAGTCGAAGTGCTTTTTTGGCTGTTTTGTTAGTTTCTTTTTGTTTTTTCCAGCCTTTAGTTGGTCATCTCAACCACTTTAGCTGGTTAGAATGTAATGGTTTACTTTTTGTCTTTTAATGAATTCTATACTTATCCAAAAAAAAAACGTTCTGCATTCCAGGCTTCTTAAAGGCACCAGGTTAGACTCCCCATATCTATGTTGGATACCGACACACGCATCCATGTCATTGTTACGTAGGTTAAAATCACCCGATCAAGCCAATTTTTGGTCAAAGCTGTCTATTGCATGGGGTCCATTGATTGGATGGTACAGGTTGGAAAAAATATGCACCACTGGAGAAATAAAAATTAGGTACTGTCATAAGCATGATAGTACCAGGACTACCTAATGTTATAATAATAACAACAACAAAAAAATAATGTATTTATGCATGTTGCATGCACGTGTGTGTGTGTGTGTGTGTGTGTGTGTGTTTGGAAACAAATGGAAAAAAAACACATTTGAGGCACTCACTTTCTTGGTGATGAGCTCACATTGAGTTCCTTTCCCAGATGCGGGAGCCCCAGATATCATAATCCTCAAAGGCTCTGGTTTTGTTTTTGCAGCTGCCTGAGTCTGGTCATGGTAGAAAATAGAGTACCAAGGGCACGTATCAAAATAATAATAAATAATTACAAGGTCTAAACATCAATCACGACTTCATGGGCAGCAGGCTGTTAATGTAAAATACAGTGGGTCCTACAAGCATTAACTCACCATGTATTGATGGACCCACCCTTTTTACAATAGAAAACCTTCCGCCTCATGAAGTACAAGAAGTACCATAGTCACAAGAGGAATGCTAACGGCACCCACACGAGCACAAGAAAGGCATCTGCTCACCCTCTTTGCTGGATTTGTGTCCATGTGGGTATATTTTGGCAGTTTAAATGCAGAAATAGATTGTGTTTTGAAATTACCAAAATAAACCTCACATGGACTCGTGCCCAACAAAGAGGGTGAGTTGATGCTTTTTGCATTCGTGAAAGTGCATCTAGCATTTCTCCAATCACATATAGTGCAAGAAGTTGTAAATTTTGAGTTAGATTGCTGTAAAATTGTTAAAACCACATACAATTGTAACAAGAGGTTCAGGCAAAATACAGTAAAGCAAGAGATTTGTCACTTTTGTGGGTGATCATCGACCTAAAAAATACTCAAAATTCCGTTCCTTCCTTGTTAAAATGTCCAATATAATATACAGTGATACCTCTCGAAACCAATATTGCTGGTAGACAGAACCTACATTAGTCTTGAACAATAACAGACTTTAACTTTTTCTATTTTTTGGTACTACATCTTTCTTCCTTCAAGGAAAATGACTGTTTAGCAGAATACACATATCCTCTAAAAACCATCTATTTTAAGCAAGGATTTAAATTCTAATTTCATCAAAGTTTCGGCCCACGTCTAAACCGAAACTTCACCTGAAATTTCAAATTTTCAGTGAAATTCTGGAAGAACTCAAATGGTAAGATTAATATCACCTTGTTTATAGAAACAGGTCTTATCTCTTTCTCTCTCTATTGTCATCCTAAGATTAAAGATATCTTAATTATGCTTTTATTAATGGAAAGTGAATCTTAATTATCCCTTTTTCCATTATAATATCTAAGAGTGGGCCGAAATTTTAAAAAAGTTGAGTTTTGATTTCGTTACAGGCCGAAATTTCGGGCGTGCCGACGAAATTTAAAACCTTGTTTTTCAGGATAATATAGGTTCCTAGGTGTGCTTATCTCTATTATCCCTCCAAGTCCAATAGTAGATATACTTTTATCCCAGGTTTAGTCTATCTACAACAGAGCTATCCCTGCACTGATCACCCCCTAACTATCTCACCATCCATCGTTCCGCTTTGAAATTTCCCCTCTCGAAACCAATACTAAGAGGGTTTGTTGAGATTTGAGTATCAAATTTGAGAGGTTACTGGTTTGTATATATAAATGAACACGGTGGGCAAGATTCTCATCAGTTTTGAGAGAGAACTGTTTTTGAAAGGCATTACTGTATAACAGAAACTATAAAGGAAGGAAAAACTATTAAATGTGATGATGATGGTGATGAAGAGAGCCAATGTGAAATGCAATGATGCAAGAAGGATATTGAAAGCCAGTTCAAATTTAATTAGAGAGGCATTACCAGAACAGCGGATGACGGCTTCTTCCGCAATCCGAAGGCCGATGAACGACCACGTGGGATTAGGGTTTCGTCGAGACGAAGGGAAACCGTAGAAATACGCGACGAGGATGACAATGGTGAAGTGAAAAGACGGAGGGATTTGGAAGAGGACGGAGGAAGAAGAGCTGTAGAAGAAGCTTGAGGCATTGGCTTTGCTAAAACGGGGAAATTCGTCGAGCAAGCCATCGCCTCTGTCTCTCTCTCTCGTTCTTTGTGTCTCTCTCGTCTATCTCTGGATTGAATTTCACTTTATGATTTAGCTAGTAGCTACAGAGAGGGAAGGAAATGGGGAGAGTGGTGGAACAGTGGAAGTAGTTTCACTGCACGTTTTTCGCCAAAGTGCGGAAAAAAATGAGAAAAGCACCCTCACGGTCTCTTTTATAGATGCCTGGACTAGGGGACGCCACACGCAATGCACGTGGACCTTACACGTGGCACACTCTTAAGATCAGTGACCGTATGGCTGTTTAGCCCATCCCTAAGCGGACCTACATCCCAAAACTCATCTTGATTAATCATTTGTATCCGTTAGATTAGAGTCTTTTTCATGGTTTGTTTTTAAGTGTGGATTTTGAGCATTATTTGTAAGAAATGGCACATTCTTGGAGACCTCTGACCGTATGGATGTCTGGCCCATCCCTAGGTAGACCTACATCCAAAAAATCAGCCTGGTTAGTGATTTGTAAGTATTCGATTGGAGCCGTTTTTATAGGTTGATTTTTAATCGTGGAATTTGAGCATTATTATTTAGCACACAACTCGAGGTACATTTTTTGCCAATGATCAAACAACACCAGCATCCAGCATGCACGTAAATAGGAGTTGAGGCAATCCAGTGGTTGGCATAAGAGTGATGATCACATAGACCGGGGTCCATGGATGCATCATGGTACCTATTGTTGGCAACTTTTGATTAGTTGCCAACACACCTCGGGCTGCGCAGTAGTTTTTTGAAATACAACATTTTAACTATTTTTAAATAGATCTTAAAGGGTAACTTACCAAAAATGAAAAGAAAAAATCATCATATTCTTCCTTCTTCTCTACTCTCTCCTCCCCAACGTCTTCTTCCATGCACCTCTCCATTCTTTTCTGCACCACTCTCCTATGGGATGTCATTAATGGAAGGAAACATTGGGTGGTCAAGACTCAAGATCACTTTGGGCAATCCAGTGGTTGGCATTGGCCCTAGGATTTGAGGTTTTGTATAAAAAAAACAACATAAATAGGAGTTGATTTTTTGAGATCAAATTTATCTTTGAAGAAGAAGCTCATGGAGGTTTTTTTTTTTTTTTTTTCTGATTGATTGTGAGGATCTGTTGAGCCATGCTCTAGCCTCAATCACCACACGTGCTGCATTGTTCTTGCACTCGGCCACCATTCAAACCAAAAAGAGCGATGGTCACATCCAAAGCAAAAAAAAATATTTTTACCCCAAAAATGGCAATCCAAACAACCTAATAAGAATTGAAATAAATAAATAAAAAAATAGAGAAAGAGAAGAAGATGAGGTAGAGGTTCTATTCGAGAAAACTTGCATGCACTTCATCCAATCTAGATCAAATCCATCCATTAATGGCGTCCCGTAGAGAGAGGGTGAAGAGAAGAATGGAGAGAAGTGCAGAGGTTTTTTTTTTTTCAGAGAGAAGAAATTAAAAAACAAAAAAAAAGAATACAAAGAGGCTTTTTTTTTCTTTTGGCAAGTTAATGTTTTAGATCTATTTTAAAAATAGTAAAATATTGCATTTTTCAGCATTAAATTATGAATCTACTGCGCAGCCCGAGGCGTATTGGCAACTAATCAAAAGTTGCCAACAATAAGTACCATGGATGCGTCCATGGACCCTGGCCCATGTGATCATCACTCTTTTAATAATGGGGTAGTACTACTTTTTTTTTTGTAAACATTGAATGTTGACACCAAATAATTGGGCCACATTGATGCTATGTGGCACACTCTTAGAGACCATTGACCATATGGATGTTTGACACATCCCTAAGTAGATCTACATACTAAAATTCATCTTGATTAACAATTTTTATCTGTTGGATTAGAGTCTTTTTCATGTGTTTATTTTTAAACGTGGATTTCTAGTATTGTGATCCAAATGTTAGAAATCACTAATCAGGCTGATTTTTTTGTTACGTGAGTCCACCTAGGGATGGACCAAACATCCATACAGTCGGTAGCCTCTAATAGTGTGTCACATGGCTTACACTGTGGTCCATCGTCAACGTGATGACGAATGTCTGTTATTAAAGTTAAGTTCCAAAATAATGGTGAAAGCTATGGTTGAGAGGGAGAAAAGTTTTGAAGTTGAGCATTATTTTACACAGGCATCAGGCCGCACCTAAAGATGCCATGTGGCACGCTCTTAGAGATTTATTATCGTAGGGGTGTTTGAAAGCCTAGGTGGACCAAAAGACAAAAAATCAGTTGAAATTCAACCCATGAAAGATATTCAAGTCCTGTGGTTAGAAACCAACAATATGATATTTGGTGCGAAGGGTAATCTAGGGACGTTTCAAACATATGTATCATCATGGACCTCTAACAGTGTTCCACGTGCCATTCGTAGTTGTGGCCTAGACGCCGTATAAAAAAGCGTTAATATCAAATTTTTTTCAGTTGACAAAGCAAAAGTTTTCAGGCATGTGAATGCATTAAATGGACATTTTAGGATATATAAAGACTTAAAAGCCCTATAAATAAAAATAATTAAAAAAATGAAGCAACCAATGGACATTTTAGGAATAATGGGGATTGCATTAGACACGCAAGAACACCCTTCTTCCATTAATATATATATAGGGTCGGGTTCTGGTGACCAACAGTTTTGACCAACACCTTGGTGTACCCTCATAGGAGATGAATCAATGGCTGATTTTTGGTGAGGACGATCTCCTTACCATATAGATAACCCCAACAAAAAATCAGCCCATTCTGAAATTTCTAACCCTGTTAGATGTGGTTTTCAAGTTACACAATGAAAATCGATGGTCCATAACTAGTGGACGTGAGGCCCACGTGCAGACGAGTTAAGAGTTAATTTTTGGGGAGGATGATCTTCTCACCATGGAGATCATCCTCACAAAAAATCACTAATTTTTAAAACTTCTAATCCTATCAAATTGGATTTAAATTTAACCGAGTATAAAGAAATGTAGCCAAAATAAGATGATATAATTTAATACAAACAAATTCAAACGATCCAAAATAAGATAATTTAATTTAATACAAACAAATCCAAATGACAAAGTATAGGAGAAGTATCCATGCTCACCTTCATCTCGCAATTCTTTGCCACCTAGTGAGCCCATTTTCCAAAGAAAATCAAAACCAAAACAATGAAAAGGGTTGCAAATCGGATAGTTTTATGTGTGAACCACTTGGGACTGAATGCAAGAGACATATTAGAAAGTAAAGATGAGATCAAATGTAGTGTAAAATCTATTGAAGGCACATATCGGTAGATTGTCCCTTGGTGATTCTATAACTAGTCAAAGTGCATGCATCTCTCAATGCATACATAGTTATTACAGTGTGCCAGAGGCACTCCCCAACAAAGAGTCTACAAATAAATTCAGGTGCCTTCGGCCCTCAAATCCATTTTCAACCCTTGAAAAAATTGATTTCCAATTTCCGTGCAAGGGAAACTCTTGTCCCATTTGCTTAATGAATAAAGAATTAAATATAAAATTGGCGTTAATAAAATAACTCAACAGATTTACTTGTGCCTACGACACTCCTCGATAAAACGAATTCAAATCAATTCACGTACTTTCAAAACTCAAATCTATGTCACAGGCACTCCACTCCATTGCCCAACTATATACATCTCACCTGAAATTCGAACCTAACGCACCCACAACGTAAAAGACAATTCCTAAACCCTTACAACCCGTAAATATCATCAATGCGGCTTAGCAAAAAAGTTATAATCAATGTGCAGCATCAAATTGTGTGTGACTATGTTCTTAGCTATCTTTCATTATTTTCAAACTACCCCCGCCTTCAATCGCCAGCCTTGCCCATTCCTACCTAAGTACCTAGCCACACATTCTTGTAATCTTGTACAAAGCAAATCTTTAATGACAGACCGCAGTTTGAGCCACGTGACACAATTTTACAGACAACCGGTAGTATGAAGGTTTTGCCATCCCTAGGTAGAGATTTACATACCAAAAACACCATGATTAGTGATTTCTAACATTTCAATCTAAGTTTGCTAAATAGTGTTGGAAATCACAATTAAACTAAACCCATGAAAAAAGATTTCAATCCAACGGTTATAAATCATTAATCAGACCGATTTTTAATATGTTAGTCCATGCAAGGATGGGACCAACATCCATACGGTCAGTGTTCTCTAAGAGTGTGCCACTTGGCTCATACTCTAGTCTGCCATCGATGTCCCTCGTCAAAGATTTATTCCCTTACGCAGTTTCCCCCCACTGATTCTAGTGGGACCACTACCTCTTATCTCATACGAATTTATGATAATAGCCTTGATACATTCGAAAATACCCTTCAAGTTTGTAGACATTCATTCAAATGATGGTTGAAATTTCATCCATAAAAGCCATTCTAATCCTAATTTTTTTAATGCAGCATTTCTTCCATCAATACTTTAATAACGAATAGTTAAAATTTAGAGCTTAAAAAAATAGGAGAGAGAAAGTGAGAAGCATGAGTAAGACTTCGTTGATAGCACACAATATGAGCTATGTGATACACTTTTAGAGGATGCTAACCGTATGGATGTTTGGCCAATCCTTAGATGGGCTACAAACCAAAAATCAGCCTAATTAGTGATTTGAAACCTTTCCCACAGTTAAAATCAACACGTGAAAATGACTCCAATCCAACACCTAGAAATCACCCTCACCGTATTTGAATTTGAACATTGAGCCGATGCCGGTGGAAGATGAAGGGGGGATTGCAGAGGCGGCAGAGTGTAGAGGGTCGAAACGGGTTTGCCGTCTGATCCTCCCTCCACAAGCAATCAACATATAGTTAATCAAATAATAAACATAATCAAATTAAGGAAAATAAATTAAAAGAAACACAATGCAATACGTACGTGGTTCATCATCGGGACTCTTGCCGGCGACTACGTCACGGGAGGCCGGTGATGGCTAATTTTACTATCAAAATCTTCAGGTTACAATATACATCTCTCTACATATATTTTCTCTCTATAACTTCTCTCTCTAACTTCTCTCTATGTATTTTCTCTCTCTACGTACATCTTCCTCTCTCTAGTTTCCTCTACCAAAAGCTGATCCCTTATCATTCTCCATACCCTTTCCTTTATAGGGCTCATCATGTGACATGTGTCAACGCAAGAGGAATTTTAGGGTTTAGAGTAGCGATATAGTGCTTCGTGGTGTATAGCTCCCGATATGATGATGACTTGTCATTTTATGTACCCACAATAGCCCCCTCTCGAAGGTGGAGCTCAACCTAAAAGCGATGGTCCACCTCCAAGAAAATAAATCAGTATTCGATCTCATTTGTCTTCGTCGTAATCAAGAATGATATCATATCTGAGCCGATGTTTGAAAATAATACTGCGATAACCGATATACAAGAATAATGTCATAACTGCGATAGCCAATATTTGAGAATAACGCCATAACTGCGATAGTCGATATTTGAGAATAACGTCGTAACTGCGATAGCCGATATCTGAGAATAATGCCATAACTGCGATAGTCGATATTTGAGAATAATGCTATAATTGCGATAGTCGATATCTGAGAATAATACTGTGATAACGCCATAACTGCGATAGCCGATATCTGAGAATAATATTGCAATAGCCGAGTCTGACTCCTTCGCTGAAAGTGGATAGGCATTCAAACTTCAAGCCGAGTCTGACTCCCATTTCTGGAAGTGGATCGGTAACTTCAAGCCGAGTCCGACTCCCATTTCTAGAAGTGGATCGGTAACTTCAAGCCGAGTCCGACTCCCATTTCTGGAAGTGGATCAGTAACTTCAAGCTGAGTCCGACTCCCATTTCTGGAAGTAGATCGATAACTTCACTTCAAGCCGAGTCCGACTCCCATTTTTGAAAGTGGATCGGTAACTTCAAGCCGAGTCCGACTAACATTTCTGAAAGTGGGTCAGTAACTTCAAGCCCAGTTCGACTCCCATTTCTGGAAGTGGGTCGGTAACTTCAAGCCGAGTCCGACTCCCATTTCTGGAAGTGGATCGGTAACTTTACTTCAAGCCGAGTCTGACTCCCATTTATGAAAGTGGATCGGTAACTTCAAGCCGAGTCCGACTCCCATTTTCTGGAAGCGGTAACTTCACTTCAAGCCGAGTCCGACTCCCATTTCTGGAAGTGCGCGTGGATCGGTGTATCTCGGCTGGGACTTTCTTGCCAAGCGTAATCCCTTTAATTGAGATTGGCTTGACTTTCTCGCCAAGCGCAATCCCTTTAACTGAGATTGGCTGGACTTTGATCTTTAATGGTCGAATATGATTTCTTATTTGGAAATGGCTGGCACACTTCAATATACTAACATGCTTCAATAGACTAACATGCTTAAAATATAATGCAATTTCATTTAATCAAGGTCTCATGGTCTTAGGGGAGCTTGGGCTCCACTATTCTTTTTGTCTCCCTTTCTCTAATCAAGCCCCAAGTCAGGGGGTTGGGCTTGGGTCAACTTTGCCAAGCCCCCAAGTGTGATAGTTTGGCTTACAAAATAATTTCTTATCAAATCATGCTTGGGTGGGCCTATTACATGGCCCACACAGTTTGTCTCATTATCAATCTAGGCCCTAAGGCCTCATGAAAATAATTGGGCCAATCATAGCCCCAAATCAAATCTAATTTTGGCCCATAGAGTTTAGGTTAGTATAGGCCTTTTATGCATTTGGGCCTAAGTCTATGTTCATAAAGAAACCAGGCTCCCATGCATGTTTACCGTGTTCGGATAAGCTGACTAAATGTCCATTTCATCAATTTTACAAATGGGCTCATCATCGGTCTAGGCCCTAAGGCCTTATGAAAATAATTGGGCCAATCACAGCCCCAAATCAAATCTAATTTTGGCCCATAGAGCCTAGGCTGGTATGGGCTCTTACATGTGTTTAAGCCATCTAAAGCCTATCTCCATTTGAGTTCACTTGTGTGTGTCAACGGCCACAATGTGTAGGCATTTATATAAGTTACATTCTTTTGGGTTCATTAACCCATGAATGATAGGTTTATGCTATGAGGGGGTGGTGTACACATTGTGCCCCAACGACAACTTCTCTTACATGCCTCTTCGTATTTGGATTCGGGCTGCTCGGGTCAATCAAGTTTTGATGGACCGACTACAAGGCCCACAAAATCTACATTGCAAATAGAGTCAGGCTTGGCCATTGTCGTCAATTGGGCCCTTTAAAATAAATCAGGCCTTAGTCTAATTTATACGGTGATTGTGTGCATACCGTCACAGGCTTACCATATAAAATTCAAAAAGTGGTGGTGTGCATACCTCGATGTGGCGCCACCAATCAGATGGTTCATAAGGGAAGGGACTGGATTCAGCTCCTCTGAGCAGCTGACCATCTCCAAAACCAATGTCCGCTAACTTCTCACAACAAGTACCTCAAGCAACTCAGCTGGTTAGCCTACTGACATTTTCTTGATTGATAACATGCAAGTTTGCCACCGAAACAACTCTAGCCACTTGATCAACTATCATCAACTGGTACAAAGCTTCATCAGCAACCAAGCTCTCCATCTCTCTGGCCATCCACTACAGAAAGCAACTCTCCATCCAACGGGTTTGATCTCATTAATCATGCTGATCTTTGGTTTGTTGAACCACATGGAAACCAACCACGCACCCTTCGGTCGGATGGCGCCAGGAGGCTTATGATTAAACTGGCATGTGAATCTGTCACCTGGCGCCATCACCTCACTTCCTAGCATGATCATGTCACATGATCTAGACGTTAGAAATTTGATCAACCGCCTGATCAACTAGGTGCATCATCTGGTTCAATCCTCCACCATTTCTTATTAAAACCCCACCTGCCTTGTACAACAACTTCAATCTCCACGTGTTGGCAGCTTCAACAACTAATTAACTTGTAGCTTTTCTCCAACTTCAGCTTCTACTCATAGCACCTCTCCACCTGGCATCCTCTCCTTATCCTTACAAAACAACTTCTACGTGCCTTCCACCATGTGTCCCTCAACCATGCTAATTCTAGCCTGCACATCAACAACCGTTAACAACAACAACGCGCCATGCCGGTCTTCACATGGCCTTCTCCAATGATTTTCTCCACGTCAACGTCATCCTACAATAGGCATTCCAACGAACCAACATTCTGGCCACCCGATCAATCATCATCGTCTTTGACATGACTCCATCCTCCATTATTGACGAACAACACAAACAAGTCATCAACGTGCATCATCGCCTTCCTCCTTTAGTTGTGGATCTTTGTCGATCAATATCTCCATACGATCAGACGCATGTGCATCCACTTCAGCTGATGTCTTTATCAACAAATCGATCGCTGCACCATCCAATCATCTCCTCGATTGCCATCTGTAGCACCAAAACAACCGTTTGCATAAAGTGGGGTCAACTATCCAAGCAAGCAGTTGTCTGCTCATGCATGCCAGCCAGCCTGCCACGATCGGCTCTTATCAATGGCTCCATTTTTGTCCTAGTATTGACATGTGGCCCTTCAATCTCTCATGCAACCAACAGCGCACCACCCATTTGCAAATCACGCCTTCGCTTGAGCATCTTGAGAAACCATGGCCTGCAATAGTAACCACCCAAATCAAGCATGCAGCAACTCCATCCAATTGTTGAACCCTTGCTCTATCAACAAGCGACTCCGTTAGCTCATAAGTCCGGCAACCAGTGCGAGAGCTCAACATCGTCTCCTTCATCATTTGATCGTGCATCCGATCCTCCATGACCATGCACTCATCACTTGCTATAGGAGCACCAGCCAATCAACCTCCTTCATTCAGTGATGAATCTGGATCGTCCAACACCTGAGATCATATGGATCCATCTGATTGGACATTCCTACACCTCGTTCAATGTTGCGCCACCCATGCAATTATCAGCATAACACACCAGCCGACATTTAATGCTAGCCAGCCACCAACCATTGGAGGTGATTCTAATCAGACGATTTTGCGTGGAAGATAATTGCACGCCACGTCAACAGCTCCATTCTCCACCAACCTGTAAACGATGACCTCCATCAAACTTTAATCTGCTACATCGCGATCATGCAGGCACCTTGCCCAACTCCGTTGACGCCATGCAGTTGTTTTGACTCCACGCAGCCAATCAGGCTTTGCAACCGGCGACATTCGATCCTCCAACAACAATGGCTTCCATTAGATAGGATTTCACCCTCTCCATTATTGCTCGACAACCACCCTTGCAACTCACAGCAGATCCCCTAGCTAACTGATACTAAACAATCGGCTCTGCAACTCATTTCATCAACTCCACGCACCTGCAAAGCCCAAACCAGCAGATGATCTGCATGCTCCAGCAAGCTCCTCCATCAGTTGTTTGATGGCTCCACCAATCAACCAATCACCATCACCTCTTTGCATCGCATGATCAGCAACAGCGACATGCTCCTCCATTGACGGCCAAAAGGTTCTCACAGATGGCGCCATTTTGTAGAGGGTCGAAACGGGTTTGCCATCCGATCTTCGATCCTCCCTCCACAAGCAATCAACATATAGTTAATCAAACAATAAACATAATCAAATTAAGCAAAATAAATTAAAAGCAACACAACGCAATACGTACGTGGTCCACGAGAGGCCGATGATGGCTAATTTCACTATCAAAATCTTCAGGTTACAATATACATCTCTCTACATATATTTTCTCTCTCTAATTTCTCTCTCTACATACATCTTCCTCTCTCTAGTTTCCTCTACCAAAAGCTGATCACTTCTCATTCTCCGTACCCTTTCCTTTATAGGGCTCCTCATGTGACATGTGTCGACGCAAGAGGAATTTTAGGGTTTAGAGTAGCGATATAGTGCTTCGCGGTGAATAGCTCCCGATATGATGATGACTTGTCATTTTATGTACTCACATAGAGATTGAGCCATTGCCTACTATTGTGCCATTCTCGAGGTTATTTGCCCGTGCCAATGGGTTTGATTGGTTTCTGATGAGCTATGATTTCAAAAATTAAGATGTTTTTGGAAACATGAGTTGTAATTGTGCATGTAGAGGCCCAAACTCCTCAAGGCATCTTGATCTGTTGAAAAGAGAGTTGGAGTGGCGCACAACGAGGAGGGAACCCTTTAAAAAGAGAATTGTTGTAATACCCTAAACTTTTCATGGGTATTTTGGTCGATCCATAAATATTTTATTTCTTTTTCTTTTTTATAAAAGAAGCTTATGATTATTTTGGTAAAAACATGTCCACCTCTGTGACACACGCATTGGACATGGGAGAGCTCCTCTGGATACTCTCAAATGATACTTAAGAGAAATAAAATAATTTTAAAAATTAAAATTCTAGAGAGTACACCAAGTGTAATCATTAACAAAGGTAACAAAATAACATAAGCCAAAAATGGAGGTAACATGGGCAGGACCCCAAACATCTGAATGCACAATACCAAACGGAACTGAACATTTATTGGACTTCTGTCTGAGGTCCGATCAGCCATACAAATGGTCGGTCAACCGCTCAGGTCGAATCACGAGAATTTCATTCTGTTGGGGGTGGCCGGCCGACCGATTTGGCCGATCGACCGCTCAAAGTTAAAAGACTCTGGTCTGTTGAACCCTACACCAATATAACAAAAAAATACCGTAACCATCCTATGAGGCTAGGATAGCCTCCAAACAAACAAGACTAAGTTCAAAGGACATCTAGGGTCTTGGAGAACCGCAGGCATAGCACGGTAAACCCTTAGATTTAAGCGAGTAAGGTCACCACAAGATTACGATAGTTGAACGTTCGTTGAGTGAGAACGTATGTTAAATTTAGAGCTTCAAATCTTCGTGCTTGAACTTAACTTTCTTCCGTTGAGCTGCATCATTTGGGTTGGTCTTCTTCAACTATTGCTTTTCTTCAAATTGTTTGTAAAGTTAACTTGATTGTTGACACTTCAGTCTTCATAGAACTTTTAATGAGCGAGATCAAACACCAAAGAACTAAGAGTTCCTAAGATTGACAATAGAGACTTTTCAGAGTATTTGCTATGTTTGGACTGGATGTAGAGGTGACCAATGCAGTGATCTAAGGTACCTTACTCCTTTTTAGTCAATTAGCTCGTGTACTATTTGATACTGGAGCTACGCATTCTTTTGTATCATCCTCTTATGTTCATGTCTTAGGCTTGAGACATGGGCTATTAGATTTGGTGTTGTGTGTAAACACCCCATTCGGGAAGAGTGTAGAGACCGATAGAATCGGGTCAATCTTGTGCGGTCTGGATTGCCGATCAGGAGATGGTCGTGGATCTAGTAATATTGGGAATATCATACTTTGATATGATCCTCGACATGGATTGGCTCCCAGCCTACCATGCTACGTTGGATTCTTTTTCAAAGGAGGTGACATTTAACATTCTTGGAAGATCTGTCTTCCACTTCTTTAGCAAGAAAAGTGTAGAGGATAGTATAGGCTTCCCGGCACACATTCTCTGCTAAGAGACTATCATTTCGTCATTACAACCAGAGGAAATTGTGCAGGTCTTTCTTGATTTGTTCCAGAGGAATTACTAGGACTACCACCGAGGAGATTGGTTGATTTCACCATTATGATACACCCTGATACAACACCAATTTTCATATTGCCATATCGTATGTCACCACTTGAGCTCAAAGAATTGAAGGTGCAACTACAAGAGCTCTAGGATAAGGGATTTATATGCCTTAGCACTTCACCTCAGGTGCACCTATTTTATTTGTAAAGAATAAGGAGGGGTCTTTACGACTATGTGTGGATTATAGGCAGCTGAATAGAGTGATAGTGAAGAATCAGTACCCATTATCGCGTATCGATGACTTTTTTGACTAGCTACGAGGATCGCAGTTCTTCTCAAAAATTGACTTCAGGTCAGGATATCACCAACTGAGGGTGAAAGACGAAGACATCATTTCGATCTCGTTACGAACACTATGAATTTCTTGTGATGTCTTTCTGATTGACGGATGCATCGGCAACATTCATGGATCTGATGCATTGGGTATTTCGACCCTAGTTGGATCAGTTTGTAGATGACATACCGATCTACTCCAAGACTCAAGAAGAACATGAGCAACATTTGAAGATAGCACTACAGACCTTGAGAAAGAACCAATTGTAGGCAAAGAAAAATAAGTGTGCATTTCGGTTGGCAAAAGTGCAGTTTCTTGGCCACCTTATCTTGAGAGAAAATTTCTGTGAATCCAACAAAGATCGAGGTAGTTACAGTTGGAACAGATAAAAGAGCGTTAAGAAGATACACAGCTTCCTAAGACTAGCAGGCTACTATAGACGTTTTATAGAGTATTTCTCATGACTAGCAGCACCGATGACGAAGCTTACACGCAAGGGCGGAAGTTCATTTGGACCAATGCATGCGAAACATCATTCCAAGAACTCAATAAGAGGTTGAATATAACACTGATAATAACCATTTCGATGAGTGAGGTGGGGTATACCATCTACAATGAAGCTTCGTTGAGATGTCTTGGATGTGTACGTGCTCATGGAGTAGGGCAAAGTCGTGGCATACGCTTCCAGACAGTTGAAAATTCATGAATAGAACTGCCGAACTCACAACCTAGAGCTTGCGGTGATTGTATTTGCGTTGAATATTTGGCAACACTACTTATACGAAGAGAAGTATGAGTTTGGAGTATGTTAAAACTGAGATAGTGGAGATGGATGGAGTTTTTTTAATGATTATGAGTTTACTCTACATTACCACCATGGGAGGGCAAATGTCATGTGTCACGCCTCGAATCCGGGCACCCAAATCGAACCCGAATGCCTATGGATCAACCCGTTTACCCAAGATCCAAGGTGTGATAAAAATAAAATGCTCCAAAAAATAAAGAAAACAACAAGAATTACTATAATGATTGATGAATAACAGCTCAACTCCAATAATCAAAATAATGCGGAAGCGTAAACAAGTTATTACGTTGAAATAACCAAAGTCAAAATCAAAGTTAAACTTTTTAATTTTATCAAAATTACTAATTAGGGTCTCTATAATTACCTAATATTTATATCAAACATCTTTTGTGAAAGCACTTAAGCTAAAACACTCGTTTAAGATAATTTTGAAATTTTATTTTCGCGATTCTAACAAAAATAGTCAACTTTTGGTCAAAATTCGAAGTATGTCAAAAAATTATTTTCTTCAAGAGTTTTTAAAATTTATAAGAAACAACTTTAACAAATGAACTTTGGCCAAAAATGACGTTTTATAGTTCTTTTAGTGGTTTCACAATTGTTGCAGTTTTATAAAAGTGACCGGCAAAACTCAGTCGGTTGATTTTTTTCTAATTTAGTCGTATAATTCGAGGGTCAATTTAAAACGGAATCCAACAAGTGATATATGCATTTAATAGTGCTCAAAATTTATGATTTTTCTATCAAATAATATAATATAGGTTATATTTTATAAATCAAAGAAAAAATTGAAATAAAATTAAAAATTATTATAAATTCGTAAATGACAGTCAGTTAGTAAAAAGGGTCTACAAGACATCTTCGATTGAATTTGGTGACCCAATAAATAGTTCTGGAAAGATAACTCAAAGACACGTATTTTATGTTCAGTCAAAAGATAGATTTCCACTACAAGTAAGCCAAAAACTCAGTCGAAGTTGACTATTATGTACTATTTGTGTGACAGCAACTATAACGTTTACTTTGCAGAGTTTCATAGGACATAAAACAATACATTAAATTCTCAAAAAATTTGATAAAATACTAGAACCATTTCAGAAATAAACCCCTTTGGAATCACATTATTTGAATATCAAGAGAATATTTGATGAATATTCTCGTCCATGACATCGGGTAAATACGAGAATATTCGAAAATTTAGTAAAGTGTCAAAATGTGAATTAAAATATTTTAATCAATCCCAACATTAACAAATCATCTTTGAACATCCATAAACCTTAAGAAAAAAATAAAACAAAATAATCTTAATCCTCAAACTCCGTCTCGTCCATGATGTCTTCCCCGTCAATGGTTCATCTTTATCTTCTTTTATATAATCTGAAATTTTGTTCGGTATAAACCGTGAGCTTTCGCCCAGTACATTCCACAGGATAATCACATGTTTATAATTCATTTAATTTAAACACATGCATAAATTAAGAGCATATGGGATACATGATCAAATATATAAAAATACGATGAAGATGATGATGATAATCCGATTGAATGAACTCAAAAATTTCATTTCACACATTCCTTTTTTTCATAAGTCCAACCCGTAGGTTATTATGCAGGGGTTTGAGGTCTTTCACCCTAGGGCACCGAGCCCTTATTAATTCTTTAGGGTTCCTCTGGGCCGCAGAGCCTATGCACACTCCCAGCTAAATCAAATCATTCGGGCTACAGAGCCTATGCGCACTTCCGACTAAGTCAAACCTTCGGGCCGCAAAACCTATGCGCACTCGCGATTAATACCAAGAAGAACTCCAGAAAGTTTAGAGAGCAAAAGAGAGCTCCAGAGAATTGATGAATTGATATAAAGGCGATGGGTCCTATTTACAATAGTTTGTGGGGATAAACTTCCAAATATAAGTTTTATACTTTTAGCAAGTATATTTAAAACTTTCTATTTTATTTTAAAAAAATTCTTTAAAGCGATTTTATTTTAATTGATTTTCGTAACATTAAAAGGGGTAATTTTTATAATCCATTAGATGACTTATTTTAAGATGGGTATTGGCTAAAAATGGGCCTAAGGCCTATGATTATCAAGTAGGCTTTAAATAAGATTATTTTTGGGCCTAAAAGATCTCTAAATTGGCCCGAAAGCCTACCCCAATAAATAAACTCAATTAACGTGCAAACAAGAAATAATAACAAAACTTACCAACGATTATTCATTAAATTTATAAAAGACAATAAAAATTATTTAAAATATTTTTAATTTAAAGTTCTTTTTAAAATATTATATTTTTTGTAAAATATCAAAATGTGATAAGTATCTCAAATACTCTAATGGTAACAACGTGTTGATTAAAAATGCAAGGTGGCATTCGTCATTTAAAAATATTATTATTTTTAAATTAATTCCTAATTTAAAATTACGATCTTAGTTAATTAAGTTAGTTATCAAGTACACAGAATGTCCTACATTACTACGGTACAAGTACAATTATATGAAAATCGATTCTAGTGTTATTATAATAAAATTTTCTACGTATCATGATATAAATGTTATGACTAAGTTCTCGAATTAATTTTTAAAGTTTAAAAAATCAAGATGCCAATTTTTACAATTTTATAGTTAATTTACACTAATACCCCTAAATAAAAGTTCAGGGTATTACATCATGACAGATGCCTTTAAAAAGAAATCTTAGAGAATGGTATCAAGTTTGACATTGCACAGATGGCAGTTACTCGACACAGTTGAAGAGTACGAACTTGGAGTTGAGAGACATGAGACACGAGCGATCTTGTGCAACTTAGTGGCTTAATTGACTCTTATCCAAAAGGAATACTAGGAACTTGGGACCTTACGAGCATAGATCATTTGCAATGAGAGATCAGATTTGATGGACCGTACAAACTAACGGCAACTTATGATATCTAGGAAGACTTTGCATATCAGATCATGAGATGTGACGGGATGACATACTTTCAGAGGTGCATCGTTTGAGGCTAACTATTCATCTAGGAGACACAAAAATGTACTACGACTTACAGCATTAGTTTGGTGGAGAGAGATGAAACGGGATATCGCCAGTTTCATTTCAAGATTTCTCATTTGTTAGCATGTGAAAGTAGAACAAAAATGACCAATAGGGTTATTACAACCCTTGATTACGAGTAGCAGATTGGAAGTGGAACCACATCACGATGGACTTCGTACATAGAACTATCGAAGACTCAGCGAGGACAAGATGCAGTTTGGATAATTGTGGTCAAGTTGACAAAATCGGCGCACTTCCTAGCAGTAAAGACTACAGACTCAATGACAACGCTCATGGAGCTCTACATGAGGGAGATCATATGGCTACACAGCATTCCGCTCTCGACAGTATCTAACCGTGACTCAAAATTCACATCACATTTTTGGCACAGTTTACAAAAATCCTTGGGAACATAATTGAACTTCGACTCAGCCTTCCATCCACAGAATAATGGATTGTCAGAGCGCACCATCCAGATCCTAGAAAATATGTTGAGAGCTTGCACAATGGACTTCCAGGGGAGTAGGTGCGAACATCTACGATTGACAGAATTCGCTTACAACAATACTATCAAGCTAGCATCCAAATGGCACCATATGATGCACTCTATGCTAGATCTTGTAGATCATCTGCTGGGCAGAGGTCGGAGAGCAAGTGATATCGAGACCAGAGTTGGTCCAGGAGACCACTGAGAGAGTGAAGATCATCTATGATATGTTGCTTATAGCCTAGAGCCGACATAAGAGTTATGCAAACCACCGCAACGACCATTGGAGTTTCGAGACAGACCACGTGTTCCTACGAGTGACACCACGGATGGGAGCCATTCGGTTTGACAAGAATGGCAAATTGGCACCACAATACATTGGCCCATTCCAAATCCTTGACAGAGTTGGAGATGTCGCATATCAGATAGCATTGCTGCCAGAGCTATCCAGAGTACACGTCTTTCATATATCTATGCTTCACTAATATGAGCCAAATCCAACACACATCATCAATGGCAATACTTACAGCTCAGATATGATGCAAAATACGAGGAGCGACCATCGCAGATCTTGGACACAAAGGAACATATGTTACGCACTAAGACTATCCGATTGGCCAAAGTGTTGTGGCAACATCACAATCCCGATGAGGCAACTTAGGAATTCGAGTCTGAGATGTGCGATAAGTATTCAAATCTTTTCACTGATGTATGAACCATAAATTTCGAGGAAAAAGTTTCTTTTAAGGGGTAGATTGTAATATCCTACAATTTTCATGGGTATTTTGGTCATTCCAAAAATAAATTTATTTCTTTTTTATTTTTTTATAAAAGAAGCGTGTAATTATTTTTGGTTAGAGCATGTCCACCTTTGTGACACGTCTTGGACATGGGAGAGATCCTTTGGATACTCTCAAATGATACTTAAGAAAAATAAAAGGCAATAGTGTGAAATAAAAGAATTTTAAAATTTAAAATTCTATAGAAATTTTAGGAAATTGAATAGATGGAGATCAAATAAAGATTTTCAAATATGAGTCTTGATCGTGGGGACCCACACTCTTGGTTAAATATGTGTAACTAATGGAGAGAAAATAAGAAATTCCAATTTAAAGCAAGAGACAATTAAATAAATAGTTATTCTTGGAGTTTAATTAGAGACATCCTCCATATTAAAGATTGTAGAAACCTCTCCTATTAAGAAAAACGCGTGTAAGTGGAAAAAATTTAGACAACCTTTTAAGAACTTAATGAGGCTTTAAGAGCCTTCCCACAAAGAAAACAAATGTCCCATTTTCTTGGCTTAAAGGATCAAGATCACCTAGAGAATAATCATCAATGGAATGATGATGACTACTTAGAGGACGACACTCAATGGGGCAACGAGCATCATGAGATAGAACATGCTGAGGAACAAACTTAGTTTAAATCTATCTTTTTGCTCTAATTCGATTATTAATGATGTAATTAGACCATTTACAATTTAAAATTGTTGGTAGGATCTTTTGTAGACATAAATTGGATATTTTGAGTACTGTTGATTATATTTACTATCGAATGTGACTAGACAATGAGACATTGTATTTAATCTTAATTATTATCACACTTGGATCTTAGATAAATGGGTTGCCCACAGGTATTTTGGTCAGATCGTGGAAATTAGATTTTGGGGCTTGACAGTTGCAGCAGTTTTGCTCGGCAAATCCATGTAGAGGGGAGAGAGCATTGTAGAAGAGAGTTGCAGCGACACTTGATGGAGCAGAAACCCTTTAAAAGAGAGTTGTAGTAGTCAGATGAAGATGGTGTAGATGTCGGCGTCGATGTCAAAAATCTAGGTGATGAGAGAGAGAGAGAGAGAAAGAGAGAGAGAGAGTAGATGAAGATGAAAGCAAAATTATGTGAAGGCAAAATAGTAAAAAATTAAATACAATTGTTGAGCGGCAAAAATTGTCAAAGTTGGAATAGAGCCGTTGGTAGAGATTATAGCCATTGTCAAAGTTTTTGGATGGCACAACTGGTCCCCCCCCCCAAGCTACCAAATGCCATATCTGAGACTATTTCCTGTGCCAATATCATATCTCAAATTTAAGAGCTCAGATGGCACGACATTGGAGAAGAGTTTTTGGCATTTTTGCAAAATTTTGAGATTGACACGGTGATTCGGCATAACACTCGAGATGCTCTGACCTGCGCAAACTCTGTTTTACCCTGGCTGTGACAAAAAATGGACTCATTTATACAAACTAGTGCAGTGGTTGGACTAACAAATTTACTCTATTGAGCATTTATCCAACAATTTTACTCTATTAAGCACTAATCTCTCTAGAACATGGAGCATAAAAATGCAACACGTGGCATACTCTTTCCCGGTGCACTGCCCATGACTAGTTAACCCACCATTTAATGGACCCACGCACAAAAAATCAACTTGAGTACTGATCTCTAGCCATTGGATTTGAATATTTTTCATCGGGTCATTTCTACCCATTGGATTTGAACATTTTTCTTTGATACTCAAATTGAATGGCTAGAAATCACCAATCAAGCTATTTTTTTGGTGTGTAGGTCCATCAAGTGGTGGACCAATCATTCATGGATCAATGGACACGAAAGTGTGCCAAGTGGCACATTTTCCACGTGGAAAAATGGTCCATAGATTAACTTTTCTAAGATCAGGGAGGGCGATCATATTTTCGACGTGTAAGAAAATCCCCCTTAAGCAGTAGGGATTATGGAACATTGATAGAAGAAACCTGGACTGACAATCTACATTTTCCTTAACCTTATTTATTTAACCATCACTAGGGGACCACCACGTGCGATGCACGTGCACCTTATACGTGGTTTCACCTTACACATGGTATACTCTTAGAGATCAATGACCGTATAGATGTTTCGCCCATCCTTTGGTGGACCTACATACAAAAATTCATCCTCATTAGTTATTTTTATCCGTTGGACTATAGTCTTTTATGTGATCTGTTCTTAACCGTGGATTTTTAGTGTGGCTCAAGCATTGAGGACCCCTTTTCTGACCTCTCATTGGAGTTGGGCTCTCAGCCATGGATTCTGAGAATCCAATGGTGGTTGATAGCGCTGAGCTGACATTCACCTAATGAAAAAAGTGAATGCCATCTCAGCACTATCAACCACTGTTAGATTCTTAGAATCCACGACCGAGAGCCTGACTCTTGAGAGGGGTCAAAAAAGGGGGCTTGTGAGCCCTATTTGGCTAATGTCAAAACGACACCGTGATAACATCCATGGCTCTTGAACCATGTGATCGTTACTATTTTAATAATGAGGTATGTACGGGTAACTGAATTAACTCTCTTTTTTTGTTTTTTCAAAACATCTACGTTGATGATTGACCATATTATGAGCCACGTGACACACTCTTAGAGATCACTAGCAGTATGGATGCTTTACCCATCCTTAGATGAACCTATGTACCAAAAAATTCATCTGGATTATTAATTTCTACCCATTGGATATTAGTGTCTTTTCCATGGTTTATGTGCAATCGTGGATTTCAACCATTATGATCCAAAGGTTAAGAATCACTAATCAGGCCGATTTTTGTTATGTAAGTCCATATAGAGATGTGCCAAACATCCATACGGTTAATAGCCTCTAATAGTGTTCCACGTTGCTTACACTGTGGGTCCATTGAAATTAGGGTTTTTCCGCGTCGTTGATTACGGAAACCCTTGTATTTCAACAATATTTGTAATTTCTCCGAATTGGTTCACTTAATCTGCAAATAAGCAGACTTGCACAGTGGCTCGTGTCGGATATCGTCCGCACTCGGGATTAGTTAGCACAATAAGAAACAAGAATAATCAGAAAATGCTTAGAATAAATGGAAGGGTGAGAATGGTGGAGGTTCATTTAAAATATGTTTGAGATTATTGTTAAAACTATTAGAATGAAAAAAAACATAAGAGAAACGAGAATGAAAAACAAAATAAATAAAAATAACTTAAACTTGAATTTAAAACTTGTTCATTAAACTAAAAACAAATGCTTACAATGCTTGTTCAAATGCTTTACAACGGAAATAACATTAAACCAAATTAATCTAGAAAGCCATTAAAATATTATCCTAAAAAGCATGTAAAGGTGGAGAGGGAAAGAAGAGAGTGAAAGAAGGTAGGAAGGTTAGAGAGATGAATTAGAGAGAAGCTTACCATTGAAGAGGTAGATGGTGCAACTTCTATTGGATAAAACTCAATAGGATTGAGGATTGTAGCCTTTGATTGTGGCGAATGGAATGGGCAACAAGGAGACGTTGCTGTTTGATGCTTTGCACTTCGAGGTGGAGGCGTTAATGGTGAGCTCGCCGGAGAAGAAAGGTGAAGAAGAAGAGAAAGAAGGAAGAAAGAGAGGAAGAGAAGGGGGAGGGAACCAACCCAAGAAGGAGAGATAATGAATCTCTTATAGACTTTTTTTTTTCTTTTTTGCTTGTTGTAAAAATGATGACCGTTGGATCTAGAGAGATCCAACGGTTGGGAATGGGTTAGTTAGATGAGAGAGAGAGTGACTAGGATAGAGAGATATGGGGAGAGAAGAATCGGTCAAGTGAGACCAATTCTCTCTTCTTGTTGCAAATGGGCATTGGCATGGGTCATGGTCATGGGCATGGGCATGGGGCATGGGTATGGGTATGGGCATGGGTACGGGCATGGGTCATGGGTCATGGGTCATGGGTCATGGGTCATGGGCTGAGGTCATGGGCCTATGTCATGGGCCAAGATAGATAGATAAAGAGAGAAATAGGAGAGAGGTGAGAGAAAAATATAAAAATAAAAGCATTTGAGGGTCTTGAACCCTGGTCTTCTTTATTCTCTCTCGTCTGCTCCACCAATAAGTCAAACTTATCCTTTGATGTCAATTGGTGTGGCCTTTAACACCTAAGTCCTTCTCTTGGTCTCCAGCTATTCTCTCTCTTAGTCCTTGTTCCGGCTCTACGATTCTCTAGCTTTGTCCGTATATGTCTTCTATCTTTTTATCCTAGCCTGTTGGCTCTTTAAGCTTTGATAGAAATCTTCTATGGTTGATCGTGGGCCCGCCAGTCATCGAGAATCGCCCGATAGGGTCTCCTACAAGTGAAAAAGCGCGTAATGAGATTCAACTAAAACATCTTGATACTGGACTATCCGAAATGCGTATATTTCATGCAAATAGTCGATTTTCGTCTAAAGAATGCGTTCTACGCAATGGAAGAAACTCTTATATAGAAAAGTCGACAAAAAGACAAGTTTTACGTAGGAGAATGCGACATCGCTATAAGGATAATTGCTTAAAATAAGCACTTTTGAGCGAATATCATCCATCATCTAATTTTTTCAAATGGACAGAGTTCAGCTGGCACGTGGGAGCTCATTAATTCTACAGTTGAGTTGAAATGTGAAAATATCGAATGGCCAAAGCATCCTTATAAATTGAAAATTTTTAAAAATGAAAGAAGCAATGTTTGTTAATTTAAGATGTTTGGGGGTCATATTAGGAATAATTATTTTTTTAAATAAGAGAGGAACATTTGAATGAGTTGCACACGTTGACGTCAACTGCATAAAGGCTGAAGAGAAAAAGGTGCTTAAAGTTTAAAGTACCCTAGAAAAGTATAACTTACATTTTTTCAAAGAAATCTAAGAGGGGCATTTTGGACAATGTGGGGGCAATTATGAGATTTCATCCGTTTTTAACACAAGAAAGGGGGGTGCTTTTACGGGCGCTAATGTATTTCGATTGGGCACCCACAGGGACACAAATGCCCCCACATCCAGTTTAGGCACCCACCCTATCTCTCTCTTTCCTTCTCTCCCTCCTGATCTCTCTCTCACACTCTCTCTCCCCAGTCCCCATGGTGCTCACTACTGTGGGGACTGGGGAGAGAGAGTAGAGAGAGAGAGAGTACATTAGAGAGAAAGATAAGGGACGGGGTGGGTGCCCAAATTGGAGGTGGGCTTTTTGGTAAATTTTTTGTCTCGGATGTGGGTGCCCAGCTTAAAAGGGTGGGCTTAAGCTGGGTGCCCGTAGAGGTACCCCAACAAGGGTATTCTCTCTTTATTAGGGTTGCAACTCGGGTGGGTGATATTTGCTCAAAAGTGTTTATTTTAAGTCATTATCCTTATAGCGATGTCGCATTCTCTTATGCAAAGCTTGTCTTTTCATCGACTTTTCCACGCAAGAGTTTCTTCCATTGCGTAAAACGCATTCTTTGGACGAAAATAGACTATTTGCATAAAATATACGCATTTCGGATAGTCCAGTATCAAGCCGTTTTAATTGAATCTCATTACACCCTTTTTCACTTGTAGGAGACCCTATCGGGTGATTCTCGAGGACTGGCGGGCCTACTATCAACCACCGAAGACTTCTATCAAAGCTTAAAGAGCCAGCAAGCTAGGAAAAAAATATAGAAGAAATGTACGGGCAAAGCTAGATGATCGTAGAGCCGGAACAAGGACTAAGGGAGAGAAGAATAGCTGGAGACCAAGAGAAGGACTTAAGTGTTAAAGGCCACACCAATTGACATCAAATGATAAGTTTGACTTATTGGTGGAGCGGACGAGAGAGAATAAAGAAGATCAGGGTTCAAGACCCTCCAATGCTTTTATTTTTGTATTTTTCTCTCATTTCTCCTATTTCTCTCTCTATCTATTTTGGCCCATGTCCTAAACCCCTGACCAATGCCCATGCTCACTTGCAACAGAAGAGAGAATCGGTCTCACTTGACCGATTCTTCTTCCCCCCATCTCTCTATCCTAACTAACTGATTCCCAACTGTTGGATCTCTTTAGATCCAACGGTCTCCCTTTGAACAACAAATTCACATCACCTTTGATCTCCTTCTTCTTTTGGTTCCCTCCCCCTTCACTTCTCCTTCTCTTCTTCTCCCACTTCTCTTGGAAGGTTTTGGGTGGGCCGTGTGACAGCCAGCACCCCCCACGATCTCCCACAACAGCTCAACCTCTCCACCTCCTCACCATTAATTCCGACGAGAAGCTCGCCGGAATTATGCCCACAACTCCTTCTTTTCTTCCTCTATCTTCGCCGGAGTTGCAGGTAGCAACTCCGGCCGTTCTTCTTCTCCTCCTTCTTCTTCTTCTTCTTCTCTTCATCACCATCTCAGCTACCACCTGCAAGTACCGTCGCCCCCTGACTTCTCTCTATAAAATACACCTGCAACCAGTCCAATGGCCACCCCTTGCTGCCACGAGAAAGATCTCACCGTGGAGGCCGGACTGGTCTCCACATGCATTACCTGCAACCCATTTCGTTAGCCATACAGCAGCTTCCCTTCACCTTCTCCGGCGAAAACCACCACGATCCAGATCAAGCCAGCCCCTCTCTTCAACGTCTTCCCTCTTCTCTTCAAGCAGCAACTTCATTAAACTTGGAGATCGAGATCTCCAAGCTATAAGCCAGCCACGGTCTTTGTTGAGACGTCTACTCCTTCTTTGCTGGTGCATTTTCGTGGAGGAACAACAGCCAGCCAGCCACCAAGGTTCCATCCACCTTCATCTTTGTTGCAGCAACCCCTGCAACCAACCGTTTCCACCCTCTTCTTCTTCTTTTTCTTCTTCTTCTTCTTCTTCTTCTTCTTTTTCTCTTTCTTCACCGGAGTTGTAGACCTGCAACTCCGGCCGGTGGACTCTTGAGCACCAATCCTCCCACCATTTGGTCTCTGATTCCTCTCATGACAGCACCACAGTGTGCTCCTCTTACCACCACGGTGTGCTACATTACCGAGACACCACGCCTCCACCCTCACCTGCAACTCAGGTGTTGCAGGCACCTCCCCATTATCTTCTTCTTTTATTCATCGTTGGAGTTGCAGGTCTGCAACTCCGGCCGAAACTGGTGCATCACCTGTGCGCTCCCCTTCACCATTCGCAGCAAGGTGCTGTCCTCACACCTGTAGGTCGCACGAACAAGAATACCCCACCATCCAGCCTGTGAATACACCAGCACTAGTCACATCTCCAGCAACTCCTCACTGGTCCACCATCTTTCACCGCCTGCAAAGCTTCTCCTTACTTTGTTGGGTGCACCAGCAACCATCTCCACGTCAAACCGCAGCTTGCTGCTCCTTCTTGTTGACGTTCTTGCTTATGCTCCTCCAGAACACTCGCCTCCATCTGCAACTTTCGGTGAACCTTCCACCAACGTTAGATCTCTCCTCTCTTTGGTTTCTAGCTGCAGATCTACACCCCAGCAATCATCTGCAACGGCTTGCAACAAAGAACGCTCCACGTTATTGCTCTTTTGCACCTTATAACCGTTTATCACCTGCAATTGCCACGGATTCCATTGGTGTGCACACCTACAGCACCAGCCGAACCACCATCTCCACCGTGAAGCTATTATCACTAGCCAACAACAGGACTCCTCTTTAGTTCGGTCTCCACCAAGTGTTCCACTTTACCCACCTTGCAACATCATTGCAAGATCTCATTCATTTCTCCGTTGCTGCTGCATGTGCAAACCAGTTGCACCCTCAGTTTGCTCCTCCACTTGGCCGGAAATTCCTCCACTTGCTAGTGCAACACAGCAAAATCTTCTATGGGCTGCAACCTCTCCATTTCAATCTCCTATAGCTACTGCATCTCAAGCTCCCACTCCCTCTTAGATCTGAATGTGCTACCAGTTGCACACCTGCAACTATTAAAACGGGAATCAACATCACCACATTATTTGCTGGTGTGGTTACCTTCATCACCACATCTCACAGGCTGTCATTACTCCTCCCGATCCCAACCAGCACCTCATGTATTTCTCACCACTACGTGGTCAGGCCATGCACTCACCTCTTTGCTTCTCCTTCATGTGGCCAAATCAATGGTCGATCCAACCATTGGCCGATCCGGTAAGTGCACTCAAGAGGTAAACCCTTTCCTCTCTCTTGAATTTTCATTATCTCATTTCTCTCTCAAAAATCTATTATCTTCCATCATTTTCTCTCTCTAGATTATTTTCTATCTCTACATCTCTCTAAGTTCAATCTTTTTCTCTCTCTAGATAAAACCAATTTCTCTCTCTATCATTTTCTCTCTCATTTAACTGCTTTCATAGGTTAGCATTTATTTTTATTTGTGTAACACTTTGATTAATTAATAAAGTTATTTTGGAAAATTATTGCTTATTGTGTTTTCATTCTATTTTCATCTCCATTGATTAGCTGATAAAAATTCCACAAAAATATTGTTTTAAATCTCAATTTCACCATTTTCACCTTTTCATCATTTTTTAGTAGATTTCCGTTAATTTGTTCTTTATTTGCCTTAACCCCGAGTGCGGACGATACCCGACACGAGCCACTGTGCAAATCTGCATTTTTGCAGATAAAGTGAACCAAATCGAAGAAATTACAAATATCGTTGAACTTTAGGGTTTTCGTAACCAACGACGCGGAAAAACCCTACTTTCAGTGGGTTGGAGGTCAAGCCGACCTTCAAGGCTCCGAGCCCAAACCCAACCCCACGTCGGGCCTGAGAATCCCAGCCCGAACGGGTTTGGCCACTAGATTGTAAGCCCAAATCCCTACTCTCCATTTTGCTTTCCGAAGCTTTGAAGAAGAGGAAGAAGAAGCCCACGATCGAAACCAGAACTCCATTACTAATACTCTCTTCATAAGATAACTCTGCAACAAAAGTTAGACGATTGTATGACATTGTGAACGTATTACGTTCCATGAATCTCATTGAGAAGGTAAGAAAATCCCAAAACTGCATATACCCATAGTGAAGGAACAAATACCTGAAAAAAAGAGAGATATTTCATCACAATTTTGAACTTTCCTGACTTACTTGCAGACCCATCAAACTGAGAGTAGGAAACCTGCATTCAGATGGTTGGGAATTTATGGAAAATCTGAGAACAAATCTGCTAGGTCTCTGTATTTAAAGAAAAGGGTATTTGGGACAGAGATTACAAACAACAATCATCTCTTTCTCCTTGTCCCTCAAGCTGGTCGTTGAAGGAAGTTAAACCCATAAAAGATTCGCACGCATTTCTTCTTTCGCATAGCCCGAGGCCTCAACCCGAGCACAACCGGAGTTCGATGGGCTTTGAATATCAGGCCCGAGCCTGAGTATTGAAGAAGACAACCTAACCCAAGCCCAACGTTGGGTGGAGCCCGTCGGGCTCGGGTCAGGCTTCCCTCGGGCCGGGCTTAAGTCGGGTCGGGTCAACCAAGCCCCGCCAGCAACTCGGGCCGGGCTCCAAAAAAATTTCAAAACCCAAGCCCAGCCTGTGGCCCGGTCTAGGGTTAGGCCAATGGGCTTGGTCACGGATTGGGCCGGGGGCTATTTTTAGTGGGTTTTAGGTTGGGTTTAGGGCCTGTGTATCGGGCTTGGATTGGGTCTGTGTACTGGGCTTGTGTTTCGAGGTTCGGTTTTGGACTTGAGTTGGACTTATTGTTATAATTTAGTATACTTATAATATATAGACAAATACATTATACATATAGTTATAATATATGAACAAATACATCATACATATAGTTATAAGTTATAACTTAATATAACTTATAGTTATATTTGTATAAGTTATATTACAACTTATAGTTATAAAGTATATATTATATACTATATGCTAATATATAATGTTATAAGTTATAGTTAGATTGTATAGTCTATAGGTATATAATATAGGGACAACCATTTTGGTGTACCGACATACAAGATGAGTCAATAGCTGATTTTTGGTGAAGAGGATCCCTATGGTGAGAAGATCACCCCAACAAAAAATCAGCCCATTCCGAAATTTCTAACCCCATCAAATGTGGTTTTCAAGTTTTAAGGTAAAAATGGACAGTCCATAATTCTTCAACTTCTAAACCAGTCTAAGATTATTGGAATGGTTTGAATTTTTGTGAGGATGATCTCCTCACCAAAAATCAGCCGTTGATTCATCTTCTATGTGGGTACACCAAATGGTTGTCCCCTAAACGTTTACACTTTAAACGAGCCACGTGGCACACTATTAGAGGCTCTAACTGTATGGATGTTTGCAAACCAAAAATCAGCCTAATCAGTGATTTCTAATTGTCGGATTGAAGTTACTTTCATGGATTGACACGGGCTGGGCCGCGGGCCGGGCTGCTTGGCCTGTTAAGAATGTATTAATTTTGATTTTTTATTAAATTGGACTCGGGCCGGGCTCAATTGGGCTTATTTAATAATTTTTGGGTCGGGCTCAGGCCGGGCCCCTGGCCAGGCTGCGGGTTAGGTTCTAGGCTCGGCCCAACATATTCACGGGCTACCCCGGGCCGGGCTCAACTTCGGGCCGGGTTGCGGGCTTCGGGCCAAATTGCCATGCTTAGCCCTACTCTTTGTACAGTAGAATAGATTGTCGTGGTTTATTACGTTAAATGCCACCCACCTTTTATATGCCCTAAGACATCAACTTTGTGAGAGTACATGTCGCGTTCTTTGGTGGCGGGAAAAGAGGACAAAGTTTGAAAAATGCAATCAACAACATCAAACACACAGCACGAAGAACCCAAGCGCTCCTTCGATTCTCCCTCTGAATCATCCCTAGAAAAGCCCTCAAAGATCGCAAGAACCGAGGATCATCTCAGCGACGAAGAGGAAGAACAGTCTGAGAATCACCAAATCATGAATCAAAACCCTAGAATTCAAAGATACTTGGTTGCAATCGAGTACATCGGCACTCGATTCTCCGGCTCGCAGCAACAACCGAATTGCAGAACCGTCGTTGGCGTTCTAGAGGTAATCAATCTACTTCCATTTCTCTCTGTCCCGGAGTGACAATCCAGAACTTTTCACTGTAGTGCGGGGATTTAGTTACACGTGGAAAGATGACATGGCCATTCCTTACTGTTCTCTGGTTTGGGAGAAATTTTTGAGGCAGCGGTTTTTTTTGGAGAATTTTTTTGAAGCAGTGGCCAATCACATCACACCAGAAACCCAGAAATGCTTTTGAACAAACCCTGACAAGCTTTGGAAGAGGGGATTGTGGCGTGATGTGATTGGCCACAGCTTCACTGCTTCAAAAATTTTCTCAAATTTTGAAGGGGCGAAGCAGTGGCCAATCGCACCGCGCCACAATCCGCTGCTGATGCTTTAAAACAAACCCATAAATGCTTTTGAAGAGCGGATTGTGGCGCGATGTGATTGGCCACTGCTTCACAAATTTCTACGTGTGTTGTGCCCTTGTCCAACGTCATGCCTAAGGCTACCACGTGTTATATTTTTCCCATAGCAGCCATTGATTTTTTATTCTAGGGAAAATTAGCTCCAGGGCCATAAGTTTAAACTTACGGCCCAAAGCAACCACCTCTTCATTATTGAGAAATTGTTTGAAGCAATGGATTTTTTAAGCAGCATAGCAGTGGCCAAGACGCCACAATCTGCTGTTGCTTTCGTATAAACCCAGAAATACTTTTTGAACAGCAGATTGTGGCGCCATATGATTGGCCACTGCTTCAAAAAATTTCTCTTCATCATTGGGTCCAAAAAAGGCTGCCTTTTTAGAAATATGGACTTAAAACCCCAATCAGCATATTTTGAGCAACTTCCAAATACTTATTCCTACTTTAACCTCATAGATAGGGACTTAACTTACCCTTTTTTTTATTAGGGTAATTTAGTACTGCCCCTCCTTTTGCAAAAGTAATTGGTAGTACACCGGGGGTTGTATGAGCCCCGTGTCACACTCTTAGTGGACACTGACCGTATGGATGTTTGGCCAATGACTAGGTGGACCTACAAACCCACTAAGCTTACGTCTGTACCTATGAGGGTAAAGTAGGAATACATTTTTTAAAGTTGCTCAAAATAGGCTCATTGGAGTTTTAAGTCCATATTTCTAAAAAAACAGTCCCTTTTGGGCCCAATAATGAAGAGATGGTTGCCTTGGGCCGTAAGTGTAAAAGAAACATGTTTCTTTTTGCCACGTGGAAGAGTACTATTGGTGGAAACTTTGCTATATATGGAGATGCTGAGTTGGTGGAATGCGTGGCACATTTGTGTGTGTCATTAGCTGCCATGTGTGAAGAAAACCCCTGCTAGCCCAGTGGAGCATTTTTAAAATGTTTATAATGCTGTTATGAGGCCATTATAACGGTAACACTCCGACAACGTTATGTTATTTGGTTGGTCATTGAACCATTGGACAGTTGGGCTGACCGGTTTGTCAGACGGACGGTCCGTCCAGGTTATTAGGAAAATATAATTAAAAATTGAAATTCTGGGTCTATGATGACCTGGATTGTTTTTGGGACCAGTTCACCGGTTCAGCCAGCCAGTCTGGTTTTGGGTTTAAAACACCGGCTATAACGGTAGTTAACTTTTATTCAATTGTTATTTTTGTTTAGCTGAAAAGTGAATTTGAAAAAACATAAAAAATTTGACAATTATTTGACCCATTATAACAACTGTTATAACCATAGTTGCTAGAAATGTAAATGAGTGTGAAAAACGTTATGTGAAACAAAAATGGGAAACGGCTCCTAAAAATTAAATGTTATACAGGAAACGGGAGACGATTAAACTTCAATGAAAACATACACGGAAACTACAATGGAAACGACTTGGAAAACGTTAGTAACCATTTGACTGAGGGTCCCTACCTCTCTTTTCACCGAAATTCCGCAATCACATTAGGCTAACTTAAGACTTTTTCTATGTCAAAAATTAACCTATAAGGTCATCTTAACCATCCAATCTATGTAATATTTGTACGTTTTGTTAATTTAAAATTCATATTTCAATGACCACCAAAATAATGTGATAGATCGTCAATTTATTAATTTATTTTATGTTTGGCAATGATAAGGAATGATGGGTAAAGTAAACAAGTTGATTTATCACGTGGACGAACCAATGAAGAGAGATATATTAGGTGGAAATCTTAGTCGTAAATCTTTTGGTAAGTCCCATCCTAATGTGTACTCATTGGTTCATTGTGTGAGAGAAGGTATTGGGGAAACAAGTTTTCATCTATTTAAGAAAGGGTTTTTGAAGGGGTTTCCCAAGAAATGGGAAACGGAAACAAGTTTTATGGGAAATGCTAGTTTAAATGAGAAATGAGTTTCCCGATAACTATGGTTATAACGGTAACGCCCTTTAACTGTCCCTTTTAAACCTTGGTCTAGTGGTTTTAAGTGTCACTTTCAACAACCTTTTCCCCATTTTTATATGGGTTAAATTTCAATTCTTCTTGCACTCAGTATTTTTGTTTATACTTTGTAGTAACACCAGTTCTCGTGTTTTATGTAGGAGGCTTTTCATAAATTTATTGGCCAACCTGTTTCAATATTCTGCTCTAGTCGAACTGTAAGCTAAAATTTTGCTCACAACCAAAGCATTTTATAATGACTCATGTTCTTACCTTCTATCCTCTTTAAGCATCGATTTTGGTATAATGGTTTGTATAGATCTATATTCCGTCATTGGTGCTCGCTGCTAAGAAGTCGTTCTTCTTTATTCACCGTTCATTATTTCATGGGATATTATTATTTTTTCCTTATTGGATACAAAGATGGTTGATATTTATGAATATAAGAATGTACAAGAGGGGAAATCATTCCCAATAAGAAAGTGAGAAATACTGTAGTGATTCCTCACTTAAAGATTAACAAATGGATGAACTTTTCACTATACAAACATGCCTCATCTTCTTCCGGTTGGAAATTGGCTATGAATGAGATGTGTGCCCTTCGTCAGAATTAGACTTGGGATACCACACTCTACTAGGAAAGCAGACCGTGGGTTGCAGATGGGTTAACCATCAAATATCATCCATATGGTTTTATTGATTGTCTGAAGACACGTTGGTCACCAAAGGTTATACACAAACCTTTGGTATGGATTATTTTGAGACTTTTCTCCAATGGCATGGCTTAATTCTGTCCGCGTTTTATTATATGTAGCTGTGTGTTGTGTTTGGCCTTTATATCAGTTGGATATAAAGAATGCCTTCCTGCATGGGGACTTGCAAGAAGAGGTTTGTATGGAGCAGCCACCTGGGTATTTTTTCCCTAGTAAGTCCTATATGGTTTGCCGACTACGGAAAGCTATCTATGGCTTAAAACAGTCGTCACGTGCTTTTTTTGACAAGTTCAATACCATTGTGATTCAGTATGGTTTTTAGCTCTTTACTTTTGATCATTTTGTGTTTATTCGTTGGACTGCTTTGGTGCGATTATTCATATTGTGTATGTGGATGATATTATCATCACTGGGAGTGACAATTGTGGCATTGTTGCCTTGAAGGCTCACCTACAACATCACTTTCATTCTAAAGATTTGGGTCTTGTTCATTATTTTCTTGGTATTGAGTTTGCTCGATCCAAGGAAGGTATTACCTTCTCCCAGCGGAGGTATGTGTTGGATCTCTTGTCTTAGACTAAAATGTTGGGCTCCAAGCCCCTTGATACTCCCATGGACCCTACAACATCACTTTCATACCAAGGATTAAGGTCTTTCTCGTTATTTTCTTAGTATTGAGGTTGCTCAGTCCAATGAAGGTATTACCTTCTCTCAGCGAAAGTATCTGTTGGATCTCGTCTTAGACTAATATGTTGGGTTCTAACGCCGTCTGGTTGGGAAGTTGATTTACTTTACTGTTATTCGTCCAGATATTACCTTTGTTGTTGGGTTAGTCATTCAGTTTATGCACGCTCCATGCTAGCCACACTGGGATGCAGTTTGTCGTATTCTCTGGTATCTGAAGAGTTCCCCAGGTAAGGACTGTTGTGTTGACCATCCAAGACGTTATCTGTTATTTGATTTTTTGTTGCTGATTGGGCTGGTAGCTATACTGATCAAAGGTCCACTTCTGGTTATTGTAACGTTGGTGGTAACTTGGTCTACTGGCTTAGCAAAGAACAAAACGTTGTGGCTTGTTCGAGTGCAGAGGCCAAACATAGAGCCATGGCTAACATGTGAGCTGTTGTGGGTTTAGTCTCTTCTTTGAGAGATGGGTGTCGATGTCTCTACTCCTATACCCATGTATTGTGATAATCAAACGACGACCTTTATTGCTAGTAATCCCGTGTTTCATGAGTGGACGGAGCGTATTGAGGTTGACCGCTATTTTATTTGTGATATGGTCTTGAGCTAGCATATTGTTACTCCCTACATCAAGTCTGAGAATTACTTGAGCGACATCTTTGTAAGGCTTCATTTGGAAGTTCTTTTCTATCTCTATGTACAAAGCTGGGCATGTATGATCTGTATGCTCCAGCTTGAGGGGGAGTGTTAGAGTTCTTGTTTTCTTTATTTCTTTATATGTTATGTTTAGTGTGTGGGCCCACAGTTCACTTCAGTCTTATTTCTTTAAGTTGGCCTAACACTTTCTTGGAGAATATAAATATAAATACACCAGAGGAGGCTGAACCATACTGGTTCATTTCTCTCTCTATTCCTTCTTTCTTCTCTCCAAACTCTCATATCTTACATTTGCACAGGAATTATTAGTTTGATGCCATGTAGTTGGTCCGATTTCATATCTAGAACGAAGATGGAGACATGGTAGTTGATGGCTTAAAGTTCCCTCAAGGACGAGGTTGGTATTTGGGAATATCATGTGTATGGAATGTGGAGATATATATGGACTTTCTGTAGGTTTCCATGTTGTTCAAAGAGATGAATCTGGTGTCATGCTTGCTGCTTGATGTTGAGCATCGTTTATAAAATGCTATACCTATCGGACTATTGCATCTTTCGTTGCTTTTGTTGCTTTTTATGACATTGACAATTCATATGACTTTTTGTCCTATATCAATGTGTATTTGTAACACAAGCGCATTATTGATCTTTGTCTTTTTCTTATCATTAAGCATGTCCAACTCATTAAACTTTTCAAGGATATGATTTTAGATGTTTACTGATGTAGGATGCAGGTGTGCATGCATTATCAAATGTTTGCCATGTAGATGTGGAGCGCATAAGCAAAAGGAAGCCTGGTGAAGTGGTATTTTACTTGCCAATTCATCATCTTTTTTCCTTTCGACAGAATATAGTATGTTCTAAAGTAGCATATGATGCTGATGAAACTTTAAATTGATGAACATTTAGTGTTTTTCTTTTTCTTATTATCATACAAATGCCATCCCAATTTCGTTTATTTGGAAATAATAATTGTTGGTACACCTAATATTCATGACTTTGCTTTCTTTTGACATAAGGAGGATTGCTAATGCTTTGTGCGACAAGAAATCACCAGTCAAAATAATCATAGCATCACTGCTGAGATTAACAGAATTATTTCGTGTTCTAAGATTGGGTTTGTGAAGGGTCAAATCATCACGGGATGCAGTACATGATATCTTTTATTAGTTGTAGAATGTAGGTGTCATTTTTGCCTTTAGAACTTACGTTATTATGGCAATTGTACTTGATTTGTGTGAAATATAGAAAATTAGAGGGGTGATTGAATAGTGATCGACACCCCATATCTTTTCTCTCTTTTCTTTATCCTGTTTTCTCTCCTTCTTCATTTGCACCAAGACTATATTATCTTTGTAGCAGCAAAGCATTTAGAGATTGGTAAAAGTTTGCCTTTTGTAGGTGCAGGGAATCTGGGCTAGCCACCAATTGTCTTGAGATCCACATTCCCAAATCGGGTGGTTGAAAATTTTAGCCCCTGCAACAACTACAATGTAAGAAAAAAATTTGGGAGGAAAAACAATGAAAAATAATAGAGGAAATAAAGAAAATAAAGAAAGGAGAAAAGAAGATACCAAGTTTGACGTGGTCCATAGTTGATGCGCTCTGACAACTACGTCCACTGAGTGGCCGATGATTGGGCTAATCCACTGTGTCAATGAATATTACAATCTCATTGTTTTTATATGCTTTCTCTTTCTCATATAATGTACATAACTCCCTTTTGTTTTTCCGAGAAGATGTTTTTTCGTCTTTTCCTTATTTCCCTCAAAAATCTCTATTTCTTTCTCTTCGATTCCCTCTTTTATAATGCCTTTTCCATGCCATCATCTAAGCAAATAAGACATGTGACTGTATACATAGCAAATGTTATAAGTTTGTTGACATGTTTATACTAAAGGACATATGTCCTTCCTTGGGAATTGAATTATTTGCTTTACAAGATTCTCGTCTTAGAAGACAATTGTATGTTCTGGTTAGACATGTGCTCTGCGCATTGTATATGCCCAAGTGCTGTTCATGGGGTGGGTTGAGCACTGTTCACTAGCCAAATATTGTTGATGGCCGAGGTGAGGTCCAAAAGGCCGAGGAGAGGTGATCCATTGGAGATGAGATCTATATAGCCAAGGTGCACTATTCTGGCGGAGGAGTACTGTTCGGGCCAAGAAGATTTCTATGTGGCCGAGGAGTACTGTTCGAGCCGAGACGATGTCTATTTGGCTGAGTATTTTTGGCCAAGACAATGTATGTGTGGCTGAGGAGTACTATTCGGGTTGAGACCAAGGTTTAAAATTTCGTTTCGGAGAAATGTCTCGGTCAAGTGAAAAATTGAGACAAACTTCGAAACGAAACGAAACAAAACATTCAAGAAACAATGAAAAATGGCGAAACAACGAAATTTCTAAAACATTATGAAACATTCCGAAACATTCCCAAAATCATGAAATCATATTATTTTATCTGTTATTTTCTTTGGATTGTATCGTAATGTCCCGGCGAAACAAACCGAAACATTATGAAATGAAACATACGAAACATTGCATGTTTCTTTTCCGTTCTCTTACGAAACGAAACATTCAAAAATTTTAAACCATGGTTGAGACAATGCCTATGTGACCGAGGAGTATTGTAGGGTTAAAATGATGTCTGTGTGGTTGAGGAGCATTGTTCGGGCCAAGACGATGTCTGTGTGGTAGAGGAGTACTGTTCTAGCCGAGATAAGGTAACTTCAAATGTTCTTCACACTTTAGAGAAAATTCTCAATATATTCTTGGATCAAATTGATACATGTATGGCTATGATTCGATTGGTCTTTCATGTACCCACACTTTTCTTTTGATATACAAGTTGGCATCCTCAGGTTTTCTGGTTTAGGTCAATTGGCTGTACAAGTCGTGCGGTCTGATGAGGATGCAAAGTGCAATGCGGCATTTGATCGATCATGATTCATGTTGGATTTTGGAATTTTTGGAATGGATATAGTAATTATCGATTTCATAACCTAATCGCTCCAAAAGAGAAGTTGTTTCAACATAAATCTGATTAGGAGTTTCGGCGTTGTAACAAAAATTTTTCATCATCTTTTCCAACGATTGGTTGATTGTTTTGATTCTAGTCATTGTCAAGTTGCTTGTGACAATGCTTTTGATTCAATTGGAGAAGATTTGAACAAGATGCATCCATCTTTAGAGGGAAAATTGATATTTTTGTTTTTCATTGTAATTGATATGTGAAGACTTGTTTGGGCCTCTAATGGTTGTTCTTGGATCTAGTTGGCCGAGTAATGGTGGAAGTAGTGTTTTTAAGGGTCATTGCCCAATTTGGTATTGTATCAAGAAATCTAATTATTTCAGTCCAGTGGAGAACTAGAGAATCTTGGACTAATTATTACCATTTTAAGAGGGTGGTGGTAACTTTCTTCAGTGGTCCTAATTTGTAGGCATGTTCATTGCAAATAAGTTGAAGATGGGATTCATTGGAAAAGTGAAGGAATCTTTTGTAAAGGATTTAGGGAATGAAAATGAGAAGTGAAAATCTAGTACTGATGTGGTGGCTTAGAGCTTTATGAAGGCTCGTATAAGTCAAGGGATTTTGTTCTTAAAGAGTTGATTTGGTGGTTGTTGGGAGAGAAATGAGTCCCAAATGAATATATTGACATCATTAAGGACATGTATGTGGGAGTGATAGCTAGTGTGAGAACAACTGGTGGTGAGACAAATGAGTTCCTAGTCGCAATGGGTTTACACCGGAGATCAGCTTTGAGTTTGTATCTTTTTTGCTTTAGTTATAGATGAACTAACTGCTCATATTCAAGAGGGGGTCCTTGTTCTTAGATATGCGTTTTATACGTATATAGTGTATTTTTGGGTTTTATGTAACCCCTAACCCTAATCATCTAATTCAACTTGGTATCAGAGCTATCAATTGAATTCAATCGCCAGACAAGATTGTTGGATGCTTTACTGTACCGTATGGCTGACGTCATAGGCCATACAAACATGTATCTCGAGGTCGGGACATGTATATTGAGGTTTGTCGGAAACTCCTCCCTCCAATAGATCTTGATTTTTCAGGAATTTTAGTGATTTTTTGGGAATTTATTTCAAAGTTCTTGATGGTTTTAAGACCATTTTTCCTCTAAAAATCGAAAATATTGTTTTTTCAAACCAGTCAGAAATCCTTTCGATCTAGTTGTTTTTGATGGGATTTCTTGTGCATTTCTAGTCCCCTACAATCCTAGGGACACATTGGATCCAACCTCATGCAATTCCATAGAGGATTGAAATTGTTCCATCGATTTTTCTCTCCCCTATTACTGTCGGTACCCTTATTTGCACTAATTGACCTGCGATTTCTTCAAATAGGGTTTTGTTGGGGTATCTTTTGGTTCGTTTTACCCCCTTCAGGTATTTACTATATGAACATGCCTCATTTGGATGGGTTAATGTCCATTTGAAGCGTGTGGGAGGAATTCTACACTTTTTTCTTACCGTTGGTGGCTCTTTGAGCACCATTGGACTATCGGTTGGGCCATATTCTTCCCCAACTTGATCCCCTTACTCTTAGAAAACAGCTCTTATGTTTTTAAGATGTTTCTTTCCATGGATATGCTGCTGCCCTATGTGATCAGGCTATTTTATTATGCTCTTGGAGGTTTTTATGGATTCTTTCTTATCATCGGTTGCTATGAGTGTTCTTCTTGATCTCCGTATCTCCGTTCTTGCCTATTGATTTGTTTTTGGCACTCCATCAACTTGGGTCATTATGGAAAATCAGCCACCGCCTCCAGATTAGGGCTGTCAACGAATACTATTCGGATCGAATATAAGCATATCCGAATCCGAAAAAATATTGATATCCGAATCCGATTCGATATTTGACGAATATCCTAAATTGATATTCGAATTCGAATCCAATTAACTTATCGGATATCCGATAATATCCGATCCGAAAATTGGATATGTATAATACATTATTGTATTTACATAATAATAAATATATAAGTAAAATAATTATAAATATTATATTTTTATGTAATAAATATTATTTAATATGATATTGATAAGTATTATATGTAATAAATATCATTTATAAATATTAAATATAATTATTAATTAATATATCAGATCGAATATTATCGAATCAAATACATCAATATCCGAATCCGTATCCGTATCCGAAAACTATTCAAATATTAAAAATATATCCGACTTCGAATTCGATATCCGAAATATTCGGATAATATCCGTTTTTTCGAATACGGATTCGAATCGAATTCGAATTTTCGACTATCCATTGACAGCCCTACTCCGGATATTCCCTCATAGTCAGATGTGAGCATGGAAATCCCCTCCAGTGGAGTTGGAGGGACGATAGTGCATCACTTGGCATACGAGAACCCCAGCTTAAAGATTACCTCAGGGAAATTAGACAATAAGAACTACTTACGGTGGGCTCAGGCTGCACGGTTGTTTTTTGGAGGATGTGGGGAGCTCGGTCGCACTACAGGGGATACAGTTGAGCCTCCTAAGACCGATCCTTTATATCTACAGTGGGAGACTGATGATCTTACTGTCATGTCATGGCTCGTCAACTCTATGGAGCCGGATATCAGCCAGAGTTTCTTATTCATGCGCACAACGCAAGAGGTCTAGGAGATTACATGGAAGACCTATTCCCAGCATCTGAAGCAGACTATCTCCCACTTCAGGCTAGGGGAGAAGTCTCTTGCTCAGTACTATACTTCCCTTCGCACCTTGTGGCAGTAGCTCGATTATTATTACTCTTCTCAGCCACTTCGCCCAGAGGAGATTGCTCATTGTCAACGACATGTGTAGAAGGGTTGGACATTTGAGTTCCTTTCTGGACTCAATTCGTTGTATGAGCTCGCTTGTGTCAAGATCTTAAGTAGCCGAGTGGATCTTCCATCTTTCAGTGAGGTATACGCCTATATTCAGAGTGAGGAGAGTCGGCGGATCTCCCTTCAGGATGAGCACCTCATCCCAGAGCGATCAACGCTAGTTGCTTCTCATGCCTACCAGCCTCAACAGTCTTAGAGAGGTCGATCTTATCAGGCTCCTGCCTCCTCTCCATCCTATGCACCAACTGGTCCTTCTTGGAAATCCTCGACTAAGGAGAGGCTCAAGTGCGATTTCTGCGGCAAATTGGGGCATGTGCGTGCCCGATGTTTGAAGTTACATGGTCGTCCTAGCCAGCCAGGGTCTTCTGGTTCTCATATGGCTAGTATGGATGCTCCTGTTCTCCCTCAGGGACAGTCTCTACCGAGTTCTTCTACATTGGCTTCACCTGGTGGTATTTCTGTCACAGAGCTTGCGGGCCTTTGTCGATTGCTTCAGTAGCTGGATGGTCTTTCTGCTTCATCGTCTACTTCCTTTGCTCAGTCAGGTAACACTAGACCTATCCATCATGTGTCCCTTCCATCATCCAATCCCACTTGGATCATTGATTCAGGGGCTTCGGAACACATAACAGGCATGTCCTCGTTATTTTCCAGTTATTTCATTTGTTCTGGCCGTGATAAGGTGAAGACTGCCGATGGCACTTTATCTTGTGTTTGGGAAAGGGAATATCCTTCCCTTTCCTACATTGCTTCTTTCATCTGTTTTGCATGTTCCTAGATTTACGTCTAACCTACTATCTGTCAGTGCTTTGACTAAGACCCTAAACTGTAGTCTCACTTTCTCCCCTATTTCTTGTCTTTCAGGACCTAGAGACGAGGATGACGATTGGCACTGGACATGAAGCTAATGGCCTCTACCTTCTGGATGGACGCCTTCCTGTTCCTGCAGCACTACAGTCTTCTACTAGTAGTAGTAGTAGTAGGATAAACGTTGTTTTGAGCTGGCATGTCCGTCTGGGGCATGTTTCTTTTCAGTAATTGAAACTCTTATTTCCCACTTTATTTGTTTTTGTTTCGCTTTCTGCTTTACACTGTGAGACTTGTGAGCTCTCCAAGCATTGTAGATCGACTTTCCCTTCCAGAGGTAATAGAAGTACTAGTTTTGACATTGTGCATTTTGATGTGTGGGGTCCTTCCCCAACTACTTCTATTTTTGGCTTCCGCTATTTTGTTTCATTTGTTGATGATCATACTAGGTGCACATGGGTTTATCTCATGAAAACCAAAGATGAGGTTCATTCCATCTTTCGAGGTTTTCATAAGATGATCCAAACCCAGTATGGTGCTTCCATCAAGGTCCTTCGTATTGACCAGGGTGGAGAATATATGTTTGTGGGCCTTTAATACTATCTCCTTGACCATGGGATTTGTCACCAAAATTCCTGCAGCTACACCCCTCAACAGAATGGTGTAGTTGAAAGGAAAATGCGACATTTGACTGAGGTAGCTCGATCTCTTTTGATTGGCTCACATGTCTCAAAATCCTATTGGTCAGATGTTGTGTTGACGGCTGCCTACTTGACTAACAGAATGCCATCTCGCGTGCTCAATTTCCAATCTCCTATTCAGGTCCTTGCTCATGGCTTTCCTCTATTCACTGTTCCTCCTCGCATCTTTGGGAGTGTGTGCTATGTACATATCCTGGGTCCCCATTGCACCAAACTTGATCCCAAAGTGCTCAAGTGCGTCTTCAATGGTTACTCCTCTACTCATAAGGGGTACAAGTGTTACCATCCTTCCTCTGGGAAGACGTTTGTCTGCATGGATGTCACCTTTCGTGAGGAGCTATCTTTTTTCTCCCCCACCTCTCTTCAGGGGGAGAGTAGTAATGAAGAGACGTGGAATGTTCCTTTTCCTGCTACATCCTTATCCCCTTCTCTAGAGTTTGAGAGATCTCCGCCTACTCATTCTACTAGTGTGCTTGATAGTGCTCCTAGAGCTCAGAAGGAGCTCAAAGTCTATAGCAGAAGGGAGAAAGTCAGTTGATCCAGTACCAGTGGTTCTTTCCTTGGATCCAGGTAATCCTCCCTCTCTCTCTATACATGTCATTCCCTTTTCTACTGATGACTCTGATCTTCCTATTGCTGTTAGAAAATGCACCATAAGTTGTACTCAACATCCATTGAGCAACTTTGTTTCATACGATGCCTTGTCCTCTTCGTGTAGAGCCTTTGTCACATCAGTTTCCACCATTCCCATTCCCTCTTCCGTGGCAGAAGGGTTAGCACATCCTAGATGGAAAGCTGCTATGGTAGAAGAGATGAAGGCTGAACAAAACATGGGAGCTCATTGAATTGCCAAGAAGCAAGAAGCCTGTTGGATGCAGATGGGTGTTCACAGTGAAGTACAAGGCCGATAGATTAGTGGAGAAGTACAAGGCTAGATTGGTAGCCAAAGGGTATACTCAGACTTATGGGATCGACTTTGTGGAGACCTTTGCACCTGTAGCAAAGATGAAATCCATCAGGGTGTTGTTGTCTTTGGCAGCAAATACGCATGGCCTTTACATCAGCCGGATGTAAAGAATGCTCTTCTCCATGGCGATCTGCATGAAGAAGTATATATGGTTCCCCTTCCTGGATTCACTTCACCAGGGCATAGCAGCAGAGTTGTCGACTAAGGAAAGCCCTCTATGGGCTTAAGCAATCTCCGAGAGCATGGTTCGAGAGGTTTAGCTCAGCAGTGAAGAAGCTGGGCTACACTCAAAGTCAAGCTGATCATAGACTCTTTGTGAAGCACGTAGTAAAGAGTACCACTGCTCTCATAGTCTATGTTGATGGCTGAAGAATCACTTAGCAGGGGAATTTGAGATGAAAGATCTGGGGTCTCTCAAGTACTTTCTTGGCATAGAGGTTGCAAGATCCAACCAAGGGATCTTCATCTCACAAAGGAAGTATATCCTTGACGTATTGAAGGACTCTGGAAAGCTGGGAGCCAAACCAGTGGGGACTCCCATAGAGCAGAATCACTAGTTGGCTGACTCGAGCAGTGAGCCCTTACAGGATGTGGGGGGTTTTCAGCGGCTGGTTGGGAGATTGATCTATCTCTCCCTGACTCGACCAGACATTGCTTATGTGGTCAGCGTTATCAGCCAGTACATACATTCTCCTAGGGAGATCCATTTAGAGGCAGCACACAGGATTCTGAGATATCTCGAGTCTGCCCCCTACCAGAGAGGCCTTTTCTTTCAGAAGAATGACTACGTGAGAATTGAGTCATACACTGATGCAGGCTGGGCCGGTGCCAAGGATGATAGGCGGTCTACTTTAGGTTATTGCATATTTGTTGGGGCAATTTAGTTACTTGGAGGAGCAAGAAGCAACCTGTCGTTGCCAGATCCAGTGCAGAGGCCAGGGCAATGGCCCATGGCTTGTGCGAGATGCTCTGGTTGAAAATGTTGGTTGCTGAGTTTGGTTTTCCAATCTTGGGGTCTGTGAGCTTGAATTGCGACAACAAGGCTGCCATCAGTATTGCTCATAACCCTGTACAGCATGATCGGGCCAAGCACATTGAAGTGGATCGTCACTTCATTAGGGAGAAGATTGTATCTGGAGAATTCTGTACTCCATTTGTGAAGACTTATGAGCAAGTAGTGGATGTCTTCACCAAAGGAGTTCCCAGTTGGCAACTTCACAGATGTTTATGCAAGTTGGGCATGCGAGATATCTATGCACCAACTTGAGGGGGAGTGTTATCAGATATGTATTTTATACGTGTATAGAGTATTTTTGGGTTTTATGTAAATACCCCTTGATGTGAGGGGTATACTTGTCTTTTGTTTGTGGTCTTTTATATAAACAAGATTTATGGAGTCATTGTGACCTAATCACATGACATCCTTCTCTCTACCCTAACCCTAATCATCTAATTCAACTGTCCTATGTTGCATGTTATTTGTAGATTACATAGGTGGTTGATGAGACTAGAGAGGGGGTGAATACAAAACTAGAATTACGGGGAGATACTTTGGAGTCAAAGGGCTTTAAAATAAGTTGGACAAAGACTACATGGAGTGCAACTTTACTAAGGACTCACATACATATGATCTGCTAGTTAAAATTGATGGCCATGAGATACTCTAAAATGACCACTTCTGTCGTATGTTTCTATTTACATAAGGAGGGAGAGATTGAGGAGGATGTTGCCAGTAGAATTAGAGTTGAGTGGAGATGCACTTTTGTAGTGCTATGTGACCGACACATACCAATCAAACTAAAGGAATTTTTTCTAAGACAATAATAAGACCAGGTATGATTTGTAGAGCAGAATGTTGGCAATCAAGAAACAACATGTTGTAGAATGAGTGTAGCTGAGATGAGGATGTCGAGATGGATGAGTAAAAAGATTAGGTGAAATAAAAAATGAACATTCATGAAAATATAGTAGCCCTAATAGGTGATAAAATACGGAGAATCGATTGAAGACTAATGACAAGAGTCCTATTAAAGGCCATCACTGTAGGACGAACCCGATTACCCTACACCTGAGCAACCTCGGGTTCGTTACCCAAAAAACCCATCAAGGAGTCATAAAATGAGCTAACTGATAAATCTCCTCTCCTCACCTGGGAATCATGCGACTTGAGGGACATGGATCTCATCAAGTCATTTGAAGGTTGACGCATTCTGTCACTTCCCTATCCAACAAATTTCTTTCTAAAAAAGGGCAAAAGCACTTCACTTCATTTCTTCTAACAACGTAATGGTTCACCATGAGCCCCTTTATGGGAACCAACTAAAGATAGGTGACGCGAAGGGACTATCGGGGAAAACGTGCTCAATAGTAATTTGAGTGAATGAATCATTCAGCAGAATCCCAAAAATGTACTAAAACGGGAGAATTGCCACTGGTAACCTAAAGATTTCTGAATTAGACAATTTTGTCATTAAAGCAGAGCTTAAGACAATTTTTCGCATATCCTGGTTTCAGAAACTGCACAAAACTTGCCTATTGTTCACCACTCATCCCCCCAAAATCTAATTCTATCACATTTGCATTTGAAACGAATGCCTTCAACAACATTGTCATAAACTTCTATGATACCCTTTGACACACTCACCCCATAAGATAAAGTGACTTCTCTACTATCCCAATTTGAACTCTGAACCCCATATTCGCTCCTAATAACTTGATATGGAACAAGTCATGTTATATGTATTGTGATAACTGTGGTCATCAGTAGCCAGTCTATGCTAAAACTGCTCACATGCTATTCTTTAATGCTTTTATTGTAGGGAGATTTTCGTCATGTTACAAATTGAATTGATAACGAAACCAGACCCTGAAATTAATTTTGATATGCTGGAGGCTGTAGATGTTAAATAGCAGCAAAACCCCTACCTCTTGCATGCTATATTTCACTAGCTAGTAATAAAAAGCATAGAGGGACCTTAACTTTGGTCACTATTAATGATAATTTGAAGGAGGAGAACAGCGACAATTATCTATGCATTTTAGTATTTGTCCATTTATAAGTACCACTTACTGTGATTCTTGTTAAAATGCAGTTACCCCCTCATGAACCTGGAGTTGTTAGAAGGGCTGTGAACCATTTCTTACAGGTGTGGTCTTTATTCATCTGGCAAGTCTCAGAATAAGAAATCATGGTGGTATATATATTATTGTGCTTCTATCTTGTCCTTCTATTTCGTTGTTATTAGAAACAGTGTTCTGGGTCACTTTCTATTCATGATATATTTCAATAAAAAATAATGCGTGGTGAAACTAGTAGGATCATTTGAGCCACTTGTATATTTGCACCATTCTGCTATGGAAATGTTACGAACTTCAAATCCTTTATTAACCCTAGTCTATTGTCGGCAAATTGCAAACGAGAACAGATGGAATTATGTTTCCTTATTTTAAAACCTTGTATCAAATTACCTTATTCTGCCTTTTGAATAAGCCTACTAAAATGCTTTTGTGACGATGATTAAGAAAAAAAACTAAGGGGATTACCTTGCCTTAATCCTGTTGAGCTACCAAGAACCACCTGGGTATTTTTTTTTGATCGATAACAAGGATACTTTATAAATATAGATGAAATATAACAAAAGAGGGAAACACCTTCCTAAGGTACAAAAAGAGCCAAGAAAGAAGAAACAGAGAAAACGGAAAGCCTATCCTATTGGGTGATGGTTAGCTATATCAGCACACAAGAGATCCATCCCATTACAGAAAAAATCATCAAACTTTACATCCTGAAACTCTTTCAAATAAATTAAAAATATATAAAGATGTGTGAATGTAGTATTTAATAGTTTGCATCATTTGAGCAAGTATTTTTCATATTTTTGTGCGTTATAGGGCATTTCACACATACTTTGTTTTCTGTTTAAATCTTGTATAACTAGTTTTTTCGTGACACATTGGGACGTTGTGTAGGAGGGAGCCACCGATTGGCAGCATAGGGTCTTAGATTCTAGGGCCCAGTAGAAGACAAGGTGTAACTATTCTGGGAATGTGATGGGGTGGCAGAGTGTTTCAGTTGAAGTATTGCCTGACTGGTGATTTTCTTAATGTGGCACATTACACAATGTCCAAAGGAGATCGGATTATAGATATAAAACATTTTGAATGGGGCAATTGTTGATAGGCAGGAGAGGAAAAGAATTGAGGGTGAGTTGGGAGTTGGGAGTTGGTTATGGAGTGGTTGTGATAGCAGATTGTTACAATTCACCTCTTGAATGATGAGATTCTGATGCTGCCAGATTGTGTCATAGTGCAATAGAAGACGCATCGAAGAGTTGTTCTTTGGAGATTCCTTGCTGATTAGTGGGATATAGACCCAAAAAAGAGACTGGAGGCTACCAAAGTGAAATATGGGCATTCGATTCTAGTGGTAGGTGGTACTTCATTAGGTGCTTGCATGGCAAGTGCTATTATGGGTGCCCATCCAGGGCATTCAGGTTTTGGTCATACACAAAAGATGAGGAATCCCACACTCCCTTCATAAGAAGAGCTGCTCATTGATCTACATGCACATTGGTTGGAGGTGCAAAGCATAAGAGGTTAAAAGGATTTATGGGGCACTGGAACATCTGGAAGAACTTGGCAAGGGTTGTGTTGAACTTCATACACTTCAATAGCATCCCGGCACAAATGTCGTTAATTTGGTTTTCTATGAAACGATGTTTGATGAGGCTGGGGAGCCAAGCTAGGTGTGAAGCTGCTCACTGCACATGAGTTGATTTAGACACTTCTTTACAATGAGATAGATGAGCCGATGATTACATGAACATCTTGAAGAATTGGCCTAAATGGTGTGACAACCATGTGCGATAGATGAATAGGGTTCACTAGAATATCTATCATCAATTTTATGGTATACTGCAATGGCAAGACACTTCTTAGTTAAGAAGGTACAGCTCGCGCTCCAAAAACCTCGCTACCTCTCTAGTTTCTTGAAAAATTCAATTAAAGCTTGTTGGCTGTGGGTGCCATATTTGCAGGACTACAAGATTACGACACGTGTCCACCTCGAGATGCGTAACTTACCTCACAGATTGCCCGACAAGGGAAAGATGGTACCTGACTACGTGACATGCAGCTGGCACCTTCACGGGAACCCACCGACAGCAAGATGTCGGATTGTTGACACGGGAGCCGTCAGGCATTTGCCACCTGACGGACGCTTCTTGGACAATTACAACACTAAAGTGCGACCAAATGGCTAAGGTCAGCGGCAACTGGGGCGGCGCAAGGGCTAAGCTTGCCAAATGGATAACAACGCCAAGCGGCATAGTTAACAGATGCAAGGTCATTAGTCCGCAGTCCTACTAGGCTAATGGCAAGAGGAACTTCTCTCCATACAATGGCCGATGTGGTCTAAACCCATTCAAACTACATTCTTCCTGCGGAAGGACAGGACCACGTGTCACGGCCGACTGTCCTTAAATGGCAACTACATATCAAATGGCTCAAGTCGGCATACAATGAAGAGGTAAACTAGACAAACCTAACAGAAAGCAAATGATAAATGAATATTCTCCCCACCAAAAATAAGTACCCTTGCTCATGAAAAAGGTCTATAAAAGGAACATTGTTCATTAAGAATGGGTCGCTCACCAACAAAAAAGGTAAAAATGCTAACCATCCTTGACTTCCTCCCCCTCTCTTCTTCTCCCTCTCCTACTACCCTTACAAGTGGTCGGCTATTGAAGACCAGTCCAAGGTGTGCATGCCAACGCAAAATAGACTCTATACTGAGTCGACTACTACTACTACGAGACTGTAGTGCTGTGGGTGCAACAAGATATCCATCCAAAAAGATCAACCTGTTGGGGAAAGGCGAAACAACTATGTATACCAAATGGTCGTCGGGCCTACACAACACGTGCGCGGGAACACAGCCTCCGCAAACATGCACCCTCAGCGGGAATACACTCCTCTGGAGACTTGAACCCACGACCTCCCAGGCCTTAAGGCTCTGACACCATGTTGAACAATTTACCCTAAAAGATCGACCCGTTGGGGAGAGGCGAAACAATTATGTATACCAACCCAACCTGATCATAAAAGGCTACGTGGAAGCCTAAATTGTGGGAGTCGTGCATTCTTGAATGAATTTGTTTTTGAATTTTGAATAAGAGATCTATGGATCTACATTAGGAGAGTCAATAAATTATTTTCTGTTTTTGTTAGAAAGAATCATGCAAGGATATCTTTCCTTAGTTAGTTAGTCAACTTTCATTACTTAGTCAGGGTTAATGTTATTTATAGGCATGGAATCAATGAAGACAGTATGAATGAATTTTCAATCTATCATTTCTCTCTCAATCTCTTATCCTCTTTCTCTCAATTCCTCTCTCAATCCCCTTTCCTAAATTCTACAACAACACGTTGGGACTTGGAGTTCTAACATTGATATCAGAGTATGCTGTTTGCAATGGGACCAAAGCTGAGAAATCCAAACTTGCAAGAGTTGAAACCCTATGAATCGATAGAAGGGCATGTGTCTTCCTTGGAGATGCAGGAATGCAAGGATAAAGGGCTTTGTTTTAATTATGATGAGCAATTCAAGCCAGAACATAGATGTAAGAGAACACCACTGCTTCTTATTGACGGAAACTGGTCCGAAGAGGAAGAAACGGCGAACGAAGACGACCCGACCAAGAAACCACCCGATTGAATATGGAACCTGAGAGGATTTCCATAAACTGCACAACTGTTTTCCTGAGTTCAGGCTTAGGACAAGCTGTAATTCATGGATGGAGGGATGTTGAGACCCCAACCCATCATGGAAGCCTACGTGGAACCCTAGATTGTGGGAGCCGTGCATCCTTGAATGAAGTTGTTAAGATTTTGATTAACAGATCTATGGATCTGTATTAGTAGAGTGAATAAATTAGTTTCCATTTTTGTTATAGAGAATCATGCAATGATATCTTTCTTTAGTTAGTCAACTTTCTTTAATTAATAATGGTTAATGTTATTTATAGACGTGGAATCAATGAAGACAGTAAGAAGGAATTTTCAATCTATCTTTTCTCTCTCAATCTCGTATCCTCTCTCTTTCAATTCCTCTTTTCTCTTTCAATCCCCTTTCCTAAATTCTGCAACACATTGTGACTTGGAGTCGTTCAAGTCTCCAAAGGAGTGTATTCTCGCTGAGGGTTTATTAGCTGAGGGTGTGTTCTCGCGCACCTGCTGTGTTAGCCCGATATCCAGTTGGTATACACAGTTGTTTCGCCTTTCCCCAATAGGTCAATCTTTTGGGGTAAATGGTTGTTCAACATGACAACTAGTCCCAACGTGTTGTTGCAGAATTTAGGAAAGGGGATTGAGAGAGAAAAGAGGAATTGAGAGAGAAAAGATAGATTGAAAATTTCTTCTTACTGTCTTCATTGATTCCACATCCATAAATAACATTAACCTTTACTAATTAAAGAAAGTTGACTAACTAAGGAAAGATATCTATCATGATTCTCTTTAACAAAAATGGAAACTAATTTATTGACTCCCCTAATGTAGATCCATAGATCTGTTATTCAAAATTCAAAATCTTAACAACTTCATTCAAGGCTGCACGGCTCCCACAATCTAGGCTTCCATGATGGGCTGGGGTCTCAACATCCGTACCTCCATGAATTACGGCTTGTCTTCTAACCTAAACTCAGGAAAACAATTGTGCAATTTATTGAAATCCTCATAGGTTGCATCTTCAATCGGGTGGTTTCTCGAGCGGATCGTCTTCTTCGTTCGTCGTTTCTTCCTGTTTGGGTCAGTTTTCATCAATAAGAAGCAATTGTGTTCTCTTACATCTATGTCCTCGCTTGAATTTCTTATCGCAATTAAAACAAAGCCCTTTATCATTGCGTTCCTGCATCTCCAAGGGGGTGAGACGTTGAATAAGAGGGAGAGAAAATGAGTTGTTGGGAGGTGGCTGTGATGCAGGAATGATAGTTGGTGACATTAGACTACTCATACTTTTGATAGGCTTTTGCAAAAATTGTCTCTCGTCAAATAGTCGAGCCAATGCAAGGGCTTCAAAAAGAGACTTGGGTTTATGTGCTCGAACCTCAATCTGCAAGTCCTCAGGCAACCCGCTTATAAAACAATCAAGAAATAATTGGGACGGCCACCTTTGGGTTTGACTAGACAAGTCTTCGAACTTGGCCTGATATTCTTGGACAAAAGAGGTTTGGCTTAATTTAGTCAAGCTCCCATTAGTGTTTTCATAAATAGTTGGCCCAAATCGAGAGAGTATGGCTTTCACAAACTTGGCCCACGAAGGGATGGGTTCATTGTTTACTCTCCACTCGAACTAGTGTGAGGCTTCTTTTTCAAGGTGGAATGAAGCAATGGTGATCCTTTGGTCATCGTCAATTTGATGGTAGTGGAAGAAGCGTTCAGCTCGGGTAATCCAATCCAATGCGTCCTCTCCCCAAAACTTTGGGAAGTCCAGTCGGACAGTCCGAGTCTGAATTGAAAAGCTAGCAGGTTGTAGGGAATCCTTAGTGGCTGTTGATCCGACTTGAAAAAGGTGATTTGCCTTTAGATCACTCATGCAATTGAAGTAGTGCTTGAAGTTAGGATTGGATGCTATTCAATTGCAGTTGAAGAGTGTGGTTCTGGTCCTCCATACTGACTAACCTTGCTTATACCCGAGCTAAGGAAGACACATGGTTCTTCTATTGATTCAGCTTCCATAGGGTTCAACTCTTGCAAGCTGGGATTTCTCGGCTTTTGTCCCATTGCAAACAGCCTGCTCTGATACCAATGTTAGGACTCTAAGTCCCAACATGTCGTAGAATTTAGGAAAGGGGATTGAGCGAGAAAAGAGGAATTGGGAGAGAGGATACGAGATTGAAAGAGAAAATATAGATTGAAAATACCTTCCTACTGTCTTCATTGATTCCACGTCTGTAAATAACATTGACCCTTACTAATTCAAGAAAGTTAACCCACTAAGTAAAGATATCCTTGCATGATTCTCCAGTGGAGTGTATTCCCGCCGAGGGAGCGTGTTATCGGAGGGTGTGTTCCGCGCCTGTGTTATGTTGGTCCAACGACTAGTTGGTATACATAGTTGTTTTGCCTTTCCCCAACGGGTCGATCTTTTGGGGTAAATGGTTGTTCAACATGGTATCAGAGCCTTAAGGCCTGGGAGGTCGCGATTTCAAGTCTTTAGCGGAGTGTATTCGGGTGTGTGTTAGCGGAGGGTGTGTTCCCCCGCTAGTGTTGTGTGGGCCCGATGACCAGTTTGTATACATAGTTGTTTCGCCTTTCCCCAACAGGTCAATCTTTTGGGGTAAATCGTTGTTAAACATGGTATCAGAGCCTTAAGGCCTGGGAGGTCGTGGGTTCAAGTCTCCAGCGGAGTGTATTCCTGCTGAGGGGGCGTGTTAGCGAAGGGTGTGTTTCTGCACGTGTTGTGTTGGCCCGACAACCAATTGGTGTACATAGTTGTTTCGCCTTTCCCCAACAGGTCGATCATTTTGGACGGACATCTTGTTGAGCCCACATCACTGCAGTCTCGTAGTAGTAGTAGTCGATTCAGTATAGAGTCTATTTTGCGTTGGCATGCATGCCTTGGATATGTCTTTTTTTTAGTACTTAAAACTCTTATTTCCTACTTTATTTACTTATGTTTGTATGACTGAGCTGCACTGAGACATGTGCTTGCAAAACACTGTCGTTCATCTTATCTTTCCAGGGGTAATTGTAGTTTACTTCCTTTTGATCTTGTGCATTCTAATGTGTGAGGCCCTGCTCCTGTTACTTCTCCCCTTGACTTTCGTTATTTTGTTAGTTTTGTTGATGATCATACCCAGTGTACCTTAATTTATCTTATGAAAACTAAGGATGAAGTGTATTGCTTCTTTCCAAATTTTCATGAGATGATCCATACACAGTTTGATGCCAAAGTCAAGATTCTCCGCACTGTCAAAGGGGGTGAATATAGGTATGATGGTCTTCAACATTATTATGCTGAACATGGGATTGACCATCAAAATTCCTACTGTTACACCCCTCAACAAAATGGTGTCGTTGAAAGGAAGAATCACCATCTCCTTGAGGTAGCTCGCTCCCTTCTATTTGGTAGCACTATGCCTAAGTCTTATTGGTCTGATGCTGTTCTTACTGCTTCATATTTCATTAATGACATGCCTTCACGTACCTTGCACTTTAAGACCCCAATCGGATCCTCAAACCAAATTGCTCCTTGTTTTTAGTCCCTCATCGTGTTTTTGGGTGTATTTGCTTTGTGCATATTCTGTGTCCCAACCGTACCAAGTTAGATCCCAAGGCTCTCAAGTGCATCTTTCTTGGGTATTCTTCCTCCCACAAAGGGTACAATTGTTATCATCTCTGTTTGGAAAATAATTGTCTCCATGGATGTCACTTTTTGTGAGAAAACTCCCTTTTTCCCCCTTGCATCTCTTTAGGAGAACATTAGTGAAGAGAGGCCTTTCTCCACTTCCCGTGTTCCTTCTCCCTCTATTCCTCCAGCACCCCCTCTCCTAGTTGAGGTTACTGACCGACTTACTACGGAGATTGATTGCAGTTCTGGTGGTGCATAAAAGGAGCTTAAAGTCTATAGCCCAAGAGGGAAAGCCACAACTGATCCATCTCCAGCCGTACTAGTTGTCCCTTCCTTGGTTCCAGGTAATACCTTATCTTCTGAGCCTACTGTTCCACTGCTTCCTGCTATTGATGCTTGTGCTTTCGACTATGATCTTCTTATCGCTCTTAAAAAGGGTACGAGGAGTTGTACTTAATACCATATAAGTAACTTTGTTTCGTATGAGGTTTTTTTCTCCATCTTGTCATTCGTTACTTCGTTGTCCACCATTCCTATACCTTCTTCAGTGGTAGAAGGTTGAAGCATCATAAGTGGAAAGATGCAATGGTCAAAGGGATGAGAGCCTTAGAGAAGAACAACACTTGGGAGATGGTTGACTTACCTAGAGGGAAGAAACCAGTGGGATGCAAATGGGTGTACACTGTGAAGTACAAGGTAGATGGGTCAGTAGAAAGTATAAGGCAAGATTGGTAGCCAAATGATACTCACAGACATATGGCATCGACTACGTAGAGAAATGTGTGCTAGTTGCTAAAATGAACTCCATAAAGGTGCTTATATCTCTTGCTACTAACCAGTCGTGGCCTTTACATCAGTTGGATGTGAAGAATGCATTTCTTCATGGCGATCTACAAGAAGAGGTATACATGGTTCCTCCTCTAGGATTCATACCAGCTAGAGATAGTAGCAGAGTGTGTAGAATGAAAAAGTCCATGTATTGGCTGAAGCAGTCTACCAAAGCGTGGTTTGAGAGGTTTAACTAGGCAATGAAGAATCTGGGATACACCCAAAGCCAAGCTGATCATACCTTGTTCGTGAGGCACAATGGGAAGAGCACCACTGCTCTCATTGTCTCTGTGGATGACATCATTGTGACAAATAATGATGCTGACAAAGTTACGAAGCTGAAAAGACATCTCGATAGGCATAAAAGTTGCAAGATCATGTCAGGAGATCTTCATCTCTCAAAGGAAGTATTATCTTGTTCTGCTAAAGCTTTTTTGAAAAATTACGGGCCAAGTCCGTGGACACCCCTATAGAATATAATCACAAATTGGGTGAAGCAAGTGGTGAGCCACTGAAGGATGTTGAGAGCTTTCAGAGGTTAGTTGGGAGGTTGATATACCTCTCTTTGACCAGACTGGATATTGCATATGCAGTCAGCGTGATCAGTCAGTATATGCACTCACCTAGAGCCATCCACATGGAGGCAACACAGGATTTTGAGGTATCTCAAATCCTCCCTTGGTAGGGGACTTTCTCTTCAAGAAAATGGTCACATGAGAGTGGTCATATACTGATGTAGACTGTGCAGGTTCCAAGGATGACAGAAGATCCACTTCAAGGTATGGATCCTTTGTTGGGGGCAACCTTGTGACTTGGAGAAGCAAGACGCAACCTGTAGTTGTTGGATCTAGTGTAGAGGCCGAGTTTCGAGCTATGGCTTATGCGAGAAGTTGTGATTGAAGATCTTAGTAGCTGAATTAGGATTCCTTATTACTAGCTCAGTGAACCTGTATTGTGATAACAAGGTAACAATCGACATTGCTTATAATCCAGTTTAGCATGATTGAGCAAAACACATTGAAGTGGACAGACACTTCATACAAGAGAAGATTGTTTCTGGGGAAGTTTGTACTCCTTTTGTGAAGGCTGACGAGCAGCAAGTAGATGTACTCACTAAGGGAGTTCTCAGTCATCAATTGCACAGGTGCCTTAGCAAGTTGAGCATGATAGATATCTACGCACCAACTTGAGGGGGAATGTTGTCAGGGTGCACCCTTTATGTTATAAGGGACCCTTTATATTGTAAGGGCATACTCGTCCATAAAATATTTTTATATAAATAAGAAGTGTGGAGTCATGTGAGATATACATGCCCTCCTTTTCCTCTCCTTCTCTCTTCTCTTTCTTCTCTCTTTCAAACTCTAACCCTAACCAAACCCTAGACTCACCTACTCAACTGCTTTAACTCGTAGGTACCTCGTCGACCTGGCCGTGATTCTTTTTTGAGAGTTTGGTTTTGGTGGTAGGGAGAGTCGACCTTCCGAGTAACAACAATCCCGGGCAGAGAAGCCGAGTTCCTCAGTATAGTTCGGCCTGACCCCCTGTTGGAAGGTACTAACACCCAATGCCTAGGATGTGGCGTGACCTATTTACCCGAAATCATGAAGGGAGAGGTAATCATTATCTTTGAGCATGTGTTCGTATCGTGCAGCAAATGCCTCTCGACACGTCGACGATACCCCGAACAAGCTACCTAACACGCCAACAATGTGCCGGGAGGGTGATCCAACACGTTGAGAACGTGTTAAGGAAGCCACTCGACACATTGTTTGTGTAAAACCAACAATCTCCAACGTCTTCTATAATTACGGGCCTCCCCTTCCGGAGAAGGAGTTGGACAATGGAGATTGGGAATATCTCCCCCTTTCTCAGACCATCAGCTCTCAACTTAGGATCTCGGCATAACTAAACTATCACTCAAGGGAGTGTTGTATACGTATATACGTAGGTCTACCACAGTTTTTTGTTGATTCCTTTGCTTAAGTTGTTTACTACCGAGCTTTGAGGCTGAACGACCGAGGTGTGATGTCGGATATCGAAGGAGAAATTCAGACCGTAGCAGTACGAGCAATACATTAGGATTACCAGAATTGTTACCATAACATCATGTTGTGGGCTCAGTTTTGTAATTAAATAGGGCATCAGTTCTCTCAAGGCCCTAACTAAGATGGAGATGATGGGCAAAATGTCTATATTGTTGTGACCTTCCCTCGTATTATGTAATCTTCTATTTTGCTTTTATGTCATTCATGTGACATGATCATAATCATTTTGACATATAACTTGTTGTTTTTGCCTATCAAGCTCTTAGATACCTGTTTCAACATGTAACAGAACACTCTGAATCTTTATATACACACTCGCCATGGCTGTTAATTATGGTTTGATGACTTTTGTTTTTCATGCTTGTTTTACATTTCTTGAATTTTGAAAAATCTACAATATTTCCATCATTTCCATGAAAATTGAGTTATTTCCACACTGCTGAAATATTTCCATTTCCGGGCTGACGAAAATATACCTCGAAATCAAAATTAAATACCTTATTTGTGTCACTACTAGGGGGATACTAGTATATAGGCACTCCAAAGTGCGCTAGGTTTTAAAGAAAGAAGCTCTGATCTGACACTCCAACCAATAAGAAGGCAGCATTTGGCAACTGCTGGTTAAAGGCTTCTTTGTTGACCAATGAAAAGAAGCACGTGACAACTTAAATACAAGGGTATGGGGACCTCAAGTGTTATTGAGGAGTATACATTTGTGCCCCTATCCAAGTCCATTATGATGGATGGTGAATTTTAGTTCTCTAAACAGGGCATAATCTACAATGTCCTGGGAGTCATTAAAAAATGAGTGACATGTAGATCTGAATTAAGTTCAAACTGAGAAGATAGTCAGGTTTGTAGATTTCCTATGCAATCCTTTTATTATTTGAGCTTTACAGTTGTATTAAGAGAGAGCAATTTGGTATTTCATTACACTTGTAATTATCCTGATACTTTTCGGAGCTATTATTTAAATCTGTTAACCTGTTTTCTTTACCATTTTGTGGGTTCATACGCATGAAGAAATGAACATACGATCTAAGGTTGCTTCAGCTCATGAATAAGGTCTTCATTAGATGAATTCATCAAAAATCTCCTTTTATTTGAGGTAAAAGAGGACCGAGCATGATCACCTCTTGGATCACCTCCATCTTTTACTATTTTCTACTTGAGTTTTTGGAAAACTTTTTCAATCTAGTCACTTTTTTTCTGGAGGAAGCCGATCGAGAATCAAGTTATCAAGCTTAGTCAAAAGGGAAACCTGAAAATGGAAGAATAGAGTGATATATAAAGTCTCATATTCTTTTCTTGACTTCAGATTTTAGTTGTATGATGTGCAATTGCTATTTTATTAAACTTAAAAGGGCCATGTAGTCATATTATGCCAATTAATACTGTAGTTGCTGAAAATGCATGATATTATGTTTTGATTTACGCAAACTCTGGCGAATATTATGGTGATTGGAACCTTTATGGTCATTTTGTTGTTCTATTGAAGTGCACTACAACCAGAACATCTTGACGCACTTCGGCCGTCATTTTTTGAGGCCTACGTTTATTCCTCCATTGCTAGGGTAGACAAGATGGCCTCAAAGGACATGTTGTAACTAGACAATGCACTAGCTTACCACCGGTAGTCACGATGGGCAGATCCTAACATATTTATTCTTTTGATTAATGACAGAAAAATGAAGGTGATATAATGGTGATTGATGTTCGATGTGTTCCGGCTGATTTTCACGCTAGATATAAAGCTCGAGAGCGTACGTGGGTATCATCAAAATTGGACTGTAAACTGAGTATAAATTGAAATCCATTTAGTGACATTAACATAGACACACACATATTATATATATATATATATATATATATATATATTTAAATAGATGTGTATGTTGAAAGTTTTACTTTTTTGCTTCTTTTTTGTAATTGTGGGGTACAAACAAGGGGCATTCCTAGTATTTTTTCTCTGTATATGTACTACAACATGGGAAATCATGCATCCTTCTCTTCTTGCTTTTTTTTCCTGCTTTTCTCAATCTCCACTTCTTCTATTTTTCGAATCTTTTGTATTTAAATGGAATGAGATTCTAGGGGATTCCTCTTGAGTAGCATAAAGAGAGGGGGGTCTGCTTTTTTTTGTTTTCCTTTGGGATTCGTCCCTTTTAATGATATTTACTATTTATCAAAAAAGGTATTTTATAGGTATGCGTTAATATGGTATACAGCAGGTACCTAGGGGTTGTGTTTCGAACCTTAGTGTCACGCCTTGGATCTGGGCACCCAAATCCGACCCGAACGCCTGAAAAATGACCTGTTTACCCAAGATCTAAGGTGTGATAAAAATAAAAAATAAAAATACTCCAAAATAATTTTAAAAAATGACCATAATTCATAATATATTAAAATAAAAATATTTTATGAAGATGTTTTGGTTAAAACTTCTTTTTGATGGGCTTTTTCAATTAACTTCAGAATTTAAGAGGATAGGCGTAAAATTTTCCAAAGATACAATTTTAATAAAAAATTATTTTAAGCATATTTTATGAAGGCACTTTGCCCAAAAATTTCGTTTACTATTTTATTTTAACAGTTTGACTTAGAAATCTGCCTCAACGATAACGGTACCCGGGTAATACGTAAAATAATTGTAAGTACCTCATATCCATAAAAATTAATGGATTCGTTAAGGATTCACGACCATATACCTAAAGGGTTAAATCAAAGATTCTAGGAAGTCAAATATTGATCATCTACATGATTCTAAAAAATTAAATAAAGTTTTAAATAATAGACAACATGAGTCTTTAACAATTAAGCCTATAAAAATGATACGAATAACAAATATCTAGAGTCCCGTATCAATCTCATCGACATTATCAATTGTCTTTCCGATCCTCCTATGCTAAATCGTTCCCATCAAGTGCAGCAACTCCGAAATTCACACCATCCTCAATTAAGTCTGAAATATTTAGTAAATACCATGAGCTAAAGCCCAGTAGATAATCCACTGTACACCGCATATATATTAAAGATAATATCACATATTCTAACTAAAAAATCATGACATATTTAATGCATAACAGATAATATAAACTAGCAACGTCAACCAAGAATAATAAATCTTTCTCATAGTTAGTTCAATATCATTATATTTATATGATTATAACTACAACGCAATCTTAGGTCTCCTTCTCCTTCCTACACCGGAGTAGCCAAAAGGCTCTTCCGTTGGGGTCTGGGGTCTTTCACCCTAGGGCTCCAGGCCCTTAATTTTTATTTCCGCGGGTATCCATTAGGATCACACCCGAACTAACACTTCAATATAATACAAAATTATTATCTATAACTTTTTTATTTTTTTCTTCTGGCACACCGGCCGATCCGATAAGATCCGAATTACAATAATTCTATAACATTATCAATTAAGCACATACATATAACATGATTAATAAAATAAAATAATGGAGATTATCTATTAAAATATGTAGGTGTATCTACCTTGTCCGTTGATCTTCATCCGAACTGGAATCAATGGTGAAAAAGTAGCTGCAGGTGTTTTTACCGATTGTCGTTAGATAAAACTAGGATTCGATTATGTCGAACATCTCGAAAGTATAAACATTTTTGTCTAAAGGAATAGTCTCAAAGGGTGAGACGTTATGGTGTTTATAGGGTTCTCAAAGCTCTCAACGACTTGTAATGGAAAACTCTCCAATGGTGAAAAAATGAAAATGTGTAGGTTTTTGGAAGATTCTTCTATCTTTAGTAGTTGCTCAAAAGGGAATGGTAAGTCTTTCTTTATTTATGTGTGCTATTAATTATCATAGGTAATTTATTTATTTTTAAAGTTCAAGTCATTGATTAGAGAAAGATTTTCATTATTTGCAAAAGACTAAAAGTTATGCAAAATTTTAATTAAGGCAATTAATATGTAACTCAAAGATATTAATTATTTTAATTTTATCATTTGTCGAAAATACCCTTCTAAATGTAAATTACTCTAATACCGTTGGACAAAAGTTCAGGGTATTACACTTAGGGCCGTAAGGTGGAGATTTGTTCCTTGGAAATTGCATGGTTGGGTCCTAGTCTTTAGGGAAAATCGCAATGTTTTTTGGTGTTGGGTTTATTCTCCCTTCTGACTGTTTATGGAGTATTGTTCATCACACTGTTCACGAAGTGTTGTTTTCGCACTGTTCATGGTTACTATTCATAGAGTACTAGTCATTATTACTATTCATGGGAGTACTGTTCACAAGTCACGTCATGTTTTTTTTTTTGGACTTCTATTGCCATCGTAGGGTTGATTTTTGACTACCGTATATATGTACTGTTGAATTGCAGGTAGCCTTAGTTGAAATCAATGGAGGTTTTAGGGTTAGGGTTAGAGTAGAGAGAGAAGAGGAGAGAAGAGAAGAGAGAAGGATGTCATGTGTGTATCACATGACTCCATAATTCTTATTTATATAAAGAGACATTACAAAAGACAAGTATACCCCTCACAACCAAGGGGTATTTACAGAATAACTAAATACGTATAAAATACGTGTCTGATAACACTCCCCCTCAAGTTGGTGCATAGATATCTCTTATGCCCAAGTTGCATAAACATCTGTGAAGTTGCCAACTGGGAACTCCCTTGGTGAAGACATCGGCTACTTGCTCATCGGTCTTCACAAAGGGAGTACAAACTTCTCTATAGAGAATCTTCTCCCTAATGAAGTGGCGATCCACTTCAATATGCTTGGCCCGATCATGCTGTACTGGATTGTGAGCAATGCTTATAGCGGCCTTGTTGTCACAGTACAAGCTCACATACCCCAAGACTGGAAAGCCAAGCTCACCAACAACATCTTCAGCCAAAGCATCTCACACAATCCATGGGCCATTGCCCTAAACTCTGCCTCTGCACTGGATCTGGCAACCACAAGTTGCTTCTTGCTCCTCCAGGTAACTAGGTTGCCTCCTACAAAGGTACAATAGCCTGAGGTTGATCTCCTGTCATCCCTGGCACCAGCCCAGTCTGCATCAGCGTATGACTCTACTCTCATGTGGCCATGCTTTTTGAAGAGAAGGCCTCGGCTAGGGGCAGACTTGAGGTATCTAAGAATCCTATGCGCCGCCTTTAAGTGAATCTCCCTAGGAGAATGCATGTATTGGTTGATAACGCTGACTATATATGCAATGTTTGGTCGAGTCAAGGAGAAGTAGATCAACCTCCTAGCTAATCTCTGAAAGCCCCCACATCCTATAAAGGCTCACTACTCGAGTTGGCCAACTTGTGGTTCTGCTCTATGGGAGTCTCCACTAGCTTGGCTCCCAGCTTGCCTGAGTCCTTCAACAGATCTAGGACATACTTCCTTTGTCAGAAGATCCCTTGGCTGGATCTTACAACCTTTATGCCTAAAAAGTACTTGAGAAGCCCCAGATCTTTGGTCTCAAACTCCTCTGCTAGGTGACTCTTCAGCTTGGTCACATTTTCTGCATCATTCCCTGTCAGAATGATGTCATCAACATAGACGACGATGGCAGTAGTGCTCTTCCCTAGGCGCTTCACAAATAGGGTATTATCGCTTGGCTTTGAGTGTAACCCAGCTTCTTTATTGCTAGGGTGAACATCTCGACCCAAACTCTTGGAGATTATTTAAGCCCATAGAGGGCTTTCCTTAGTCGACACACCTTGCTGCTCTTCCCGGGTGGGGTGAATCTAGGAGGAGGTACCATGTATACTTCTTCGTGCAGATCACCATGAAGAAATGCATTCTTCACATCCAACTGATGTAAAGGCCATGCCTGGTTTGCTGCCAAGGACAACACCTGATGGAGTTCATCTTTGCCACAGGTGCGAAGGTCTCCACATAGTCAATCCCATAGGTCTGAGTGTACCCCTTGGCTACCAATCTAGCTTTGTACTTCTCAACTGACCCATTTGCCTTGTACTTTACTGTGAACACCCATCTGCACCCAACCGGCTTCTTGCCTCTTGGCAAGTCAACAAGCTCCCATGTCTTGTTCTTATCCAAGGCACGCATCTCCTCTACTATAGTAGCTTTCCATCTAGGATGTGTCAACCCTTCTACCACTGAAGAGGGAATAGGGATAGTAGCCACGAAAGTGATGAATGCCTTGTAGGAAAGAGACAAGGTATCATAGGAGACAAAGTTGCTCAAGGGATGTTGAGTACAATTGCAGTTGCCCTTTCTTAAAGCAATGGGAAGATTAGGAGCACACATATCAGTGGGAGAAGAAATGACATGTACAGAGATGGAAGAAATATTTTACTTGGATTCGAGGATGGAACAACTGGAACTAGATCAGCAGTGGCTTTCCCTCTTCTGCGATAGACTTGAAACTCCCCTTCAGGGGAAAGCGGATCACCTTGCAGAAGACCTCTTGAGCTTTGAAAGAAACCGACCGGAGATCTGTTGACAAGAATAGAAAAGGTCACAGAGGAAATGCAAGCTCTAATCCAACCTCTCCATCTGATACCGAACCCCATCTGCTCTAACATGTGGTCCAGAAATGCCCAATTGACATGATCGTACGCTTTCTCCATATCAATTTTACTAAGGATGCCGCCCCTTCCGACCCTTAATCTCGAATCAAGGCATTCATTAGCAATCAACACACCATCCACCAACTGCCTCCCTCTCACAAACGCTCCTTGGGCAGGAGAGATGACTGATCCTACCACATCCTTCATTCTGGATGCCAAGATTTTAGCAATTATAATGTAAGCACTGCCCACTAAGCTTATGGGACGGAAGTCCCTAAGTGATTCATCCCCTTCCTTCTTTGGGATAAGGGCGGTGAAAGTGCCAATCGACACTCTATCTAGGTAGGCCACCTTTTCAAACTCCTTAACCATAAGCAAAAAGTCTTCTCAGATGAATCCCCAACACATCTGGAAGAAAAGCATCGAGAAGCCATCTGGACCCAACGCTCTATCTCCCTCAAGACTCTGAATAGCTCCCACCACTTCTTCCTCTTCTATCTGTCTTTCGAACCACTCCTGCAACTGATTGATACTATCTAGTTCCAACCCCTCAATAGAAGGTCTAAAAGAAAAGTCTCAGAATAAAGATTGGAATAAAACTTCACAATCGACTCCCTAATCTGTTCTTGTCCTTCCACCGTTTTACCTTCCGACTGTAGTTTGACTCTACTATTGCATCTCCTTCTAGCATTGGCAACTTGATGAAAGAATTTGGTATTACTGTCACCTTCTTTCAACCACCTAAACCTGGATTTTTGACGCCAGTTGATCTCCTCCAACATAGACCAATATTTGAAATCCTTCTTGGCCACAACTCTCCTCTGATAACGGGCTTCCTTCTTCCAAGAGTCTAAGGATGCAATAATATCCTGAAGCGCTTTGGACTTCTTGTCTACTTTGCCGAAAACAACTCCGTTCCACTCTTTCAACTTGAATTTCATAGCCTTCAACTTCTTACTGAACACAACTCCTGCCTTGCCCGAAAATGTGAAAGACTTGCACCAATGTGCCTCCAAATCATAAAAGTTTGGCTCCTGGAACTTGAATTTGAAAGGACTTGGCCTTCTCGGAATGATCTCACATCCAAGCAATACTGGATTGTGGTCCGAAGCCGGTTTAGGAAGAACTTCTCGATAGATGTCCGAAGATAGCTTTGCCCACTCGCCAGAAATCAAGAATCTATCAAATCTTGACATTGTAGGATTTACCTGATTGTTGGTCCAAGTAAACCTCGGTCCACAGAATGGCAAGTCCATAAGACCATGGTTCTTCACAAACTGCTTAAACAACTTCATGTTCTTCGTCTTACAGCTACCCCGTCTTTTCTCATGAATGAATCTGATCACACCCACACCCCCCCCCCCCCCCCCCCCCCCCAACACACACACACACTAAAGGTAGACCCACATATTCTTGACAAGTTCCAATTCAGCCGAAAAATCAACTCGGAGTAATATAGTCGGCCCATAAACCCCCGTGATTGTCCACTCCTGCTAGTTACCCAAGGACATGCACACTGTTGACACTGAAAAGTCTCCAATATAAGAGTCAACCTAGCTGACTTTTAGCTTATTCCATATCAACAAAATACCCCCTGCCGAGCCCTTAGTTGGAAGTGCTAACCAGCCACAATCACCCCTTAAATTTTCCACCACATGATCAGAGAATGCAACCATCTTGGTTTCCTGGAGAATAGCTATGTCAATCTTCCACTTCCTAAATAACATCCTACAAATTCCCCTCCGTTCGAGACCTCGCAACCCCATCACGTTCCACAAGATTATGTTCAAATTCATGAGCAAAGATTTCCCCCTCCACCCCTCCACCCCCGTTACACTTTCTTCGGCTTCTTCTACCACCAGCAACCTCCGAAGAATATCTCGTTACAGACAAACTGAGAAGCTCTCTGGAGAGTTTCCCTTTACGGCTCACTGGGCTGTCGCAGACCACCCTATTCTGCCCGCCTAGATATTTCTGCTGATTATCCCGCTCGAATAAATTCTCCGTCAAAGCAATCTCTTGTGACCAAGGTTTAAAATTTCGTTTCGGAGGAATGTCTCGGTCAAGTGAAAAACCGAGACAAACTCCGAGACGAAACGAAACATTCACGGAACATTGAAAAATGGTGGAAAAAAAAGAAATTTCTGAAACATTATGAAACATTTCCGAAACATTCCCGAAAAGTTACGAAACATTCCAAAACATTTCGAAATATTTCCAATGTTTCCCGAAAAGTTACGAAACATTCCAAAACATTTCGAAATATTTCCAAAATAATGAAATTATATTTTTTATTTTTTTGGATTGTGTCGGATTGTCTCGGCGAAACAAACTGAAACATTACGAAACGAAACATATGAAATATTAATGTTTCGTTTTGGTTTTCTTATGAAACGAAACATACGAAACATTCCAAAATTTTAAACCGTGCATGTGACTGAACCATCTACAAACCTAGCTCTTCCAGAGGAACCTTACCCAACCCTTCATCCATCTCGATATCACAACTAATAGCTAGGGCTTGTGCGTCGGGAACCGCCCCATTAGAGACTAAATTTTGGAGTTGATCAGATTCAATGGCTTTGAAGTGTTTCTAGACCCCCTTCTCATGTCCTTTATAGGACAAACCGAGAAGACTCCCAAATTCCATAAGTTTGGTTAAGACCCAACCCGAGGCGTCAACCTTGGCTAATTCTTCTTCAGAATCTTCACATCCTCCAACAACTACCTGGAGGTCAACTCCTGCACCAGGAAAGACTGCCCCACCCTTCTCAAAAGACTCTCCTTGATCTAGGACTGCCACCAGGGGCATCTCATCAACTTCCCTCTTTGCACGATCTGGTGCTCATATTGCCAGCCTGGATGCTCCTTTCCCTTCACAGGGATAGCCACAACTGAGTTCTTCTACCTCGGTTTCCCCTGCTGGTATCTCTGCTGTCGAGATTGCTACACTCAGGTGCTTGTTCAGTTAGCTTGATGGTCTTTCTGCAACACCATCTACTTCCTTTGTTTAGTCAGGTAACATTAGACTTGCCCATCATGTGTCCTTTCTCTCCGCAGCATGTGGCAGGAATTTGATTATTAATATTTGGCTACGTTTGTTTTTTACAAATGTGCGCGCATTGGCGCTGTTGTGCGCAACTTAGCCAAAAAATGTATTTGTTTGCACCAATGTGCGCAACTCACAATGTTGCACCATGGCCCTCAATGTGCGCCAAGGCGCGTGTTGCAACACTCACTCCCTTGAGAATCGGAACACGTACGAAATTGCGTTTTACAACACGCGCCGTTGTACCATAAGGCATACTTATAGTGCAAGGCATACTTATGGTGCATCATACTATATTAAAATAAGGATTTTTACTATATTATATATTACATGAAATAATATATATAATATATTATAATATTATAATATTATATTATTATATAATTATATGATAATATATTATATAATATAATAAAAATATTATTAATATGATATATTAATATTATTATACTAATATTATAATATTATTATATAATATATTATAATAATATCATTATAATATTAATATAATTCATAATAATATATTAATAATATTATGTAATAATATAATAAAATAATATTATATATGATTATCATATAATAATAGGATATATTATTATAATAAAAATATATATATATATAATATATAACATATAATAAAAATCTATTATATTATATCTAATATATATAATATTAGACATTATATAATATATTATATGTATATCTAAACCGTATAAAAATATTCGAGTACACATTGCAGTCTGGAAACGTGTATGTATAATTTTATATAATGCAACGCTATACATCGAATCAGATGCAACATTCACCATCATTTACACAAACAAATGCACATAATATATTTTTGCGCGTGATTTGTTTAGTTCGTCCAAACATCATACATTAGAATTCGCGCGCATTGAATGTGCGCGAATTCAAAGTGCTCACGTACAAAAACATGCGTGAAAAAAAAGCAAACGCAGCCTTATTCATATCAGCCCCCATGCCCTGAGGATGTTCTCTCGTATCAGCGACATGTGGAGAAGGGTGGGATCTTTGAGTTCCTCTTTGGACTCAGTAGCAGGGTGGATCTTCCCTCTCTCAGTGAGGTCTATGCCTACCTTCAGAGTGAGGAGAGCCGACGGAAATCCCTCTAGGATGAGCATTCGGTTTTCGAGCGATCAGCGCTATCGACGTCCTCTGCTCCTGTCTCCCAGTTTCAGCAGTCTCAGAAGGACCGCTCTTATCAGCCTCTTGCTCCAGCCTCGTCATATGCTCCTACTGGTCCGACTGCTGGGAAGTCTTCTACAAGGGAGAGGCCCAAGTGTGACTACTGCGGTAAGCTATCGATGCTAGAAGCTTCATGGTCGCCCTAACCAGACATGGTCTTTTGGTGCTCATACTGCCAGTTTGGATGCTCCTTCCCCTCCTCAGGGACAGCTACAACCGAGTTCTTCTACCTCGGCTTTCCTTGCTGGTATCTCCCCTGCTGAGATTGCTACACTCGGGCGCTTGCTCAGTTAGCTTGATGGTCCTTCTTCCACACCATCGACTTCCTTTGCTTAATCGGGTAACATTAGACCTGCCCATCATGTGTCCATTCCTTCATCCAGTCCCCCTGGATCATTGATTCAGGGGCCTCGGAACACATGACGGGTATGTCTTCCCTGTTTTCCTCCTATTCTATTTGTTCAGGTCGAGATAAGGTTAAAATTGCTGATGGCACATAATCTTCTAAATCTAGGAAAGGGAATATCCTTCCCTCTCCTCAGCTTCTTTTATCTTTTATGTTGCATGTTCCTACTTTTACTTCTAGCCTGTTGTCTGTGAGTGCCCTTATTCGCCAGCTAAATTGCAGTGTGACCTTTTTTCCTTCCTCATGTGTCTTTCAAGACCTGGAGACGAGGAGGATGATTGTCACTGGACGTGAAGCAGATGGCCTATATCTTCTGGATGAACGTACTTCTGAGCCCACAACACTGCAGTCTCATAGTAGTAGTAGTTTAGCTTCAGTTCTATGTTCGCATGCCTGTCTGGGGCATGTTTCTTTTCAGTACTTGAAACTCTTATTTCCTACTTTATTTACTTTACTTATGTTTCTTTTTCTGACTTACATTGTGAGACGTGTGAGCTCTCAAAACATTGTAGATCCTCATATCTTTCCAGAGGTAATAGAAGCTCCATTCCTTTTGATATTGTGCATTCTGATGTGTGGCGTCCTTCCCCTGTTATCTCTATTTTTTGGCTTCTGCTACCTTGTTACTTTTGTTGATGACCATACAAGGTGTATATGGGTCTATTTCATGAAAACTAAAGATGAAGCTCATTCCATCTTTAAGGGTTTTCTTAAGATGATCCAAACACAGTATGGTGCCTCCATCAAGGTCCTTCGTTGGTAGAGAGTATATGTTTGGAGGTTTCCAACAATATTTTTTTGATCATGGGATTTGCCATCAAAATTCCTACAGCTACACCCCTCAGCAGAATGGTGTAGCTGAAAGGAAAATGCATCATCTGATAGAGGTAGCCCACTCTCTTTTGATCGGTGCCATTGTCCCCAAATCTTATTGGTCCGATGCTGTTTTGACCACTACTTACCTGATTAACCAAATGCCTTCGCGTGTGCTCAACTTCCAGTCTTCAGTTCAGGTCATCTCGACCGGGTCGATGAACCCGATGTTTGACATTCTCGATGTTAATAGGTTTGGCACGAAACCCAAGAAATACACATATTGTTTAATTTGTCCTAATTGACTCTCAATTTTCGAATTTCTAGAATTTATTATAGAACTCCACTGAGAGTCTTAAGAAGTATTGTATATAATACCTATATTAGGATAATTTGACGAGCAAGGTTCTAAACTTTGACTTCGCCTTAGACTTCGGTCAGTTAAAATTCGGAATTAATTTAGGGAAGTTCAATTCCATTTAGAGAATTTCCGTAAAAATTCGCTAACTTAGAGAAGTTTAAAGATTTTTTGCCAAAATGAGTGAAACGATATTAATCTTGTTTAGGTTGCTTTCAATAGTTGTTTTTATGATATAATAAGTTATAAATGTTTTATCATATCCTTAAAAATCAATGCGTTTTACCAACGTTTTGCTAAAAATTCTCTAAGTTAATTGTTTACTTCGAATTAAACGAATTAATTCGACAAATTTTTGCAATTTTTGTACTAAGAAGGATAAACTTTGAGACATTAGCCGAATTTTTACTGTTTACTTCGAATTAATTCGGTGATTTTTTGTAAATTTTTTAATACATGTACACTTTAATTCGGTCAGTCAAAATTCGGAATTAATTCGGCTAATTTCGTCGAATTTTAAAACCATGTCGACGAGCCGGAGATCGTGACGCAATTTGTTCGGTCAAATTCTTAATAGATTTGGCTCCACGCATCCCAACACGTATGCACTAGGTTTTGCAATGCACTTAAAACCTAGTGAAATCCTATAGAGTTACAAACACTTTCTAAAATTCTTTGTTAGTGCACTAGGGTCCTATTGAGCCTCATTAATGCTACAATGGGTTTTTACAGTAGGGCTCCACAAGTCGCCAAGAAGGAACAATTGAGTTTTGCGATTTGTTTTGAAAATCAGCAAAAACACATCGAAGAAGGCTTCAAAAAATCTTCAAAAAATGACCAAAAATCCCCAAATATCGAGATCTAGTAGGGAAGGGGGTTTCAGATCACTATGTCTACCCTGTCCGTATAGCTGCATGACGTCAGCGAGGCTGTGCACAGTGACGGCACCTCTGGCTTCCTCCAGGCCTCCCACAATCTCGTATGTAGGTCTGGTTATGGATCCGATGACGATTTGCCCTAATACCAAGTAGAAGATGTTCAGTTCTGCAGAGGCAGGAGAGAGAATAGAGAAGATGGAGAAGATGGGTTATGTATGTTAACCCTACCACACCCCATTAAATCTTATTTATATTAATAAGTGTGGGCCCTTACATAAATGAGAAATAAATACATAAGACACCAAACAATAACTAATAACAAAGACATCCTTCAATAACAAGGGATTTATACAGTGTAGATACGACATTTACACTTAAGTTGAAGTATCCGATACAGAAACGGCATCCATTTTAAAGTATTTGGTTAACATAGGTTTGGGTTTCTTTGTCAAGTGGGAAATAGGGTTTCAGATTCTCTACTGTGGAAATGTATTTTAGTTTATGCTAGAGAAAGTAAACGTTAGCCCTTTTGTAACCTGTTCCCTTTCACTTTTTGCGCTGCTTGTGTGTAAAAGTTTAAACTCTAGTAGAAAAATTTATGAATTAAGGTATTTGATTTTCTGTAGGTACTTCTATCGCTTGTTGTCTGGGCCAGAGCCTTTGTCAACATTTGAGAAAGACCGGGCGTGGCATGTACCTGAAAAGCTGGATCTTGTTGCTATGCAGGTTGGTTTTATGCATTATCTATCCACAAGTTTCATTCTCCAAATTTCATCTGATTCATTGATTGGTTTTCAAGCAGAAAGCATGCAAAATTCTTGTTGGATGTCATGATTTCAGTTCATTCAGGGCAGCTGGTTGTCAGGTTTTTCCTCCTCCCATTAGTTTTCATCTGTCATTTGGGATTCATTAATAACTATATGATTACCGTTCTCTTTTGAAATTTCAATGTAACAAGATTGCTTCATTTTCTCAGATATTATATTTTGTACATGCATGTGAGATGGGCTTGCTGGCAAAATTTTTATTGACATGATTGTTGGGGACCTGTGTAACAAGGGGACTGCAGTTTCCCAAAATTTGCTGTGTTGGACACATGTCATGCTGATGTGTTAGGCACTCATCAGCAGTCTTATTTTCACTATTTTTTTTTTGTCATGTATATCAACTTATCCAGTACTAGTCTTTTATATTATATGCTAATATGAACAGAACTGTTAAGGAAAACCTACTGCATAGAACTCTACTTAGGAAATTGTAAAATATAATTTTTTTTCTTCCTTTTCTTAACGCATTCACACAGCACAGATGCCACCATTAATCCATTGATCTGCTCCAGTAGAAAAAAACTGTCGTAGGATCTTCTCACTATGAAGAGGTTTGTCATGATCATAATTCAAAATCTCGTTCTGTCTTGGCTGAGACGTCTTATTCCCGTAGTGTATATGTATCATCTCATGTTGAAAGACTAATTTAAGTACTAAAACTGGTTTAAAAGCTTATTTTTATGTTAAGTGTCTTTTGTAACACATAAATGATAAAAAATAAATTTGTAGACTAAGTAAACATAAAAAAATGGTCTAATCATATCGAGACATACTGTTTTTTCCATTGTCTCGTTCTGTCTCGTTCATCAACTTACCATGACAACGAGGCGGAACGATATTTAAACCATGGTTATGATCAACCGAAAATCCTGACCTTGAGGAGGTTGGTGGTAGTAAGGGCTTGGCTCTTGTACTTACCAAAAGTAGTTCTGGTTTCCAAAGTAGAATCTTCCTAGTTAAGGAGGATACCGCATGGTTGATGAAGACCCAACTGGAGGCCTACTCCTTGTCAGTTGTACCCCTTATTTGGAGGACTCGGATCCACAAACATACGTTGATTGCTGAGACAAACAAAAATGGCAGAGGTTTGTTCTTGAAGGTGACATAGTTCACAGGAATTCCAAGAAACAGATTGATATGTATACCTGGAGGGGTGGGTCTGTATGGTTGGAACCCTTTGGCTTTTGTGTTAGCTAGTTTCCCTGGGGTTGGTTTTGTGAACAAAGACAAGGTAGAGGAGTCAAATTTCAGAGTCATGGCCTTCATTTTGTGACCCATTGTCTGAGCAGGGGGTTGGAGTTCAAAGAATTAGAATTGTGTATCAGAGAGGTAGTGGAGCATAGGTGACGCATTTCCTAGTAAAGCCTCTTGGGGATATTTAGGCGGAGCTCTTCTGATCGTTTTGGTTATTCAAAAGCTCTATTTCTTCTTCCTTTTGCTCTGGGTAGGCTTGTGTTTTATGTCGACACTGATTCTGATCTTCTCAATATTTGCGGTGTGGGGTCTCTGAAATTAGGCGCACTTCTGATTTCTCTCCATAGATGGTGGCTGTCAGTGAATGTATTCACTGATGATGCTTTGTGCTGCAGACTGCAGTAGATGGTTGTTGTTTAAGGTTTGCCTTTACACTTGTGGACGAGGAGTATGTTCAAGGTGTTGGCAGGTTTGTGTGGTAGCATTTGTTGAAATTGATTCTAAATCATTAAACGTTTCCCAACTTGATGATGTCTGCCTGAGGCCGAGGAGAGGAGGTCTGTGTAGATTCCTCCGATGATTTCTGTTATTGATCGAGGTGTGAATTTTATGATGCTGGTGAAAGAGGAGTCTGGTTTCTCTCCTTCCAGTTGTTTGTCAAGAGGTTAGAGATGATGATGTGGTGCCTAATGTTCATCTCAAGTGGACAAGTAAGCTCCATCTGGAACACGTGTACATGGAGAAATGAGTGGTCGCCCGCACTAGGAAGGATGGGGTGTTGGTAGACATAAACAGGAGATATGATCTGGACCGCTCAATTGCTAGAGATATGTGGTGTAAGGTGAATCACATGTGGATTCCCGCCTTCCAAATGAATTTCATGGGGCCTTTCTTTTTCAAATAAAGCTGGGGCTCTGGACAAGTGGCACAGAGAGATTTACCATACTGAGCAATACATCAGTTCACCTTTTACATCTACTGATAGATACCACGACTCGTGTCCATAGGGGTACGACCTCTAGAAGTGCGGGCTATGTTACTCAGCGGTGGTCTCACATTTCTGTCTGATGAAAGATTGTAAGACATCTGGACCGTCTACAGGTCAGATTCTCTGGGGATGAGGTGAAGTCGTCAAGGGCGTTCGTTACACATGTCCAACCGAGAACATGTGGAAGAGAATGAAAGGGTGTCATGCTCTCAGATAACTGAAGGGATTTACATAAGAAAGCCAAAGGGTCAGAATGCAAATAGTTTTTTCAAGAAGGGCATTTGGGCATTACTGGTAAGGGCAAGGGTATAATTCAATCAGATGATAAAGTTACATTTCTTCCTCAACCATTCCACTTAAATTTTTTTGGGTGATTCACACCTATTGGAGATTTCTCTGGCAAGGATAAAGAAGAGGATTAGGGATATCAGAGATGGCTCTACAGGAACTCACCCTTCTTCGATGGGAGACCAATGGGATCCTGATGCTGATTCCATTGAAACATTCCCAGGTGCTTTTGATACACTATGGTGGGTTGTGCATGAGTGTGCAAAAATGTCTTACTCAGAGGCCAGAGCTTCTGAAATTCAGAATGACAAGATCAATCTCTCTTAATACTCTTTCTACCAAATTCATGGTAATCTTTCCCCTCTTATTGTGGTTTGTGATAATTGAGGGTTTCAAGGCAAAATAGAGAGGGTTTAGGTTTAGGGTACATATTGATTCAGCAACACACATAAAAGACTGAAAAGTCTTTTGTAATCAGGGTTGTTTTCTCCACTGCATCTTAAAAGATATGAATGCCCCTTAATTTATGAAGTTTCAACTTCTAATTTGATTAAAACTTGACTTATAATACTCTTAAACTTAAAACAAACATTAGGAAGACCCTTCTAAGGACATTTTTACCCTGATTTAGAGATTACTCATAACACTAAAGCATGTAAAAATAAACAGGGTGTGAATAACTCATGAACGGTAACTGTGAAGAGTGTCTCCATATCAGACTTTTTTAGGTTGCCGTGTCCGACACCTCGTATCTGTGTTGGACACCAACACCCGTGTCAGTGTTGTTATTACATAGCTTCCAACATGTTTTCTTATGTAGATATTTGGCCAAAGGAAGTTATCCAGCAGACTTGGTTAGCGTTATTTCTGCTTTATTCAATAGGGAAATTCTATTTGCACCCTTTCTCTCTCTTTCTCCCTCTCCACCTCTCTCTCTCCACTTCTGTCTGTGTGTGTGTGTGTGTGTGTTTTAAGCCCCACGGTAGTGTAGTACCGTGGGGACTGTGTAGCCCACGGCACTGCACTACCGTGGGGCCTATTAAAAAATTTATACAGAGAGAGACAGAGAGGGAGAGGGAGAGGGAGAGAGAGGTGGAGAGGGAGAGATAGAGAGGTGGAGAGAGAGAGAGAGAGAGAGAGAGACAGATTTGGAGAGGGAGAAGTAGAGAGAGAGGTGGAGAGGGAGAGAGGTGAGAGAGAGAGAGAGGGGGGGAGGGAGAGACGAAGAGGGATGGGGGTGCTTTGAGTTTTTTTTTTTTTTTTTTCAATTTTTGGTCGAGGTGCTTTTGGAATTTCTGGGGTGCAAATGGAATTTCCCGCTTGAGACCGTGAATGAATGAAGGAGATGTTCTCTTATGTTACCTTCAACATAGTATTTGTCATATATGCTTGGGTATTTATTAAGAAATGTACTCTTTGGTGCAACATATAATGCTCTACACTTTCTTAATTGTTCACAGGCAAAATCACCTGTCAGAACTTTAGATGAACTTAATGTTTTTGAGGTAGTTTCAACTCCGTACTTTCCATCGAGAGTGGAGAGTGGACAAACTAATTCGCTGGAGCAAGATCCGCTTGCATTCTCCAGCACGCCAGGGTTTGAGCTGCCCGTTAATAATTCAATTTCCAATTATGAGAGAATCGGATGCTCCAGTGATATAGGTGGTCAAGAATTTGGACAACGGAGAAGACATCGTTGCTATGTGATAACAACACGGGCACGCGCTTTTCTTTACCACCAGGTTAGTTTTGGGCTCTTTCCAGCACTATTTCATTTGTCTATGATTGTTTTCTTCAATCTATGATAGTTAATGAGGAGCTATTTCATTTAGTTAAGCATTTTAGATACTTTTAGACTATGTTGCATTGATACGGATATGGGTGTCGGAGTCCAACATGGATGTGGAGTGTCTGATTCGGTGAATCTTAAAAAATAAGATTTGGGGACTCAACATCATGTTTTAAATAGTGAAACAAAGTAATTGTTTTTTGATGTAATAAAAAGTATAATAGTGGATAATGTGATAGGATATCTTATGATTTGTTTCATATACTTGTAGACATGAGAGTACATATATGATATATGTTTGTGAAAACTTTAATCCTAATAGGTAGAGCTCATAACCTATGCCAAATGTCAGTTTGTATCTTGCAAGAAAGGAAAGAAAAAATAAGGCAATTTGGAAATGTCGCACCAAATTTTGTGTTATGTCGGACTTCGAAATGTGTCCAACACGGGTACCTCGCCTGTTTAGAGGAATCCATGCAACATAGCTTTTAGATAAGTATCACTTTCTTGACGTTAAAACTGTTGAGATTGTTGGTTTTCTCTCATATAAGATACTGAAGGCCTTGGATACTTTTTCAGTGTTCTTTTGATTATATCCTGTGTTATCTTGTGGTTTGGATGTCTGCTTTAATGTCAAAGGTCTTTTATCTGATGCATTCTCGGCCTTCTTGCATCAGTAACTAAATACATGATACCAGGATGAATCATTACTATTACCAAGGAAATAAATTTCCCGAAATTAACGAAATATTTCGCGAAATATTTCCATTTTCTAGGTTACCGACAGGAAAGAATACATACACGAAATGTTTCCATACGTGTCGAAATATTTCGTGTTAACAGTAAATTTCGGTCAATTGACGGTGTAAATATGTATTCGACATCAATAGAAACATTTCGATCGAAGGTAGGAAATGTCCCATTTGAGCACCACAAATCTCATATTTGATCATTTAACCCCTTTCCATATATATATATATAGAAGACCAATCCATTATAGACCGCTATGGTTATTCATTTCCACACTACATATGGTTGTATATTATGGTTTGATAGTTTATGAGTGTTTTTAGGGTTGTTTTTATCATTTCCCATACTTTCCAGAAACATTTCTATAATATTTCCATCATTTCCGCATTATTTCCATCATTTCAACGAAAATGTATTATTTCCACACTGGTCGAAATATTTCCACGAAATATTTCCATTTCCGGGCTGGTCGAAATAAACCTCGAAACCGAAATTTATTTCCTTGACTATTACTGTTCTTGTTCAAGATTAGTCACATTCTCCATTGGCATAGCAAAATTTGCATACATGCATACACACATGTCTAGGTGGCATATGTTTGATGCACATGAAGTTTCCTATGCTTGAAATCAAGATCAAATGCTCTCTGGGTCATATATTTTGAAGTTGTTCTTCGGTAAAAACCATTTTTCTCTGTAATTTTGTGTTTGTTTTATACTTTTTTTTTTTTGATAAGTGAAAATTATATTAAAAGGCCGAAGCCAAAAGAAACAACCTACCCGGGAGAGGCAGGTCGAGATGACCTACACAAAGCCCCGGCTAGACCACAAAACAAACAAAACCCTTAATTCCCTTCCCTAGAGCAAATGCTCTCCCAGCAGAACACAAAGTCTTCAAAGAATAAACCCCTGCACTCCGAGACCGTCTTCGACCATAAAAACATCAGCCCTTTAATGTTTAGGATTACATCATGCACTTCCAATTCTTTATCTTCAAAAACCTTCTGATTCCTTTCCCTCCAAATGCCCCAAATGATCGCTAGAGGTGTCATTTTCCAAAGCACATTCCCTTTGGCTGAGAATGCTTTAGATTTCCAACTCGTGAAAAGAGCCATAAGAGAAGCCGGCATAGCCCAACGCACCCCGAAGTCGGGCAGGAAAGCATTCCAGATCTTAGTTGCCATCTCACAATGGAGAAGAAGATGGTCGACAGATTCTCCTTTAGATTTGCACATCCAGCAATAATGGACCAAGTTAAAGCCTCTAGCCATCAAATGATCAGTGGTTAAGATCTTGTCCAGAGAAGCTTCCTAGGCAAAAAAAGATACTTTAGAGGGTATCTTGGTTTTCCAAACCGATGACATCGGAAAAGGAGAAGTAAGGCCTTCGGGGCTGTGAAGATACATATAAAAGGACTTCACTGTGAAAACCTTCCCTTTGTTCCAGGACCAAACTCTTTTATCTTGCGCCAGCAGTCTAAGGGTGACCTCCTGCAATCTCGACATAAGGCTGGAAAACGGGTCAATCTCCCAGTCATTCAAATTCCTTCTGAAACCCAAGTTCCACCCTCCTGTTTTCCCCTCATTCCTGTAGCAAGCCTTAATCGACCCACTTTTCCTCCAAAATAGAGTACAACTCCGGGTAATCCTCCCTTAGCGGCTTATCTCCACACCAGGTATCGTCCCTGAAACTGATTCTATCACTAGCTCCTACCTCGAACTTGATCCCTTTGTCAAAATCCTTTTCACCTTCAAGATGCCTCTCCATAAGCTACACCCATAGGGATTTCTGACTTGGAGGCTTTTCCAAGAATAGATAGAAACCCCGTATTTGGCCGCCATAACGATCCTCCACAAGCTAGAGATCTCCTCCCCAAATCTCCATAGCCACTTACCCAAGAGAGCATAGTTCATGGACTTAAGATTCTTGATCCCCAGACCACCGATAGCCTTTTCTGAACACACCCTGTCCCACCTAACCAGATGAATCTTGTGATAGTCAGAGCTCCCATCCCACAAGAAATCTCTCATAATCCTATCCAAAGTGATAAACATGCTGTTCGGCATCAGGAAAAGGGACATATAGTATATGGGTAAACTTGAGAGAGAACTATTAATCAACACCAATTTGCACCCTTTCGACAAGTATCTGGCCTTCCAGCTTGCAAGTCTCCTGCCAAAACTGTCTATGACCGGCTTCCAAAGCTCCTTGGATCTGTATGCTGCCCCCAAAGGAAGGCCAAGATAAGTGGTGGGGAATTTGTCGATGCTGCAGTTCAGAACATTAGCCAGGCTCTCCAGATTTTCTACCTCCCCCACCCCGAACAATTTACTTTTCTTGAGATTGACCTGAAGACCCGATACCGCCTCAAAACAGAAAAGGATTCCTCTGAGAAATCTCAACTGCGATAAATCAGGATCGAGAAAGACGAGAATATCATCGGCAAACTGGAGATGAGAGATGATGGGGGTCCCCACGGCTGCTTCAAACCCCTCCAACTCTCTCAAGGAGACTGCTTTAGATATCATACGCCTCAACGCCTCCGCAACCACAATGAACAAAAAGGGGGATAAGGGATCGCCTTGGCGCAAACCCCTTGAACTCTTGAAATAGCCGGCTGGAGACCTATTAACAAGGATAGAGAAAGAAGTCGACGATATGCACTTCCAAATCCACTTTCTCCATCTGAATCCAAAACCCATTCTACCAAGAAGATATTCAAGAAATCCCCAATTGACATGGTCATACGCCTTCTCCATGTCAATCTTACATACAATCCCAGGTTGGCCCGCCTTGATTCTAGAGTCAATACATTCGTTGGCTATCAGAACTCCGTCCAGAATTTGGCGCCCTCTCACAAACGCCCATTGGTTAGGCGAAATCACTGAGGATAGGGCTTCTCTAAATCTCATGGCAAGAACCTTGGCTAATATTTTATAGGCACTGCCAACCAAACTAATGGGGCGATACTCCGAAATATCCTCTGCTCCTGTCACTTTAGGAATCATGGCGATGAAGGTGCTATTAGAAGGAAAGTCCAAGAAACCTTCTTCCTGAAATTCCCCCACCATCTTCATGAAATTAGTGCCAACGATCTCCTAGCACTGTTTATAAAAGGCAATAGTGAAACCATCGGGCCCAGGCGCCTTGTCATGGGCCAACAAGGATAAAACATTCATCACTTCCTCCTCCGAGATAGGTCTTTCCAATCGATCTCTGTCCTCCATGCTTATCTGGTCAAATTGGAGGCCCTCCAAAAGAGGCCGATAGGTGGCTGGCTCAGTGTATATGTCGGAGTAGAACTCGACAACTCCCTGTCTGATGCTCTCTTCTCCATCCTTGATGTCACCTTTGACCTGAAGACGTGACATGAAATTTCTCCTCCTGTTGGCATTTGCCACCTTATGAAAGAACTTAGTATTCTGGTCACCCTCCTTTAGCCACTTGACCCTAGACTTCTGTTTCCAGCTGATCTCTTCCATCTTCACCAATTGTTGATATTCCCCCTTCAAATTAGTTCTCTCCATCTGCTCTTCCATCGATAGGCAGGTACCTTCCTCTTTCTTATCTATTAGAGCAATCTTTTCTAGCACTAAGCCGATCTTGTGGTCCACACGGCCAAACACCTCCCGGTTCCAAATTTTGATTTTGTCTTTAAGGGCCTTTAGTTTGCACCGGAAAGATTTCCCCGCCTTCCCTTCAAAGGAAAAAGGAGTTCCACCACTCTCCCACCTTGGCCTTGAACTGGGGGTTATTCAGCCGCATGTTCTTAAACCGAAAAGGGATCGGTCTAAACCTGAAGCCCCCACACCTTAGCAACAGAGGGGTATGATCAGATGTCGGTCTCGGGATCGCTACCAGAGAAGCCTCCTGAAAGTGATCTTCCCATTCCGGAGACACCAGAAACCTATCCAATTTGCATAGAGTGGGGCAGACTTGATTATTGGACGACGTAAATTTGGCTCCTCCCATAGGCAACTCCCTGAGGGCATTCCTTTTGATAAAGTCTCCGAAATCTCTCAGCATTTGGTATATCTCCCTCCCTTGTTCTTCTCATGCGGTAACCTGACGACATTAAAGTCTCCGCCTAAACACCACGGATCATCCCAAAGCCTTGCTATGTCTTCCAACTCCTCCCAAAATTGGTCTCGACTACTGCTATTAGAAGGACCATAAACTCCTGTGAGGATCCACCATAACTGCTCACCCACGCATCTACATCTCAAAGAAACCGAGAAGGCTCCGATAAGAGTCTCTTCCACCTCAAGACATCTCCTGTCCCAGACAATAATAATGCCTTCCGAGGTTCCCACAGCTGGCTGAGCCTGCCACCCATAATCCCCCATACCACAGATGTCCTTGATATCACTATCCTCAACCTTCTCCAGCTTTGATTCTTGAATGATAATAACCTTAGCTCCCCATCTTTTGAACAGACTTTTGGCAACAATTCTTCTTTCTCTATTCCCCAGCCCTCGAACATTCCATGACATAATATTCAGCTTCATTTGGTAACTTTATGCTTCCTCCCACTATGTCGAGTACTGTAAACTATAGGTTCTCTAGAGTTGAAGGGGTACGCCAAGCTTTTCATCTCGCGAGGCATTTTGCTAGGCTTCACCAAAGGCCCCTTCCCTACTCTCTACTCCTTCATCCCCTGATTTAGCCTTAGTCGGATTCTCTCCACTTGTCCCTTTCCCCACGTTCGGCTCTTCTACTGTGGTAACACTGTGGTCTGCCTCTGACAACAAAAATTTGTCTGTAATCGGTGTATTACTCGACTCCATAGTAACCCCCATGATAGATAATAGAAGACTTTTCACCTCTTCTTCGTGGCCTTCAAAGGATAAGCCCACGATTTCCCCAAGGATAGGATATTACGGTTGAACCAAGAATTAAGGTCGAAATCCAAGTGGTTATTCGATGCAATGGGTCTCGTGATCACTTTATTTCCAAAAGATTTGAGCAACAATCTCAAACCCCCCTGTTCCCCCACCGGAATGACCTGAGCCTGGATCGAATTCGATAATCCGTCTGACAGTGAACCCCCTGGATCTGAATTTGCCTGATTTCGACTCTCCTTAATCGTTACAGACTCCCTAATGTTTAAAATCTAGTTGCATTCCTTGTCGGTTTGGTCACAGAGCACTGACCTATCCTGGTTTCCATTCCCTGTTCTCTCCCCGCCCTTCTCCGGTCTAAGGATACTGCTAGATCCTTTCTCCCAAAACCCAAATCGCGAACTATCCTGAAATTGGGCAGGCGAAACCGAAGAAATCCCAGACGAGATAGGAGGGGGGATAGGAGTTATTAAGGCAGGCTTCTTACCTTTATCCTTCATCGCGATCCTTACAGCAGCATCGGAGGGATTTCCCCTTGTATTACCAGGTAAATTGCGGGGAGGATGGGGAGCAGACGAAGCTTTACGGTTTGCTGGAGAGATACATGTCGACGATACTGCTGAGTTAGTCGGTGTGTACTTAATGAAGTGCTGAGAAGGCGTACGACCCGACGACCCGGCTCCATTAACCCGTTTCCTACAGTATTTCCTTTTTCCTCTCACTTGGACCGCCCGAACTCGAAACCGATGCGGGCCCACACTGCCTCTCCTCCTGTGTGTCACTCTCTGCTCCGTTTGATGGCTCCTCCACGTGTAAGGATAGGATGTATTCCCGCTCGTAGTGTCCAAGGTCCTCCCAGCGATAAGGGTTTTGAAACTCAAATTTTCGGTCTTCCCCCTACCCTCTGACTTAGACCTGGCAAGAGCAGGTCTAAAGCTCTCCCTCATTGGTTCTTTACCTCTTCCCCCTACGGCTCCTTAGGGTGTACGATCTTGCTCTCCGGCGAGTTCCTGTTGGGAGGTTCCTCCGCTTTCGACGGCGCTTTCCCTCTACCATGAACTCCGACCTCCCATCTACAGCTAGGGTTCCATCTTTGTGGATTCGAGAGATAGTCCCAATCTCTTTCCCGCGGCCAGACGGTAGGCTTATCTCTCTCAAGGAGGATGTGAAGACTAACAGTGTACTCTGTATCGACGTCGTAGATCACGGTGGTCCTCGGAATCTTCTCTGCCTTGTTGTCGACCTTCAACCGGAGAGCACTATAGTCTGTGCCATTAGAAGAAGCGAGGTCCACCTCCACCAGTCCTCCCAGCCTCCCTCCTATGTGTTCGAAGCTCTGTTGGTTCCACAGGTGAAAAGGTAGCCCTTGGACTAAGATCCAAACCGGCGATGATAGCCATTTCATCTCTATGGAGTTGAAAGATGGCCACCATCTACTCAGGTAAATGATGTTTTGGCCCACCCTGATCGACACCAGATCGCACAGAAAAGCTAAAGTTTCCCGATCTTCCACGAAGAGAAGTCTACTCTTTTCTCCGCACGGGATGAGGAAGAAGAGGTTTGTAGCTCCTGTAATCCAAGTCAGAGCAACTGCAATATCCTCCCAATTGGAATCTCTAGCTGAGGACTCGCAGATTAAAGCATGGGACCATCTTTCCTTAGTCCACCTGTCGTTACTAGCCGTGGATATGCATAAGAGTGACGATTCCTTGAAAGGCTTCTCCGTTTGGATTGGTTGTTTGCCCCCTCGATTCCCCTCTGGATGTGAGGTCTTCAAGAACTCCGGTCGAGCATCTGGGAGGTGAAGAATAATGGATAGGCATTCCAGCACCAACTTCCAACCTGTGCGTTTAGAACCCTCTGGAAAGCAAAGAACCAAATTCCTTCCTCTTGTTGTGAACTCTGCCAGGTGGATAAATTTGCCTCTCCCATTTTTCCTACCTTCAGCGATGAAAGACTTGCTGTTGATCACCTTCTTCCTCCATATGTATTGCGACGGCTCAGCTGCAATCGCCTCCTTGAACAGGTTCACCAACCAGTACCCAAGCTCGACTGGCACATCTACCTCTTTCACCCATTTTTTGCCTTCTTCCCTTATGCGAATCAAAGAGCTTTTCCTTTTACTGATCAGGGCAAACTCAAAAGCTTTCGCCTCCACCTTTACCTTCATCGTCTCCAATGATCTCACAAAGGTTACTTGAACAAGCGAGATAACCAAGGACAATACCCCACGAATCCTTTTCAATTGTGTGCACATATAAGGTGTAGCTACAGGTGTTAAGTTCGCTTGAACCCAATTCCATACCAACCGTCATACATACTTGTTTGTTTTATACATTTAACTACATTAGTATTACAAATGTGTAAATACATCAGATCTCCAAATGTATCTAAGTTGGTGAATTTTAAGTTTTAACCAAACTGCTCCATGTCAATTTAAACATTCTCGAATTAATCTCAAATGTTAATAGAGTGAAGCTTAGGGCCAAAGTTTAGTGCCCTGATTGCAGCACAAATTTGGGACTGTTTGTGTTTTTTTTATTGATAAATAAGTATGTATGAATATATTAAAAGGAGAAGAGCCGGGGAATTAAAAACCCTCTACATACATGATCTACAAGAGAGGTTAGTTGAATTAGAGGATTGGTGTTAGGGTTAGGTTTCGAGAATAGAGAAGAGAAAGGATGTCTATTGTGCTTATTCACAATGACCCCATAAATCTTATTTATATAAAGGGTTACATAAAAAGGACAAGTATACCCCTCATAAGAGGTATTTACAGAACTACCCTTATACGTATTTCTACGTATCTGATAACAAGGTTCAATAGCCAAAAACAAAATGGCCCTTATAAAGAAGCTAATTACAAACGATTGATTCCCAACTAGAATGAAACTCCCCAAAAGAAACTCCCTGGAATTCCTTTAGAGGACGCCCATTTGTTTTTAAGAAGAAGTGTTATATTAGAAGAAAAGGGGACGAGGCCCCACTGTACATGGAAAACAAAGATGAGATAAAGGTATGGAAGACCCTTACCAACAAACACAAACGAACAAACCTCAAGCTTTGAGAGCTAAGAGGTATTTACAGAACTACCCCTATACGTATTTCTACGTATCTGATAACACTCCCCCTCAAGTTGGTGCATAGATATCTTTCATGCCCAACTTGCATAAACATCTATGAAGTTGCCAACTGGGAACTCCTTTGGTGTAGACATCTGCTACTTGCTCATCTGTCTTCACTAAGGGGGTACAAACCTCCCCAGATACAATCTTCTCCCGAATGAAGTGGCGATCCACTTCAATGTGCTTGGCCCGATCATGTTGCACTGGATTGTGAGCAATGCTGATAGCCGCCTTGTTGTCACAGTACAAGCTCATGGGTCCCAAGACTGGAAAGCCAAGTTCAGCTACCAACATCTTCAGCCAGAGTATCTCACACAAGCCACGGGCCATTGCCCTAAATTCTGCCTCTGCACTGGATCTGGCAACTACTGGTTGCTTCTTGCTCTTCCAGGTAACTAGATTGCCTCCCACAAAGGTGCAATAGCCTGAGGTAGATCTCTTGTCATCTTTGGCACCAGCCCAGTCTGCATCAGTATATGACTACTTTCATGTGGCCATTCATCTGAAAAAGGAGGCCTCGGCCAGGGGCAGACTTGAGGTATCTCAATATCCTATGAGTTGCCTCTAAGTGAATCTCCCTAGGAGAATGCATATACTGACTAATGACATTGACTGCATAGGCAATATCTGGACGGGTCAAGGAGACATAGATCAACCTTCTAACCAATCTCCGGAAGCTCCCCACATCCCGTAAAGGTATACTGCTCGAGTCAGCCAGCTGGTGATTCTGCTCTATGGGGGTCTCCACTGGCTTAGCTCCCAGCTTGCCAGAGTCCTTCAATAGATCTAGGCCGTACTTCCTTTGTGAGATGAAGATTTCTTGGCTGGATCTTGTAACTTTTATGCCAAGAAAGTATTTGAGTCCCAGATCTTTGGTCTCAAACTCGCCTGCTAGATGATCCTTTAGCTTTATCACCTCCTCTGCATCATTCCCTGTCAGAATGATATCGTCAACATAGACGATGAGGGCCGTAGTACTCTTCTCTAGGTGCTTCACAAATAGGGTGTGATCGGCTTGGCTTTGAGTATATCCCAGCTTCTTCACTGCTAGGGTGAACCTCTCAAACCAAACTCTGGGGGATTGCTTAAGCCCATAGAGGGCATTCCTCAGACGACACACCTTGCTGCTGTCCCTTGGGGGAGTGAACCCTGGAGGAGGTACCATATAGACCTCTTCATGCAGATCACCATGAAGGAACGCATTCTTCACATCCAGCTGATGCAAAGGCCATGCTTGGTTTGCTGCTACAGACAACAAAACCCTGATGGAGTTCATCTTTGCCACAGGTGCAAAGGTCTCAACATAGTCAATCCCGTAGGTCTGAGTGTACCCTTGGTAACCAGTCTGGCCTTGTACTTCTCTACTGACCCATCGGCCTTGTACTTCACTATGAACACCCATCTGCATCCAACCGGCTTCTTGCCTCTTGGCAAGTCAACAAGCTCCCAAGTTTTGTTCTTATCTAGCGCCTTCATTTCTTCTAACATAACAGCTTTCCATCTAGGGTGTGCTAACCCTTCTGCCACGGAAGAGGGAGTGGGAATGGTGGAAACTAATGTGATAAGGGCTCTGTAGGAAGGTGACAAGGCATCGTAGGAAACAAAGTTGCTCAAAGGATGTTGAGTACAACTTTTGATGCCTTTTCTAATAGCAATAGGAAGATCAGAATCATCAGTAGACAAGGGAATGACAGGTATAGGGAGAGATGGAGGATTACCTGGATCCGAGGAAGGAACCACTGGTCCTGGATCAGCTGTGACTGTTGCCCTTCTGCTATAGACTTTGTGCTCCTTCTGAGCTCCAGGAGCACTATCAATCACACTAGTAGTATGAGTGGGTGGAGGCCTCTCAAACTCTAGAGGAGGAGATAGGGATATAGCAGGAAGAGGAACATTCCACCTCTCTTCATTACTGCTCTCCTCTGAAGAGAGGTGGGAGAGAAAAAAGAAATCTCCTCATCGAAGGTGACATCCGTGCATACAAACTTCTTCCCAGAGGAGGGATGGTAACACTTGTACCCTTTATGGGTAGAGGAGTAATCGAGAAAGACGCACTTGAGTGCTTTGAGATCTAGTTTTGTGCGATGAGGACCAAGGATATGCACATAACATATACACCCAAAGATACGAGGAGGAACAGAGAAAAGAGGAGAATCAGGGGAAAGAACTTGAAGAGGAGATTTAAAATTGAGAACATGAGAGGGTATTCTGTTACTCAAGTAGGCAGCCGTTAACACAGCATCTGACCAATAGGTCTTGAGGACATGAAAGCCAATCAAAAGAGATCTAGCTATCTCAGTCAAATGTCGCATTTTTCTCTCAACTACACTATTCTGTTGAGGGGTGTAGCTACAAGAATTTTGATGACAAATCCTAGGGTCAAGAAGGTAGTGTTGAAGGCCCCCAAACATATATTCTCCACCCTAGTCAGTACGAAGAACCTTGATGGAGATACCATACTGGGTTTGGATCATCTTATGAAAACCCTGAAAGATGGAATGAGCTTCATCCTTGGTTTTCATGAGATAAACCCATGCACACCTAGTATGATCATCAACAAAGGAAATGAAGTAGCGGAAGCCAGAGATAGAAGTAGTTGGCGAAGGTCCCCATACATCAGAATGCACAATGTCAAAATAAGTAGAACTTCTATTACCTCTGGAGGGATAATTTGATCTACAATGCTTGGAGAGCTCACATGTCTCACAGTGTAAAGCAGAAAAAGAAACAGAAGTAAAACTAGGAAATAAAAGTTTCAAATACTGAAAAGAGACATGCCCCAGACGAGCATGCTAGTTCAAAACAACATTTATCCTACTACTACTACCACTAGCAGAAGATTGTAGTGCTGTGGGCTCAGGAAGGTGTCCATCCAGAAGGTAGAGGCCATTAGCTTCATGTCTAGTGCCAATCGTCCTCCTCGTCTCTAGGTCCTGAAAGACACAAGAAGTAGGGGAAAAAGTGACACTGCAGTTTAGGGTTTTAGTCAAAGCACTAACAGAAAGTAGGTTAGAAGTAAATCTGGGAACATGCAATACAGATGAAAGAAGCAATTGGGGAGAGGGAAGGATATTCATTTTTCCAGACACAGAAGATAAGGTGCTGTCAGCTGTCTTCACCTTATCACGGCCAGAACAGATGGAATAAGTGGAAAATAAAGAAGACAAGCCCGTCATGTGTTCCGAAGCCCCTGAATCAATGATCCAAGTGGGGCTGGATGATGGGAGAGACACATGATGGACAGGTCTAGTGTTACCTGATTGGGCAAAAGAGGTGGATGATGTGGCAGAAGGATCATCGAGCTGTTGAAGCAATCGTCGAAGACCTGCATACTCAGTGGCTGAAAAACCACTAGAAGGAGTTGAAGGAAGAGGACTCGCCAGAGACTGTCCTGGGGAAGGAGCAGAAGGATCCAAACTGGCTGTATGAGCACTAGAGGAGGCTGGCTGGCTAGGGTGCCCATGTAGCTTCCAACATTTTGCATGCACATGCCTTATCTTGCCACAGAAATCACATTTGGGCCTCTCTTTAGTCAAGGACTTCCCAGAAGAAGGTCCAGTAGGAGCATAGGATGGAGCTGAGACAGGAGTCTGATAAGGTGAGCCTCTTTGAGGCTGCTGTGACTAATAAGCAGGAGAGGCAGTTAGCGCTGATCGCTCTGGAATGAGATGCTCACTCCGAAGCGAGATCCGCCTACTCTCTTCACTATAAAGATAGGCGTACACTTCACTGAGAGAGGGAAGATCCACCCTGCTACTCAAGATCTGAACACGAGCTAGCTCATAAGAAGGATCGAGTCTAGCAAGAAAATCAGAGATCCGTCCCTTCTCTATATATCGACGAAAGGGGACAATCTCTGTGGGATTGAGAGGCTGATAGGAGTAATAATGATCAAGCTCCTGCCACAAGGTACGAAGAGCAGTGTAGTACTGAGAAAAAGACTTCTCCCCTTGTCGGAAGTGGGAGATAGTCTGTCGCAGCTGAAATGCTCGTCTAGCGTTCTGCTATTGTGAATAGGTCTTCTTAGTGATCTCCCAAACCTCTTGCGCTGTGCGCATGAATAAGAAACTCTCACTGTTATCAGGCTCCATAGAGTTGAGGAGCCATGACATGACAGTACGATCATCTGTCTGCCACTGTCGATAAGAGGGATCAGATCTGGGAGGCTCAACCGTATCTCTTGTAGTGTGGCCAAGTTTCCCACGGCCCCCAATGAATAACTGTGCAGCCTGAGCCCAGCGTAAGTAGTTCTTGCCATCTAACTTCACTAAGGTGATCTGCAAACTTGGGCTCTCATAGGCTAAGTGCTGCACTATAGGGCCTTCAACTCCACTGGAAGGAACTTCTGTGCTCACTTCTGACCCGGATGGGGAAACCAAGGAAGGTGGAGGAACCACGGGAGGTAGAGAATCTGCCATGGAGGATTTCGGAAAAAAAAAACAACTATATAGAGATGCTTATGATCAACCCGATTGCTGGAGAAGACTAAAAAATCAAACCGAGGGCCCGAAAACATCCGTATAAGTCCCAAAGAGCTATGGTAGTAGCAAATCCATGGATTGTTGCACCATAGAGCCAATATAAGCCATTAGAGATTGAGAAAGAACACCCAAAAAGCCAAAAAAGCACCAATCGATCGCCCAACAAACCCAAACAAGGGATAGGCAGTGAGATGAGGAGTAAAATGCCAAAAAAAGGAATAATCAACTGAATCAAGGGGAAAGGAGGGCTGCTAGGGTGAAATCGCAGCCCAATAAAGCTCCAAAAGTCGCCGGCAGTAAGTTAAGGGTGAAGAAATGTTCACCGAAGCTTCAATCCTTCATGGATCGATGCATAGGTGGATCCAATAGGTTCCTACAATAGTAGGGAGCCAAAACGAAGCAATAAACTCAGGCAAGAAGCCCCCATAAGATCAGATTTGTGACTGGTTCACAAAATCACAAAATATATTTTTCGGAGAAGAAATGCCTTAAGAGCATCCAAAAAAATTCAACAAATCCCAGAAAAATCACTAAAAACAGGAAAAATCGAGATCTACCAAGGGGGAGAGTTTTGTGAAAAACCTCGAAAAAAATTTCTATTGGCTGATGACGTCATCTTACGGCATGATGATGTCAATTGACTCCAGAACTCTGGCGATCTCCCTCCGGTTCTATTCCCGATGTAAACCAGTAAGAAATGGCTTTGATACCAAGTTGAATTAAAGGATTGGTGTTAGGGTTAGGTTTCGAGAATAGAGAAGAGAAAGGATGTCTATTGTGCTTATTCACAATGACCCCATAAATCTTATTTATATAAAGGGTTACATAAAAAGGACAAGTATACCCCTCATAAGAGGTATTTACAGAACTACCCTTATACGTATTTCTACGTATCTGATAACAAGGTTCAATAGCCAAAAACAAAATGGCCCTTATAAAGAAGCTAATTACAAACGATTGATTCCCAACTAGAATGAAACTCCCCAAAAGAAACTCCCTGGAATTCCTTTAGAGGACGCCCATTTGTTTTTAAGAAGAAGTGTTATATTAGAAGAAAAGGGGACGAGGCCCCACTGTACATGGAAAACAAAGATGAGATAAAGGTATGGAAGACCCTTACCAACAAACACAAACGAACAAACCTCAAGCTTTGAGAGCTAAGAGGGCCATACATAATTTGATCCCATCTAAATACAAAAACATTCAAAGTGAAAATCCTTAAATTCTATGAGAAGGGAGGACCATTGCTACATATGAGCTTTGACTTTAAATATCACCAGTTCAACTGGTTCCATCTTTTCTTCAAAGATACGACTGTTTCGTTCTCTCGAAATAACCCACCACAAAGAAAAAGGAAGAATGCCCCATAATATTCGGCCTCGCTTGTTGAAGGCTTTGAACTTTCAACTTTGTAGCAGGTCAATCACTATACTAGTCATTACCCAATTGGTGCTAAGGATGTAAAAGAGCGATTGCCAAATACCATTCATGAAGTTGCAATGCAGAAGTATGTGATCTACGGATTAGCCACTTGATTTGCAAAGATAGAGGTGATCTACAGATTCGCCACTTGATTTGAAAAGATAGGGGTGAATGGCAGATTCACTACTTGATTTGCAAAGATAGCGCATGTTCGAAATGATCTTCTTCCTGTTCATTAGATGGTCAATCGTTAATATTTTGTTCAGAGCTTCTGTTCCCCAAAAAAAGCTACCTTAGATGGAATGGGGCTGTCTCAGACCAACTTCGATAGGAAACATGTAATCCTGGTCTTGATCCTCACCTTGAGGAAAGATCGTACTGTGAATTAGCCCTTGATTCCCATTTCCAAATCCTTTTGTCTACTTTATCATTTGGTATCTCATCTCAAAAAAGTCTCTGGAAGAAATCAACCAGATCTTCAACCTCCCAATCATTAAAATTTCTCAACCCTGGGTCCCAAACAATGTTGTCTCCCCTGCTCTTGAAACAATCTCTAACAAGAGCACCTTTTGAATCAGACATAATATAAAAAGTCGGGAAGGAAGATTTCAATGCATCACTCACAGTCCACACGTCCTACCAAAACCTCACCCTATCTCCAAATGCACTGTAAACTTAAATCCGTTTTTGAGCTCAACTTATACCATAGAGATCCTTTCTAAACTCCGATACCATAAGACAGGGTAACCGAGTTGCTGTCCTGACTACAGGTCTCATACATCCGAACTTGCTTTCTAACATCTTTATCTAAAGACTATCCGACTCTTCCCACAAGCTCCAAAGTCACTTCCCTTATAGGGCTCTATTTGTCTCCCTAGGGGCTCTCAAACCAAGGCTACGTTCTTTGGCTAACACACCACCTCACAACTAACTAGATGATATTTTTGCATGTCCTCCATTCAATTCCAAGGAAAATCTCTTTGAATTTTTTCAAGCCTTTGGGCTATCGATACCAGAATGGAGTTAAGAGAATAAATATGTTGATAGGCTAGAGAGCATACTCTTAATGAAAGTGGCTTTTCCACCTTTAGATAAGTAGCCTTTCTTCCAAGAAGCGAGCTGCCTTTGAAATCTTTCAATTATTGGATCCCAAATGGCTTCGGACTTATAGCTAATCCCAAGAGGAAGAGTGAGATAAGAAGAAGGGAATCAATCAACCCTGCATCCCAAGCATCCAGCAAGCTCTCTTATGTTGGATTGGTTGTTCTTGAACTCGACATGGCTTTAAAACATCTCAAAATGCATTGCAAGTGAAAAAGGTGGATCTACTAGGCCTTACGAAAGAAAATTGGGTCGTTCGCAAATTGGAGATGAGAAACAGCCAGGCCAATCTCTCCCACCGAAACCATTGAACTTACCCTCTTTTGCATTTTTTATTACTCAACTCAATGCGTCTACCACTAAGATAAATAGGAGGGGGAAGAGAGGGTTCTCATGTCTAAAATCTCTTGAGCTTTTGAAAAAACCATTAGAAGAGCCATTGACAATAACCAAGAACTAAGCTGATGATACACAAGTCTGAATCCACTTCCTAACTTCAAAGCCCGATTTCCTAAGCATATACTCCAGAAAATCCTAGTTGACATGGTCATATACCTTTTTTTTTATATCGATTTAAAGAGAATTCTTAGATCCCTACTTTTAACACAAGAATCAAGGCACCCATAGCTATCAAGACACTATCGAGAATTTGATGCCCCTTAATGAAATCACCTTGGTAAGGAGAAATGATAGACTCAATAACCTCCTTAAACCTAGATGCAAGCACTTCAACAATTATTTAGGCACTTCCTATCAAACTTATCGGTATAAAATCTTTAAGGGATCCCATTCCACCTTTTTTTCGGATGAGTGCAATGCAAGTACAATTAGAGGCCTGATTATATGCGTTTTTCATTTCGATTATATAGAGAATTCCTAGATCCCCACTTTTAACATGAGAATCTAGACACTCATTAACTATTAAGACCCCATCGAGAATTTGACGTTCTTTAGCCAATGCACCTTGGTAAGGAGAAATAATGGACCCTTCTAACCTCCTTAAGACTAGATGCTAGCACTTGAGCAATTATTTTATAGGCACTTCCTATCAAACTTAGTGGTCTAAAATCTTTTAAGAGATTCCACTCCACTTCTTTTGGGATGCATGTAATGAAAGTACAACTAAAGTCCCAGTCTAAGGTCGCATCTTGAAAAAACATCAAGATCATCTCCATGAAGTCATTGCTAACAATTTTCCAACATATTTTGTAGAAAATACGGGGAAAAGCATCCGACTTGGGAGCACGATCTCTATTAAGGTCACATATGGCTTTCAAAACCTCCTCTTCATCAAACGGCCTTTCAAACCACTCCTTCTAGTGTCAAAATCAAGCCCATCCAAGGATGGTCTATATGTGAATTTTTTTGAATAAAATAGTATAAAAATCCACAACCACCTCCTTAACCCCCTCCTCTTCCTCTCAGTTTCGAGATTAAGTTGCATGTTTGCATCATAAATCTAGTGGAAAAATCTTGTGTTCTTATCCCATTCTTTAAGCCAACCTACCGTTGACTTTTGGTGCCGACTCGTCTCATTTATGTGGACAATCCTATGAATTTCCTTCTTTGCTTCCACCCATTTACTATGCTCTCTCAAGAAAATAGGACCTTTATCTTCTTTCTCGTTGTAGCAATCTTTTCCAAAATGCTGTTTTTTTTTAACTTCACCCGTCCTAGCACCTCCTAGTTTACCAACATACTCAAAAGACTTCCATGGTTCCACCATGAAGCTATCAACTCCTTTAAGTTCTGATCTTCAAACTACACATTCTTGAATTTGAAAGGAAAGGCCTGCCTGTTTACATCTCCCCAACCAAGTAATATTGGGGTATTGTCCAATGCTGGGCTCGGGATGCCTCCTGAATTGTCATGCCCCGAGTCCCACAACTAGGAACCCGAGTCATGAATCACACATCCTGAAGCCAACACATGAATTTGAGACGTGTACAGCTAACACAACTCTGGTACCACAACTATCACACCCCAAGTGATAACAAAACAATAATCAATATGTTTGATTTATAGTGGAAGCATAATCTATCCTTTAACATGCTGTACTATTAACAAGATGAATCAAAACCATTCATTCATTATAAAAAAGTGATTGTGTAGGAAGTATCCAAATAATACATATGTATATCTCATCCTAAAGGATCATCGTATTACATACATGTATAAGTAGGTTTGTAGTTGACAATATACAGGATATACAGAAGTACAAAAGAGATAGAGTGGCCATAATTAGTATAACTGAACACAAAGCTCCAAAAATACATACACACAATAAACACAACATCACCTACCAGTGTCGTCTCGACACAAATTGAGGCCTGAGGCGAAAACTCCATACAAGGCCTTTCTTTATATTTAATATGTTAATATATATGATATTAATTAAAAAAATTAAACTTTGCATTGTTGAAAATATTTATATAAAAATTATTCTTGATAATAATAAAAAAAATCCTCCCCCCCCACACGCGCGCGCACACACATACACAGTACTCTCGTGGTTCTACATAGATTTTTTTGGCCCCAATGACTGCGAGGATGTTCAGCCCACCTATTGGTGGATAACACACTAAAAATCAGCTTGATTGATGATTTCTAGCCATTGGATTTACCACCCAAAATACATGCTTGAATCCAACAGCTAGAATCATGTCCTAAAAAGTTCTAAAATCTATGGCTAGAGATAATCAATCAGGTTGATTTTTTGTTTGTATATTCCATAAGGGGTGGGCTAAAAATCCATTTAGTTAGTGGACCTGGGCCGGGGGCCTTCTCTCACCAAGGGGCCTTTGGCGACCGCTTTAATGGCCTTAAGGTAGAGCTGGCCTTGTCACCTACAATAACTCAGGTGATCGCATTGATAATCAAGATCTATGAGCCTCATCGCTCCAAGTCCAGTCAGTGTTGTCCTCTGTAAGGGGAAATGGAATGGGGTGAGCTTTTGGGGAAAAGCTTAATAAGTAATATTACGTTCCAACATGTCTAAAACGGAAATCATCTGATAAACCTGCGACCTACTAGGACCTCCTGCTCTGATATCAGTAGGTCGCGGGTTCAAGTCTTGGCAAAGTGCTAAGGGGGCGTGTTGTTGGAGTATGTTATGTGGTTGTGTGGCCAGCACTCTGCCTCTGTTAGACCTGTGGACCCTTTGATATACATCGTTACGCCTCCCTCTAACATCTTAAGCTTTTGGAGTAAAGTGGTTCTCAACATCATCTAGGTAGGTATTTAGTTCTTCTGACTAATTTCTTGGTTACCAGCTTCCTTATTATGTGATATTTGCATCATTTGCTATCTTGTTTCTTCATTTGTACATACTTTCTAGAATATGCCTGTTGAAAGCAAGTTGCATCTTTCTTTTGGTGGATTGATGTAGCATTCATATGATCGCAGTAGGCTTTGTTGAGGTGTGGTGGTCCTCAATGGCTTCGACATGTGCACTATAAACTGCAACGTCCAAGGAAATCAAAGATGTTATTAAAGAGGATACTTTTGATGATTTCCAAAATGAAAAAAGAGGAAAATCTTATTATTTAATGCATATAGCTATCCGAAGTACATTTACAGTTGTATAGGGTGTTTTGAGATTTTCTTCTTGTAGTTTTGAGTCTCCATGATCTATGCTCATAATTTCAATTGAATTTTTTACAGGTCAGGTTGCTTGTTGGCGTTTTAAAATCTGTTGGTACTGGGGATCTGACAACTAGCGATGGTGTGTTTTCCTCTCATAACTTTGTTCCTGTGCTCTTATTACATGTGAAAAAATATACTTTTTAAAATTTAGTAATTTGTTTCTTTGTGCTTGGTGGTACTTTTAATAATTCATTTCAGTTGAAAGAATTCTGAATGCAAAGACAGTGACTGCTGCAAGTCCCATGGCCCCTGCCTGTGGTCTCTACCTTGGAAATGTGAAATATGAGCTCCCTTGAGATCTTGATAGAGAATCACGGCTCATTCAGAAGCATGTCATGGACTAATTCAATAGGTGCCAGCCATCTTCTCTTCTATTTTTTATTGCATCACAAATTTTTCCTTGCCTTCTTCCTGGGAATTTGATTTAGTAGTAACGAGCACGTGATGCTATGTAACTGATCAAAATAAAGTGACGCAATGCAGAGAGGGATCAGGGATTTGACCCTTGCATAACAATAATAAAACTGTTGTAGTAAACAGCCTAAAGCATTCTAAGTAAGGATGCAACACACTCATTTGACACTCGGCTGGTGCAATCTTGTAGTATCAGCAGCAAGTTCAATGGGTATTTGTCTTGAATAGCAATTTAAATGATCAGATGTCGGACCTGATATCACAGTGGCTTAAGGAGATAGAGGTATGACGTTGAGATCGAAGCAACCATTGCTCAAGCCTCTGGCCCTTTCCAAGATTGATAAAAGAGAGGAGCTTAATCCTATTCCCTCCTAGGAAGGCCAAGGGTAGAAGCAGTGAGCCTAACGAAAAATCTGGACAGAGTTAAGTCACAAACAAGATGTTAAAGTTGTTGATTGGACGTTACTTGTTGTAATATGGAAAGTTAGTGGTGCAGCTTCTTGTTTTGTGGCATTCCCCGAAGAGCACGAGTTGCTTCTATCGAGATAACATCACACCGTAATGCGTTTTGATGCTCTGTCCTGATACTGAATTTAAGTTTGCATTCATCTAACCTTTAAACTTATTACCCCCTTTTAGTCAGTAACTTTGTAAGGCTCTGGATGTCTGACGGATAGTAAATTTAATTACATCTACTGTCACACCCCCAATTCCAATTTCCAAATTTCGAGGTGTGAAAACATGTGGGTACATTGAAATACATTGAAATTTATAAGCTTGGGGACAAAGGCATACTAACAAAATGATTTCATTATATTAACCAAACTGTCACATAAAAACTTTTCACATCTTATTATGATGAAATGGAGATGTGAATATTTATACCCTTAACTTACATACATCATACTAAGTACTAAAACAGACTGAGAGGCATGCAGGCCCGTACAAACACAAACATAAATTCTTCATCACTTGAGAATTACAACTTAACCTGCAAAATATCAATTGTGTAAGCTCTCAAAACTTAGCAAGTAACTAGCATATTCCACTAGAAATAAATAGCTATAAAATCTTCAATTGAAAATCTAAATGCGATGAATCAAATACATATAGTAATATACTTAAACAAAATCAATATTATGTAATCGATTCATTAAAATCATTGTAGATGTATTAAAATTGGACCATTGCATTGAAAGATCTTTGAAAATTTCAATTAATAAACAGTTGATCAAATTTAGTTGTAATCTTGTACTAATGCTTCGGTAAGTCATTGAGCCATTATACATAGTCATCAAAGATAATCTTGATCTCATTGGATATATCTGAAGGCCTCAACATTAAATCTTGAGTTGGTGCTTTGGTACACCATAATAGTTGCCTAAGACAATACTGTAGATGCATTCATAGGCTCAACAATTGATTGGTACTAGAGGTTTAGGGTCTTTCACCCAAAGGGCCTTTATGTCTCCTACTTAGGCCATAGGTACTACAATTGAATTAGGATCACCAAAATTGAAAACTATTAATTGCAGACTTAAAATCTGTTACGCACTGCAACTCGTACGCTAGAATATCTCTATCCGTGCACGAATCTCGAGGTGCGAGCTGGGAACAAATCCCAATACATCGTGAGATCCACAATATCAGCTTCATAAATGTAGATTAATATAAAAGCCAACTCAAAATATAATATTTGAAATAGAAATAAATAGGTCAAACTAAACCAAATATGGAAAAGAACTAAACTGGGTTTAAACAAGAACCCGAAATGACCAAAAAGCAACAACTCGTGAACCTCCCGTGAGGCCACTAACAAAAAATTATTCTGCTAATCCCCAACCTCCTAGCTGCTGCTAATAGATCAATCTAGGTCATGCAAAAAAGATATCGTATACAAAGGTGAGTCTATCAGACTCGTAAGCTAGACACTCACTAACCATGTGCACGTGCCATACTATTGTGTGTGCACTACGTCATACAACAATTAGCAAGATTGGTCACAGTTTTAGTATTGTCTCTGAACAATTCAATAATCAAATGTGTAAGTGTTCATACATTCATCTCATTCTATAGCCAAACTAATTATGCATGCAGATATAAGGAAACATACTCATCTCGATACATGATACACTACTAATACATTAATGTTAATTAATCCAATGTGCGGATAGTCACGTGATCATTGATGATTCAGGGTTTTGTACCGAAGGACTTCTCCTTGTACCCTACTTGTTTAATTTTTAGGGTCTAACATAACTACCCAAAGACCTACCCGGTGTGCTCGAACACAACCAACACATTGGATAAACCCTAGAATATATGTGTGCTTAACTTAATTCATAGATCATAATCTTTTTTCTTGTTACAACTCAAAACTCTAAAATAAAATTGAAAATATTTAAAAATTAATTATTGCAAAAATAATGAATTTCGAGAATTCTGTAATTCTTATTAAATTCTAAAAAAAATACGATCTCATTCTAGTATTTGAAACACACGATTTAAAAAAAAGAGCTAAAAAAATGTTAAGAAAAGAATTGGATGAACTTTCGACAAAAAATGTATTTTTAATAATGAGGAAATTAGTATTTCGAATTTTGGGAATTCTGTGGTTTCGATTAAATTCTAGAAAAATACTACCATATTCTACTCTTTGAAACACAATTTAAAAAAAAAATAAGAGCTCAAAAAGATTAAGAAACGAATGAGATAAAATTCTGACAAAAAATCATTCTTTAATAATTTCGTGAGAATTTAAAGAAAATTAAAGATTTTAGCATGTTTTTTTTTAAAATTTCTAGATGATTTCTTAAGGGTGGCGTTAAATGCATACTTTTTTTTTTTTTGTAATGACACACATCTTACTTGCACACAAAAAAAAAACCTAAATTGATGAAGAAGAACCACCACCACCACCGTCCTCTTCTTCACCACTGCCCACTGCTAGAACCGAGAGAGAGAGAGAGAGAGAGAGAAGAAGAAGAAGAAGAGGTGGCGGCCTGCCGCCCACCGTCCACTGCCCACTGCCCACCGCCCACATCCCCCCCTCTCTCTCTCTCTCTCGGTTCTGCGTTGCCGATCAGAACTGAGAGAGAGAGAGAGAGAGAGAGAGAGAGAGAGAGAGAGAGAGAGAGAGAGAGAGAGAGAGAGAGAGAGAGAGAGAGAGAGAGGCGTACCTGGACGGGCCTCCTCTTCTTCTTCTTTTTCTTCATCTTCTTCTTTCATCTGTTAGGGTTTCTTTCATCTGTTAGAATTTTTTTTCCTGTACATATTATTTGTACACACCATTTCACACAAAAGGTGTGTGCCATTATGAAAATGGTGTGTGCAAATAACACCACCCTATCTTAATAACAAAATAAGAGATTTAACACAATGGATTTACAAAAGATTTAACTTAAGAAATCAATCTAAACACAATTAATCAATCAGAATCTTAATTATGCCCATTTATAAAATAATACTTAGAATAACAATCAACATACAAAAATCTAAGGGATTAATAAGGTTTTCACTTGCGTATGATCGTTAATCCAAGGTACGGGAGAGAGTCATCAACAACCGGAGGGTTTTCCAAAATCTTTGGCTTCAAAGAGTGAAGATGAGAAGAAAAGAGAAATGGATTATGTTTTAGGATTTGTGAAAAGTAATTTTCGTCACTTTCACTTAGGCCTAAAAGGGAAAGGTCAAAAACCCTAATTTGAGTCCACTAATGGGCTAAAAATAGGCCCATGTGCATCAACTGAGCTCCAAATTAGACAATAAAAATGTCTAAAAGGTCACTAAAATGGCCATGAAAGCCCACCCAACAAACATGGTTCCAAACCAATAATAAATATGCATTAATACTAAATGTACATAATTAATTAATAATTAATATAATTAAAAAGCAATGTGTTACGAAATCATTAACATTGAAGACTATTAAACGCAGATAAGAAATCATTAACAATAAAAACCATTGAATTATATACATATAAGAATCAAATATTGAATTAGTAGACTTTTAAGTCGTTTAGTTTTAAATTACCAAAGATTTAGTGGGCGATCATCGATAGCATAAATAAACATGTGTTGGCTTGAAGCTTGTCCAAAATCTTTTTTAACAATTTAAAATTAAAGAAAAATAAATTCTTAAATCTCTACAGAAATCAAGCTCTAGAAAACAATAATAACACAAATTAAAACCATAAACAACCTGTACTAACGACCCTAAAATTAGGGTAACAAAAATATATATGAGTATCAAATACAAGGGTTATTTAAAATCAAGAGTCATTGAAAAACCTATGTAAAAATCAATATGTAACAAAAACATAACAACCATTGTAAGAATAGATTTAACTTGATATAAATATACACAAAAGGAGAGCAATATAAACACGATTCATAATTAAATTGAAAAGAAACAAGGTTAATATAAATCTAATATCTAGAAAAATTACACATAGTCACTTACCTATTTAATCACTGCAGCTTGAAAGATGAAACCTTAGAATACAAAATGGAATTCGAACAACAAGAGAAGAGCTCGAGAACTCAACCAACACGAGAAGAGTTGGAGAACTCGAACAACAACAAATTTAAAATTTGAAGTTGGTATTTAGTTACAATTATGTATGACAGAATTCAGAACTTAGTATAGCAGGGTTATGGTGAAAGAGGAAGTTAGGTAGACTCGTTTAGAAAAAGAATTAAAAACTCAAGATACTCATCTATTTATATTCACGTATATACTGTAATTATTAAAGTTCCCTTGATATTGATACAAGAGGACCTAGAGGGGGGAGGGGGGGGGGAGGGGGCGATATGTTTATTAAATTTTAGCCAAGTTTGTTATTAATATGCTTGAACCGATCAATCAATCAATGCAGTATAAGTAAATTGACAACAATCCACAACATAAGTATTTATAGTGGTTCGTTGAATCAACACCTACTCCACTTTCCAAATAGCTCCACTGAACTTTTATCACCTTTTTAATCCAATACCTAAGAAACCTTACAATATTGAATAGGGTAAAGAACCCGATCTCGATCGCAATAGATAATTAACGGAGTAAGGTCGCAACTCAGTCGAGACTTATCTTGACTCGAGCAAGATAACAAAATAAATGGTTATTATCAATATGTGGAGTACTTCTAAAGAGAATGCTCCCAATAAAGAAAGTTACCTCTCAACCAGTATTGAGCAGGAACGTAGTCTTGATGTTACTAAAGCTCAAGTGAAGCTGCAACTCAGAACCGCAGCACAAGCCAATCACCCGAATCGATTTGGAACCAAAGAACGCAGACCACTGAAGCCAATCTCCCACAAAGGACAGTATGAGAACCGCCGAAGCAAGCAAGCAAGCAAAGAGCAAATGGAGTAAGAACAATTCTCTTGGAGACGAAGAACTCAAGATAAGGTTGAGTGCAGTGGCGGAGTCAAGATTTTGGTCAAGGGTGGACATTCTCCTTAGTATAAAAGGATATTTTTGAAATATATAGGGTCAGGATTAGGATCAGGTACAACAATTTTCACAATAAATTTGACAACAAAAAAATGGCATGCGCCAATATATAGATTAAAAGTTTTGGAATTTGATGATTTTTGGCGTGGATGGTCTCAATGGTGAGGAGATCATTCTCACAAAAATTCAAATCATTCAGATATTCGTAGACTGGTTTAGAGGTTGAAGAATTACGTACTGTCAATTTTTACTGTTAACTTGAAAACCACATTTGATGGGATTAGAAAATTTCATAACGGACTGGTTTTTTGAAGGGGTGATCTATATGGTGAGGAGATCATCCTCACCAAAAATCAGCCTTTAATTCATCCTCTATGTCGGTACGATAAAATAGTTGTCAAATTTGTTGCGAAAATTGTTGCCCCCCCTCCTGACCCACATATGTATATATGATATTTTATTTGCACCCCACAAATTGCAAAAGCACATTGAGTAAAATCTACGGCTGACCGCCCACAATGACTGCATCCAACGACTGCATATAATAGGAGCCACGTGGCACAATTTTGGAGGACGCTAAATGTATGGATGTTTGGCCAATACATAGATGGGCGTTCAAATAAAAAATCAGCCTGATAAGTGATTTCTAATCGTTTGATTGGAGTCATTTTCATGGGTTGATTTTACCCGTAGGAATTTGAGCATTATTGACCATTATTTGGGTACAAGGATCCAAAGGTTTGAAATCACCAATCAAGTTGATTTTTGGTTGTAAGTTCATCTAGGTATTGACCAAACATCCATATGGTCAGTGTCCTCTAAAAGTGTGCCACGTGGCTCATATTGTGGGCGGTCATGGGGTAGTTGTCGAGGGTGGTGAGCGAAGTTTTACTTTCTGGTGCTTTCAAAGTTTGTCGGGTGCAAATGACTTTTTCCATATACATAGAGGGAGGGCAAAGTTTTACGATGTGCAAAATTAAAGGGTAGACTTTGTTTCAGGTGGGCAAAAGGGTAGACCGTAGACTTTGCTTTAGGGTGGACAAAAGGGTAGTTCTCGAATATAATTTTTTTTGGCCTTTAAACTTTCAAAGTTCAGGGCTCCCCTGGCTGAGTGAATTGGTGAGTATGAAGGTTAGGGGGAGGGGTATTTATAGTAGAAGGAGAGGGGAAGGGCGCGCTCGTAATTCGAGGAAACCCAAGGCCAGTCAACCGGCCTGACAGACCGGTCGACCTAGTCATTTCCCACCGTTGCCCTGTCTCCAAGTCCGGTCAATCTGTCTGCCAATTTGACATATTTGGGGGTCTTACCTATGTGGGTTTCTCATGATAGGTTGGGGGGACTCCAATTATGTCCAAGTGAACTTCTGAAGGTTTTTTTTCTAAGTCCACCATTCTTTAGTTCCTGCTGCGCATCAAGGATCGCCTCATCGTCCATCTCGAAATCATCGAGACACACTCTCCCAAGTCAACAGTAATTGACCAATAGAGATTACATAAATACCCATGGTTGTTCTGGAATTGACAACACAAGGAGTATACTTACTAACCCCCTTTTGTCAATTCCATGGCAAAATATACAATGGTTTTCCTCCTAACAATAAGCCTAATCCACCCAACATAAATAATTGTATCATGTTGCAGAGAGAGGCACTAATACATCTTTGTTTAAGTCCTGTCAATCACACAATAGACAAAGATGACAAATATGGATATAGATTTTACCCCCCCTCAGTATATGGTTAGTTGAAAGATTAAGTTTTTAGAAGTTATGGCTTACCATTGTCCCAAATCCCTCCCCCCCATTTTGTCAGAAATTGACAAAAGAGAGACAAGATCAAAAGATCAGGCATGAATACAAACCCTTAAGGACTTGTGCAAAAAATCAAAGTGCTGAGAGTTCAAAGGTTTAGTGAAAATATCGGCCAATTGATTTGCAATTGCAATATCTTCAAGATAATCTTATATTCTACTAATTCTCGAATAAAAAGATACCTAATATCAATATGCTTTGTGCGAGTGCAAAATTGGGTTTTTAGAGATGTTGATTACAGTATTATCACAGAATAAGTTCATGGTGTGTTGTGTGATGCCATAATCAAGAATCATTTGTTTTATCCATAACATTTAAGCACAACAACTACCAGCAGCAATATATCCAGTTTCAGCAGTAGATAAGGATATGGAATTTTGTTTTCTACTATGCCAAGAAACTAAACAATTTCCTATATAGAAACACCCTCCATTGGTGCTTTTTTTTATCATCGACATTACCTGCCCAATCCGCATTTGAGTACCCAACAATGACATTTTTTTGTGTCAAGTGGATATCAGAGGCCATATTCAATAGTCCCGTTTACATATCGTAAGATCCTTTAAAGTTTTAACTGTAGTTAGGTGAGATTCTTTGGGACATGACTGATAGTGAGCACAAGCTCTTATGTTGTAGGTTATGTCTGGTCAGCTCATAGTAAGGTATAAGAGAATCTATAAAGTTTTGTATCCACAGGTTTTCCGATTTCATTAGAGGTAAGTTTTACACTTGAGCTAATGAGGTTGTTAGTTGGTTTAACATTTTCCAAGTTGAATTTTTAAATTAATTCTTTAGAGTATTTAGATTGGGAGATAGAAATTCCAATTTTTAATTGTTTGATTTGAAGTCCTAAAAAGAAACTTAACTCACCTTCCAAACTTATTTCAAATTCAGATTTCACGATTTTAACGAATTCTAAGCCATGTTCTTCAATGGTAGAGCCAAACACTATGTCATCGACATAAATCTGAGTGATTAACATGGATTTTCCTTATTTATTGATTAAGAGGGTTTTATCAACATTTCTTCTAATGAAGTTGTTTTCTAATGGGAAAATGGTGAGTCTTTCGTACCGAGCTCTAGGGGCTTGTTTCAAACCATACTGAGCTTTCTTAAGCCTGAGCTCATGGCTTGGGAAGTTAGGGTTTTCAAAACCCTCAGGTTGTTCGACATATACTTCTTATTCAATGACTCCATTTAAAAAGACACTATTATCATCCATTTGAAATAATTTGAAGTTAAGGTGACAAGCTAAGGCTAGGAGTATTCTAATAGATTCTAGTCTAGCAATTGGGACTAAGGTTTGTTCAAAGTCCATCCCTTCTATTTGTGTGTATCATTTAGCTACCAACCTAGTTTTGTTTTTAATGATTATGCCATTTTCATCAAGTTTGTTTTTGAAAACCCATTTTGTACCAATTATGTTAATGTTTTTAGGTTTCCTAACTAAAGTCCAAACATCATTTCTTTTAAATTGGTTAAGTTCTTTTTGCATGACTTCAATCCAGTTATTATCTTTTAAGGCTTCATTTATCTTTAGGTTCAATTTTAGAGGTGAAACAAAGATGACTAGTAGGTTTTCTAGTTGATTTCTAGTTCTAACTCCAATGTCTAAGTTTCCTATGACTTTGGTGGTAGATTGATCTTTTAATCAAGGTTTAAAGGAGGCCGTTTTAATGGTTAAACGGACTAGGGGCGTTACCGTTTAAACAGCCGTTAAAATGGATTGAAACGGCCAGGGGCAAAAATGGAAAAGAATGGAATTAAACGGATTTTAACGATTTTAACGGAAAAAAATGGCGCTGAAATTCAAATTTTGAAATTTGAAAATTAAAAAAAAAAATGAAATTTAACCGATTTTAACGGATTTAACGGTCGTTTTTTTTCACAAAATTTTCATAATTAAATGGTTGTTTAAACGATTTTAACTGTCGTTAAAACAAAAAAATGGCCGTTTTTTTCAAAACCGATGAAACGTGTTTAAACGGTTTTAACGGAAACGGGCTTGGGGCGTTACCGTTTAAACGGCCGTTAAAACCGTCTAAACGGCCATTTTTAAAACAATGCTTTTAATAGCCTAGTTCCTCTTTTAGGTTCCTCAATCTTGATTTCTTCTATTTCTTTCTCACAATCTTGAATTTCATCTTCATCCTCAATGATAATAGGGTTTTGGTTTTCATCATCAATCACAATATTTATGGATTCTTCTACAGTTAGGGTTTTCCTATTGAAGACTCTATAGGCTCTACTCTTGGTAGAATATCATGAAAAGATTCTTTTATCACTCTTAGGTTCAAATTTTCCTAGGTTCTCTCTATCTCTAAGAATAAAGCACTCGTTTCCAAAGATTTTAAAATATTTCACATTAGGCTTAGTGCCATTCCATAATTCATAGGCAGTTTGAGAGGTTCCATACCTAAGGTAGACCCTATTGAAGTTTAGGTCGAGTTAACGGGTCTTTTATGGTTAACCGACCCAGTCTTTCTAGCTCTGTTTTAAGTTGTTTTGATGTTGGGGCATCGTCGTCGACCTCAGTAGCGAAGATCCTCTTTGATTCAGCGAAGTCGGGGGAGAGATTCCAGATCGGGGGCCTTAAGTGATGAGGAGCTCGTGGCGCGGCATGAGAAAGGTAAGCAAGTCCTTCTTGCCAGTTCTCTTTTTCTCTTGCCTCCTTGGTTTCCACATTCTTCTTTTTCTCCTCGGTTGCCGTCCATTCGTGGCAGTATCTGCCATTATCCCACCGGCACTAGGTTTGTATGATCCCCTTCTCGCTTTAAGGGTTTGGTTGATAAAGGGGAGATGGGGTCAGGGACAGCGAAGTTGGGTCTATATACTCCTAAGGATTGTGACAAGGGAAGCGGAATTAAGGATTGTATCACTCTGATCCTTGTGTTTAGGCAGGGTGTAGCCTTTACGGAAGGTGAGATGGGTGGGACGGAGTTGTTTTTGAAAGGAGATCAGGCTAAGGTTAGTGGTCTAGTAGTGGGAGGAGCTGGTAGTGACCCTGATTCGTTTAATGAAGACCACAACACGAGAAGTTTAATCGCTATTAACAAAAAGGGGTAGATGGAGGGGATTAGGGGGAATGGTAAGACATCTCTTTCACAACCATTGGGGTGTCCCGATATGGTCTTGGTGCCTCTTGCTATGATTCCGACAGATGAAGATGAGAATTTGGTGTGCTTTAGGAACACTTTATTGAAACTAGGGATCTCACATGGACTTTCAGTAGATGGGCATGAAGAAGTCCGTGAGATGCTTTTAGCCATCATAGGGAGAACTAGGGATCCTCTACACAAGCCCAGGAGGTGAAGAAGGTAATGTGGTCAGAATATTGTCGAGGATTCCAGAGAAGCTGAGGAAATGATATACAAGTCCCCCTGTGGGGATGGGAAGGAGGTGAGGAGGTCTCAACTGGAACAATTATGGGGGAGGGGGAAGATGACCTTTACACTTGCTCCCCTCCTAAGGAAAGACCAACTAAAGTACGTAGATATATTCAAAGATTGGCTTGTCCTTATAATTTAGAGAAACTTTGTGTACGATAATTGTAGAAGAGGGATGAAAACATTTAGTGTCAAATGAAGCTAAATTTTTTATCATGGAATGTTCGGGGGTTGGGAAGTACGGATAGGAGGGCTGTGGTGAAAAGTATGATACATATATGGGGGCAACATTGATGATGCTGCAGGAGACGAAAGTAGACAATGTTGACTTGGCTTTGATTAGGGAGTTATGTGGCTTTAGGGATTGTGGGTGGTAGGATCTTCCAGCATTCGGGACATCAAGAGGTGTTGTGATTATGTGGGATCATAAATTTATTGAGGTAGCGGATGTGTTGGTTGGAGCCTTTTCGGTGTCCATTCGGTGCATATGTGTGGGGTAGCAACTCTTCTGGGTTCTTATTGGGGTTTACAGGCCTTTGGTTAGCAGATTTCGGGGTCAATTTTGGGAGGAGTTGGATGATATCTCAGGCTTATGGGATGACCCGTGGTGTATTGGAGGGGACTTTAATGTTACTCGCTTTTTATATGAAAAGAATGTTAGGTGGAGGGTGACCAATAGTACGAGGGATTTGGTGATTTTATTAATAGAAATTTTCTTATGGACATTCTGATGGGTGGGGGCAAGTTCACATGGTCTAATAACCAATAGCAGCCAACTCTATGTAGGTTGGATAGATTTCTAATATCTTCAAGCTAGGAAGACCATTATTCCCAAATTTGGCTCATGTTCTTTCTCTTTATCGCTCTTATTGCTTGACTAAGTGAACTGCTTGGGACATTCACTTGAGGGATGACCCATTTCCATATAAGTCGTCCACAAGTAGCAGTAGTCTCTTTTGTGGGCTCCTTATACCTACCCTCTCCAATTGTAGGCTTTGGTGGTGCTTCAATATGTCAGTCCTTAATATTCTCGTTGTCTCTTTTGATTTGATCAACTGTGTTATTCTCTAGGGTTATATGCGACTCTTCTACCATACCTACATGCCTATATCTTTGTCAGGGTTATCCCCTTTGCTGCAGAACTATTTTTGGAAAGTAGTAGTTGTTTTTGCTATGGTTTTAAAAAAGGGTCGGGCTCAAGGGATCCCTATTTCTGACCCCCATAGAAGATGAATCAATGGCTGATTTTTGGTGGGGATGATAACCTCACCATATAGATCATCCCAACAAAAAATCAGCACATTCTGAAATTTCTAACCCCATCAAATGTGGTTTTAAAGTTACGCGGTAAAAATCGACGGTCCATAATTCTTTAGCTTCTATACCAGTCTATGAATATCAGAATGATTTGAATTTTTGTGAGGATGATCTCCTCACCATAGAGATCATCCTCACCAAAAATCAGCCATTGATTCATCTTCTATGTAGGTATGCCAAGATGGGGTAAAAAAAGGGGGTCAGAAATGGGGGTCCCTTGAGCCCGACCCTTTAAAAAATGACTGTTATAACGAAAATAACAACCGTTATTTTCTGAAAATTTTTATTGTTAAAAAGCGTCCGTTATTTTCCGTTATAAAAACATTTGTTGTTGAAAATTTGAATTTAGCACCATTTTTTTCCCTTTATTTTGCACCTGTGCGTTACAACCCGTTGTAAGTTATAATGGAAAAAAAACGGTAATGTCCCCAATCTGTTATACCATTATAACGGCCTCTTTTAAACCTTGGTTTTTGCCGTTCTTAGACTACATTTTCTGACATTTCTTGATTTCTTATATCTACTTGATCAACCTCTATGATTAGTTTCGATATTATACAACACAAACCCAATATTAGGCTGCTAGACTTGATGCGATACAAATAGAGAATTACATGTCAAAGAAATTAAATAGATGAGAAGAGAAATGACAATGGTAATGCCCTAACCACATTATATTATATGATATTTAACATTCTGGTTTGTCCATGTGCAACGAATACCAACGATAACACCAGTGAAAAAGAATAGTTTAGTGCAAGATGAAGGTTTATAAGAGAAGAAGGTAAGAAAATAAACAAAAACTTATACTTGATAGAAGATATAGCTCTGAACATGGCATAGTTAACAATTCGGAGTGCGGAAAAAAATACATTACGCGTACAATTTGAGTTTGTCATAAAAAAATGAAAATGAAACAAAAAAAAAAGCAAAATTTTGACAACTTTTTCTTGTAAAATGATTTTACACGTTCAAAAATGAATAATCCAAAAATAATTCAGAAATGTTTGTGAATTATTCTCGAATAATTCGATCATGTTCACAAATGCGTGAATTTATCCAAACCTTTGAATAACACGATCTCTTCTCTCTCTCTCTCTCTCTCTCTCTCTCTCTCTCTCTCTCTCTCTCTCTCTCTTCTTTAAATCGTACGGTTCGCGGATTATTCATAAATAATTTTGAGAATTTACTATGGAACAAAGTCGAATTACAAAATAGGATTTACGTTGTCAACCTCAAACATTTGGGATAAGGCATGGATGATGATGAAAATAACAGCAACTATAACAATTTTTAACTGTTATTTATCGTTTAGTTGAAAAATAAAAAATTAAGGGCCTATTTGGATCATGATTTATGCGTCAGAAAAAAAAATTGCATGAAAAACCTTTCATAAACATCTTTTTCTCATACAAAATGCCATCCAAATAGGCCATAATTTAGACAATTATTTGATCCTCTACAATGATTATAACAGTAATGCTAACTAACTGTTATGTCGTTATAACTGTCCCTTTTAGACCTTGGATGGGAAAAATTCGCTGTCCCTCGGCACCTACCAACACTTTAACTTCCCTAACCCGACGGCTTAACCCAACCCACTTTAAGCCCTTGGTTAGGGGCTTGGATTTTATGCGCCAGGGCCATTCTAACCAAATAGAACAGTCCCACCGAGCTTTCTCCACGTCACCTCAATTTTAAAAAGTTAAAAAAAAAAAAAAAAAAAATTCAAAACCAACTAACCAGGTTGGGTTGTCTTGGTAGATACAAGAGTTTTTACTTTTTTACTAACGTGGCACAACTTGAAGAGGGCCTTTTGTTTTGTCTGTACGGCCCTGACGCATAAAATCTGAGCCCCTTGGGTAGAGGGTTAACAAGGGTACGTGTCAGACATTTTGGGAGGGGGGGACTTCAAACTTGCAGTAGTCCCCATGGGACAACAAATTTTTTTTTTTTTATCAAGAAGATAAAAGGGAATTTTTCTAGTTTTTAATCTGACATTGCTCTCTATCAAGTGTCTTTGCTTAAAGAAAAATAAAAAATATATACAGAAAAGTGAAATCTTCAAGTTGGAATCATGGGATCTTGAGAAGATAATCACAAACTTTTCCCCCTCTGCCCATCTCTAAATCTCTCTCTCTCAGCAAAAAAGATCTTTTCAATACGTAACAGATTTTATTCAAAATGCAAAAGTAGAAAGTGTTACCTAAAAAAGAGAGACCATCTGTATCTTGTTGGACACTGATGTCATGGCCCACCAGTGGCACTTTATTAGAATACACCTCAATGTCAGCCTTTAGATTTGGGTATAATCTCATTGTTCTCCATATCCGAGGGCTAACATTGAAGTGGTATTTCACTAGAGAGAGAGAGAGAGAGAGAGAGATGGCAGGAGTGAAAAGTGCTTCTTGTGCTCTTTTGAGTAGGGGATGATGGTGGCTCCCATGGCGAAATATGCTTTCCGCTCTTTATCTTTCTTTCCAACTCTTTTGTTTCATCATTGGGTGACTAATGAAATGATACTCACTATGTTTTTATGACCCCACCACTCCACTCCTTTGAAGATTACTTTGGGGTCTTTTCCTCTCTGAAATGTGGGGTCTTTTTAGTCCCTACCAAACACACCCTTAATGTCCTTTCTCTTTCTCATATGACCCACTTGGCCAGTGATGATCACCCAACTCACATATTAACATTGAGCTATTGATAGAATCAGCTACTCATGACCTTGTGACTGAGTCGACTCGTCTTTTCGGCTTATGACTCGAACACTCACTTGACTCGGCTCGATTGTTTGTTTTCAAATGCATTGAACCGTGTATAATTGGCGGCCAGGTTCATTATTTTGTATTTTTAATTTCCCTTTTTTTTTCTGGTACAAAAATGGAAAAAAAGATGTTGCAGACCTACCTACCAGAATTGTGAGTCCTGAGATGATAAAGGGCATTTGTTGAAGGTGAAAGTGAATTTCATTTTCAAGGTCTTATAGTGGGGGGAAGGAAGGCACATAACATGGGAGACTTGACTGATGGAGATGATTGTTGTAGGGTATAGCTTCTTCCATGGAATCCTACTCAAGTGATCGTGACTCATCTTTGCACTTTAGTAAGCCAATGGGTGGTTTTCACTTAACTTTTTTTTCTATCTGCACAATGAGGGAGGGAGGGAAGGAGAAGGAAGAGAGGGTCTTTCACTTTTGGAATGATACTTTGATGGGTATTTCAGTAACACCCTCTTGAAATTTGAAAGTAATTAGTAATACCCCCATTATACTTTCAAACTTTAGGATTACCTCCCTTGACCTAGTTTAACATTAGTTGACTTAAGTTAAAACGGACTTGAATCACACGTCGTTATGGTCTTTTCATAAATGCATTAATAACAGGCACGTGAATCGCTCTCCATCCTCTCGACCCTAGCCTCTACTTTTGCAACTATGCTGTTTATTTGTATACTTTCAAACTTTAGGGTTACCCCCCTTGACCTAGTTTAACATTAGTTGACTTAAGTTAAAACGGACTCGAATCATACGCCGTTATGATCTTTTCACAGGTGCATTAACAGACTCATGAATCGTTCTCCATCCTCTCGACCTTGGCCTCTGCTTTTGCAACTGTGCTGTTTATTTGTATACTTTCAAACTTTAGGATTACCCATAGTTTAACATTGGTTGACTTAAGTTAAAATAGATTTGAATCACATTTTAACATTAGTCCAATGAATGTTAAATTAGGTCAAGGGGGGTAATACTAAAGTTTGAAAGAATAAGGGGGTATTACTAATTACTTTCAAATTTAAAGGGGGTGTTACTAAAATACCCTTGTTTGATTTTTGATTACTATCTTGAAGAAATAGCCAACAAAAGACACATGTGATAATGTTGGGGGAACAAAGCTCATTGATTCCTGATTTGAAATTTTGAATCTTTACCACTTGGGTGTCTATGGAACATTGTATTGGGCCATGTCAAAGTGCTACTTGATAGGAACCATCTCATCTTTTTGGAATGTTTATGGTTGCTAAGGCCACTCAATATGCACTCATGGGCTTTCCTTTTTTTGTCAACCCATTAACTCAATTGAGTATAATCTATATTTTAGGTTTTTTTTTTTTTTTTTTTTTTGATGATCCAATATTGGGGAATTATAACAAAAAGTTCCATTTCAACTAGATTGAAAAGTGGGGGCAGGGAGTAGTTTGGTAAGGGATATGTGGTGGGCCATAATAAAGTATCTCAATTTTCAACTGCAGCTTTAGGATGTGTTTGGTTACATGGATGATTCTAAGTGGTTTACTTTTAGGTGCTTTGGGGCCTGTTTGAGAATATCATGTTTTCATGGCCTAGTCCAGACCTAGGCGATGGAAGAACCAGTTTAGTGTTAAATTTTTTTTTCGAAAAATCAACTTTGATCCTGTTTTAAAGGCAAAGTCTGAAAAAGTGCGGCCCAAAAATTGGTCAAACATTGTTACCAAACACAGGCAGAACAATTGGACTGAACTGAAAACAATGGGCTCGATCTTTCGGTTTCATAACAGGTCTTGATATTTATTTAGTTGTTTGGGTCATATTTGTTTGAGAAAACCTTCGCTCACACCGGTATGCGAGCAAAGCCGATCACAGCTCACAATATGGGCCACGGGGCACACTCTTAGAGATCGATGACCGTATGGATGTTTGGCCAGTCCCTCGGTGGACATGTAAACCAAAACTCAGCCTGATTAGTGATTTCCAAGCGTTGGAATGGAGTCATTTTCATGGGTTGATTTTAACCGTGTGAATTTTGAGCCTCATTGACCATTGTTTGGGATATTGGATCCAAAGGTCTAACATCACTAATCAGGCTGATTTTTGGTTTGCAGGTCCACCAGGACTGGCCAAACATCCATACGGCCAGCGTCCTCTAAGAGTGTGCCATGTGGCTCGTATTGTGGGCTGTGATTGGGTGTGAGCGAAGGTTTACTCTATTTGTACTAAGTGGCCATTATAATCATTGCCCATTTTTTGCTGCACATCGCTTGGCTTCAAGGGTGAAGCTAGGATAGGTGGCTGTTCATCTGACATGTACCCCTGACAACCAATTTTTCTGAAAAGAAGAAGAAAAAAACTTCAATAATTGAAAACTGAGTACCATGAACTCAAGAGTCATTCTATGATACAGAATTAGGTATCAAAAATTCGATACAGCTCTTAATGCCACGTGGCACACTCTTTGGACCCACTGACCCATGAATGTTAGGCACACATACACGAGTTGGTGGACCTACACACAAAAAATCAGCCTGTTTGGGTATTTCTAGCTGTTGGATTAGAGCACTTTTTCATCATGGGCTTCATGAACAGGCCGATTGATGGGTTCCAACCCATGATGAAAAAGTGCTCAAATCGTGCAGCCAGAAATCACCAACCAGGCTGATGCTCGGTGTGTAGTTCAGTGGGCCCGAAAGAGTGTACACTTTTGATAGAAAATTATGTTTCATGGTTCTTTTCATGAACTCAAAAAGTTGTGCCGTACTTTTGTTCTGTATACTGTCCAAATAACTTGGTGACAGTCCGTCATCAACGTTGATGGCGGGCCATAGATGAGCCATGTGTCACACCCTTAGAGATCACTGACTGTATGGATATTTGGCCCATCCTTAAGTGGACCCACAAATTAAAAATAGACAGACTACTGATTTCTAACATTTGGATCTTAATACCCAAAAAAATGCTGACTCCCATTGTTAAAAATAAACTCATGCATGAAAAAGACTAAATCCAACGGTTAAAAACCAGTAATCAGACTGAGTTTTTAGTCTGGAGGTCAAGTTCTAGGGATGGTTCTAAGAGTGTTACACGTGTCTCATCTGTGGCTCATCATCAACGTTGATTACGGACGTCCTTCATCAAAGATATACTCTCCTTTTACCTTGGATAAAATTATGGCTCATGGAATTACCATTGGAGAGAGAGAGAGAGAGAGAGAGAGGGGGCCCGAGTTTGCTGTCCCTTAAGTCCCCTCCAAAAAATAACTCATGGCACACTCTTTTCGGGCGCACATATCTTGATGAACCTAAAAATCAAAAATCATTTTAATTTGATGATATATGACCGTTGGATTTGAGCATTTTAATGGGGTGATTTCTGACCATTAAATTTTGATATTTTTAATACTAGTGGGTGCCCGATGGCACTCCTCGACAAAGAATTTGCCAAAAATCAGTGAGTGGAGGAGATCCACCATCCATTTGGGGGAGGATTAGATCTTGGCCCTTCTTTGTTGATGCTTATAAGAGGAGGTATAAGTAGGGAGACAACCAATGTGTTTTGTTATATAGAATAGTAAATGGCCCATGCCCACGGCACTCTCCGACAAGCGTTTACAAAAATTGGGTGCCTTTGGCACTCATACGGTATAACGGACTGGGGCGTTACCATTTTTCCCATTATAACGGCTGTTATAATTGATTGTAATGCACAGAGGGAGAAATGGGAAAATAACAGAAAATAACAAAACATAACGGTGTTGAAATTAAAATTTTGAATAAATTAAGGTCAAATGAGGCGGATTGAGTGGCTGAAATCTAACCTTCCACATTAGATCGATGGATTTGATCTCAACCACTCTTTATCTAACCGGATAAGATAAGAGAATACAATTGAGTTGTCTTATTATATGCGTGGGTGGCCCGTGCCAGCGGCACTTTCCGACAAGGTGTTTGTCAAAATCAGGTGGGAGTTAATCTCAGCCATCAATATGAAGCATAGTGGATCTCAGCCACTCATTATTGAAACCATATAAGATAAGAGGGGGGTATAAAAAAACCACAGTGATCACTTGTTATATTGATAGTGGGTGGCCCATGCCCTCGGTACTCCCCATCAAAGCATTTGCCAAAATCAGGTGTGAGTGGCTGAGGTCCACTGTCCATTTGGGGGATAAGATCTCGTCCCCATTCTTTGCTGAAACAAATAAGAGGGGGTATAAGTGGGGAGACAACTTCCCTGTTTTGTTATATAGACTAGTGGGTGCCCCGTGCCATCGGCACTCCTCGACAAAGAATTTGCCAAAATCAGGTGAGTGGCGGAGATCCACCGTCCATTTGGGGGAGGATTAGATCTCGGCCCTTCTTTGTTGATGCTTATAAGAGGAGGTATAAGTAGGAAGACAACCAATGTGTTTTGTTATATAGAATAGTAAATGGCCCATGCCCACGGCACTCTCCGACAAAAGCATTTGCAAAAATTGGGTGCCTCTGTCACTAAAACGGTATAACGGACTGGGGCGTTACCGTTTTTTTCCATTATAACGGTTGTTATAACGGATTGTAAAGTACATAGGGAGAAATGGGAAAATAATAGAAATAACAAAAAATAACGGTGTTAAAATTCAAAATTTGAATCAATTGAGGTCAAATTAGGCTGATTGAGTGGCCGAAATTTAACCATCTACATTAGATCGATGGATTTGATCTCAACCACTCTTTATCTAACCGTCCACATTAGATGGATAGATAAGATAAGAGAATACAACTGAGTTGTCTTGTTATATGCGTGGGTGGCCTGTGCCCGCGGCACTTTCCGTCAAAGTGTTTGTCAAAATCGAGTGGAAGTTAATCTCAGCCATCGATATGAAGCATAGTGGATCTCAGCCACTCATTATTGAAGCCATATAAGATAAGAGGGGTATAAGACAACCACTGTCACTTGTTATATAGATAGTGGGTGGTCCGTACCCACGGCACTCTCCAACAAAGCGTTTGTCAAAATTGGGTGTGAATGGCTGAGATCCACCATCTATTTGGGGGATAAGATCTCAGCCCTTCTTTGTCTAAAATAGATAAGAGGGGGTATAAGAGGGGGAGAAAACTTGCCTGTTTTGTTATATAGATAGTAAATGCCCGGTGCCTATGGCACTCTTCGACAAAAGCGGTTGCAAAAATTGGGTGTGCTTCGGCACTCAAACGGTAGAACAGACTGGGGGCTATATCATTTTTCCATTATAATGGATTGTAACGCACAGGGTTAAAAATGGGAAAATAACGAAATAACAGAAAATAATGAGAAATGATGGCGCAAAAATTCAGATTTCAAAAATTTGAATTTCACATTTTCAGTAAGGGGTCGGGCTCCACTGTCATAGGATTCTATACAGGACACAATATGGGCCACGTGGCAGTGTCAAATGAGTGGGAGTGACTGAATAAATGAGGGGGATTGAGTGGCTGAAATCTAACCGTCCACATTAGATGGATGGATTTGATCTCAACTACTCTTTATCTTATGAAGCAGGATAAGATAAGAGATAAGACAACTTCCCTGTTTTGTTTTATAGATTATTACTAAATCTAACTGCTTAAAGATTACAAATCAAGCTGATTTTTGGTACATGGGTCCACCAAGAGACGAGCCAAACATCCATACCGTCAGTAGGCCCGAAGAGAACAAGTCTTGGAAGGAAATGATGGGAATATAGTAAGAAAAGACGTAGATGGGAGGCATGAAGATTCTGGAATGGGGATGTCCGTCATAACTGAGAGCCAAGTGTCAACGTTGGTATCATTGGTCTTTTGTAGATTCTTCAATCTTCCAATCAGAGCTCGAATCTAGCTTTTCCGTAGGGAAGGTTGTTTCACACCATAACCGGCATAACGTACACTTTTTTCTGTTATTCAACAGCTATTAATTCTACCATATTCTATGGTTTGCCTGCTACGATTCCAATAAGTGATTGCCAAATACCAAATATTTTTTTGCCCTAGGGGAATTTTTCCTGTCGGCCGCATTACAAAAGTGCCACGTGTCACACTCTTTTGGACCCACTACTCCTTGATGGATTACACACCATGGTTTAATATATAAACGGCCGTTATGACGAAAATAACGGCTGTTATAAGGGATTCGGACCTCCGGGCCCCCATTACGTTATGTACCATTTTAATTAAGGCACTCAGAAAATGATGGCCGTTATTTTTCTATTTATAACAAAAAATAACGACCGTTATTTTATGAATTTTTTTTTTGTTAAACGTCTGTTATTTTCCGGTATAAATTTTATTGAAAATTTGAAATTCAAATATTGAATTTTAGCATCGTTTATTCAGTTATTATTTTTCCATTTTTTCTGTTTTTGCGCCTGTGCGTTACAATCCGTTATAACAGAAAAAATGGTAATGCTCCCAGTCCGTTATACCATTATAACGGCCCCTTTTAAACCTTGTTGCACACCAATAATCAGTCTGATTAGCAGTGGCAGAGCCAGGATTTTGTTAAAGGGGGGCAAAATAACAAAAAAATATACACCGATATCTAATTAAATGTGTCATGGAATGCATATATACACATTTAATTAGCAAATTAAAAGGAAAAAAACCTAAGCCGGGCAAATGATTCATGTGTCAATACTAGGACCGAAAAAAGGGCTGGAGCCACGCGGCGCTTTTTTTGTGCCCCACACGAAAATTTTCTTCTTAATTAGCAAAAATTTTCCCTACACAACCTAATTATCTTGTATGTTGAAACCATTAAGAATGCTCTTGATTCGATTCCTTTCTAATCCACTAGACAGCTTAACCCAAAACAATGGGAAAAGTGAAAGAATTGATGGTTTAATAGCCATTCATACAAGTTAAACCCTAAACCCTGAACCTTAAACCCTAAACCCTAAACAAGCTTCGGTTTAAGGTTTAACTTTTGATTAATAATTGTTGACCTACGTTCAATGGTTTGAATGATTTGGTTTTGTATTTCCTATCACCTTTATGGACTTCGATCCTAGGGTTCCTATCACCCTTGATGGGGGCGGGTGATCGATCCCATGTCGCGAGTTGCCCTCGTGTTTCTCTTTTATTGGACAAAGGTGTAATTGAGGCCATGTAAATCGCTTTTGTACTTGCAGGAGCCCAAAGTACGATTTTTCGCGTCCAATGAAAGGAAGACAGGATGGCACTTGACAAAAAGTTTTGGTCAGGGACGCTTGATGGAATCACTACTCATTGGACTAATGCTAGCTAGCAAGCAACCATTAAAGCACTCAAAATGTTGGTTTTCTAGATAGTTTTTCTTGTCTTTTATTGCATTGCATCTTTGCAACCATTAAAATTGTTGCTTGCCAGCATTCGTTGTTGCATTTATATAGGACTAGTAGGTGGTGCATGCAATTATAGGGCTCAAGCTCCGACGACCCCCTTTTTCTGAACCCTCTCGGTGTTCGTGCACTCGGTCGTGGATTTCACAAATCCAACGGTGGTTGTCAGCTCCCCAAAAGTGAAAAAAGTGATGCCAGTTCGGCGTTAATTGACAACCACCGTTGGATTCTTGAAATTCACGGCGGAACATGCGAACACCAAGAAAGGTTAGAAAAATGGGGTTCCCTTTTAAAGAGGTGGCAAAATAGGAAATTTAAACCGAAAAGATAGTTTTGGAAACACTGGCAAATAAAAATATTTAGCAACTAAGGGGCAATTCTAGAAGGTAAATTTTAAATTATTTTTTTGGAAAAGTTGAAGCTGCCCATTTACTTTTATTAAAACCATTTAAACGCGACTTTAAGTGCCATGGATATGTTAGTAAAAAAACCTTTAAATCGGCCTTTCACTTTGTAGTCGTGGAGATTGTTGAAATTCGACATTCCGCGAACCGACAAAAAATAGAGAGAACCGAAAAAGATCAATCACACATATGCATGCAACAAATTTACGTGGTTTGACAGTATGCCTCTATTTACGAGTGAGAAGAGCTCTTTCACCATCTCTAAAGAATTAGGGTTACACTAATTTTGTCTTTTACTTTCACAATATGTACAAGTAAAACCCTATTAATGCACTTTTAGAGAATATATATAATCTTTGATTCAATGAAATACACAAAGTACCCTCAATACAAGTTATATCCCAACACAAATTGTACAAATTTGTACGGAGAAAAAGCACTATTGGCTACGGTAACAGAATTGGACCCGTGTAAAGTTGTTGCTTAATGAACAGTAAAATCCCTATAGAACAAAATTTGCTGCAGAATACGAGACACCTATCGCAACAGAGATGGTGTAAAAGGACAATGACCCCTTTTTAAAGGAGTATAACAAATGATAAAAAGAATAAAATAAGTTACATTCATTTCTTCATCACTCCCACTCAAAGTAACATTGCTAAGAGACAGAGATTTTCTCGAAGTAAAAAAAGAAATTATGAGGGTTGAAAAAGCCATAGGTGAATATATTGAAAAAGAAAATGAGGGTTGTTTCTTAGTCCCCTAGGAAATGTTGGGCCTATAAAATGCAATACGTAGTGGAATGCCTATTGTTAGGGCAACCAATATAATCGGCACGAAAGAAATTAAAGTAGTAAGATCAGTAAAGGAGCCTATGATATCAAAGGCGCCCCTCGCATAGACTATAAAATATGCTTTACAACTTGCATACGAATTGTTGTATGTATTAATAGACTTGATTAAAGATCAGGTCTTTGTTATTAAGGTGCACATCCAAATCGCTAGACACTTTTTGGATGCAACTATTTGCTAGCACCTTTTAAATGTAACTATTTGAAAAGTCACAAATTCTCCCAGTCGGTGTGATTATTTAAAAGGGTGTGCGTCGTTTTGATGTAAATAGTTGCCACACGAGTACTCCCTAAAGGCGTAACTAAGTGAAAAAGCAAAATTATGTGGTGTAAAAGGTTATCAATATTCTAAAAAGTGCGACTTAATTAGGAAATAAGTGACCAGTAGCATATGAATGGTTTCCAAGACATAGCTATTGTTTTACTTTGTGCACAGCCATACACCTTTTATTTTACCATAAAAATTATGCTAAATATCTTTCAAACCCAACTGGTCTTGCATCAAAATGGTTTTTATTGAATTTTATAAATAAATATGTATATTTTTTTTTATATTATTTTTCAAAAAAAAATTACCACTTTATACACGTTATTTTATGTACGTTCTGAAATTTTTTATATTTTCCTTTAAATTACAGTAAGTCTAGTTTAAGTGACTTTTTGAATCACCCCGCTTCGATTTGTAACGAGTGGCGACTAAGATTTTCGCAAGTGAGACATACTGTCTGGTTTCTATATGCCGAATCTCGAACCTTGAACTTGTTTAAATTCTTGTTTTTTTTATAATATGGGAAAAACCCTATTGACTAAAATTTGATTAGAGTTGACTTAAGGTTGACTTTGGTCTATTATATGTTTTTTTTTTAATCTAAATTGGAGTTGTTTAAGGATATGGATAGTATTATTCATGTTTGACCTATTTTTACTATTTTAACCCTAATGCCTTGTTATCATATAATACAATGTGTGATAGCAAGTAACTACACGCAAATTGTGACTAGCTAGGACCTTCGAAAGTCACGCCATTTCGTTAATTGGCTTGTTCATCATATACATTTTTGCTTTTTAATTCTATAACTAATTAAACGTATCACCTCTAAAAGTATAGTAAGAAAAGCGTTCTATACCAATTGGGAAAGTGTTCTAGATTAGGAGAAAAAAGTTTTATACCCACTGAGAAAGTATTCTACATTTAGGATAAGATTACATCTTACTAGATTAGAATTTTTTATTTTCTTTTGTACTTAGACTCTTGAATTCTCTATTTATATCTTTGATTCGGCGTCTTCTTAATATAAGTATCCCGTCTGTTATCAATAAAATTCTCCTTTCTCATCGGTATCAGAGTCTGATTACCGCCTGATTTTCCTTGTCCTTCTGGTGGACGCCGCCGGCTGTCGGGCCACCACTCATTGTCAGAAAGATGGCATGCATAACCACCAATCACAATATTGCCGGCCTTCATCATCGAAATCACTTCATCGATCCAATCGCATTGCCGAGAGCAATTTTGGTCACTAGCGCTAGTGATGAAAATTGATGACTAGCACATGTCCACTTGACAAGTACAACTAACAATAACATGTACCAACAGTACTGTTTTCTAAAGAAGTTTAAATTTCAAAATTTTAAAAACATGTGTTGTAAGGGGTACTTGTAAAGTGGAGAGAAGCTAGCTAGTCACAAGTTTTGGTCACTAGCACTAGTGACCAAAAAGTGAACTGTTGTTAAACATGTCCATGAAGCACATGAATGCACGTGTATTTCAATACTAAATTAATAGACAAGGAAATAACAATAAACTCTTCTCTCTAAACCTAAATCCCATTGCCATGCATCATCATAAATTCCTCCCATCATGCTCTTCCTTTTTCTTTTCTTTTACTTTCCATGCTATCCTCCGGGCATGGCAATCTGTAATCCATGGGCGTCAAACCAATACACTATGCCCTAATCATGCTACTTAGTACCATCTATATATATATTTTTTTTCTTTTGTTTTAAAGAAGCCCACTTTTATTTTTATTTTTTATTTTGATAAAGAGGGTTAATTTGATCCAAACTAAAGTTTCTGATTTTTTTTTTTTAGTTTAATGTGTCTTTTCTAGTTAACCTCATAGTTGGGGTCATAGTAACCTCATAGTTGGGTAAGGATGTCCAGATCGTGGTTTAAAAAACGGCCATGATAACGGATTTGGACCTCCTCCGTTACGTTATGGACCGTTTTAATGATCATGAAACAACTGCTGCTATTTTCCGTTATAACAAAAATAACGACCATTATTTTCTGAAATTTTTTCTTACAAAGAATGTTATATATATATATATTTATGTTTTGTTATAAAATCTATTGAAAAATTGAAATTGAAATTGAAATATTGAATTTCAGCACCATTTTTTCTGTTATTTCTGGTCTTTTCCGTGATTTTCCTGTTATTTTCCATTTTTCCCCAGTGCGTTACGATCCATTATAACAGTCGTGTAGCAGAAAAATGGTAACGCCCCCAGTCCGTTATACCATTATAACGGCCCCTTCCCTTTTAAACTTTGGTCCAGATTATCAGACTTAATCTACATTTTCGTTTCAATGTCGATCCGAAATCCGAAGCTGATCAAACCCATAAATCCTAAATGAGGCACACCAAATATAAATTATGCTACATATTAAGGATCCAATACTAAGGTATACATAACCTCAAGACGAAATTAAGGTTTCCATATCTCTATGTAAATATACAAAAATGCCCTTAAAGGGAAAAAAAGAAAAAAATTGGGAAGTGTTGTAGCACCATCAGGCTCCACAAAACATTTAACAATCTCAAAGTTCATTATATGCTAAAAATGGGTAGGGATGAGGTTGATCATATCACAACCACAGGATCGATCCGTTCAGGCCGTACTCTTTCGACAAATTTACTACTACATGTCTACAATATATATTCATGGCCAAACTTTTAGTAACACACAATTTAATTAATAAAGCATGAATCTAGAATCAAAATCATATAATTATAATTATATTATATTGTTATTATTATCACAACTACACCAAAAGGTGAATGCCAGCATCACAGCGGGACGCATGCCCTTCACACACCAACCCCTTAGTGGCCACAGTTCCTTACAACCCCCTTTTTCTTCTTTTAATCTTCCCTTATTCCCCCACATTTTCCTCCTACACCAAAACACCACTATACACCTCCTCCTCCTCTCTTCTTCTTTCCTCACAATATCTCAGAAAACCAACAAAGACCTTCTTCTTCTTCTTCTTCTTCTTCTTCTTCTCTCTCTCTCTCTCTCTCTCTCTCTCATACACACACACACAGCAGAAAACTATGAAGACCCCAGCTCTTGAAACAGCGCCAAAAGAAGAAGGAGAAGAAGAAGAAGTACAAGTGGATAGAGAGAAGAAAACCAGTAGTGGTTTTAGAAATCATCTTGGACCCAAAACTAGAGAGACAGAACTAAGGCTTGGGTTCTCTCTAAATGGTTTTGATGATGATGACATGGGTGTAGTGAAACAGAGAAATGGTAGTTTTGGAGCCACCAAAAGATGGTTTTCTGAAACTGAAGATGGTTTTGGAAGTCAATGGAGTTTGGGTTCAAAGCAAGAAAAATCAATTTTCCAGCAAAACCACCAACAGCAACGCATCAACCCTTCTCCTACTGTTTCCAGGTTGCTCTCCCATCTTTTCTCTTTCAATTTAAAATACTTCTGGGACAGTTTTTTTTTTGTTTTTTTTTTCTGCAAGAAATTCCCGCCTTTTTTTTTAATTTATCACGAATTTCTCGTGGGAACTTGTCACGCTCATACACTCACAGGTTCAATTTAAGTAATTAATTTAATTCTACCAAGTCAAAAATATCAGGAAAAATCTTAATTAATTTATTTCTTATATAATTGACAGAGAAATGGGTGAAAAATGAAAAAAAAGAAATAATTTATTGTTACTTAAATCTATATTTTCATTATAATTTCACACTGTAAATAAAATAGAAATAAATAATTTATTTTTGGTGTGTCAAAATCTGGCACACCTAGCACTCGAGGCTCCCGGGAATTTACACCGCGCATCTGAGTGGTTTGTGCACCCAGCTGTGTGGTGAATTGAAATTCCCGGGAGCCTCGAGTGCAAAGTGCCCGTACGCAGTGTAACAGCTCTTTTGAGTTTGGGAGGGAGCAAAGTATTAAACTTTTTTTTGTGTTATAACAATTTATACATTAGTCCTTTAAATAATCTAATTTTTTGCTCTAATTTTTAAAATTTAAAATATATATATATATATATTAACTTATAATCTAAATAAAAATTATTAATAGCGATAAAAAGTAAATAATCTATACAAATTAGTAACAATTGTTGTAGAATATAATTAAGAAAATATATAAAATCCGTGGTAGGATCCATACCGCAGATTCACTTATAATCGTACATGTCATTCGCTATCTGATCCATCTTAATTCTAACAGGTCGATCATTGGGGCACTGGCTCGGTTGTCCAGCTAGCAGAATAAATATTACCAATCAGACGATCCAAACACCATAATGTATTGATTTTTTTTTTCCAACAGTTAAATTTTATTAATTATTATCTCATCAAACTCAAATTATAATTCTAGGGATTTTTTTTTCTTGTAAGAATTATAATTGTAAAACTTTTTTTACAAGTTTTAATTTTAGGATTTTTTTTTTGGTGCGAATTTTAATTCGAGAATTGTAGATCATTCCGTACAACCGGTTGCGGGGGTTGCCACCATCTCCCAAAAATTAATATCTTCCAACAGTGACACCCCCCTTATTTTCTTCTTCGGCCACGTGCTTCGTGCGTGCATGCCCTCGGCTAAAATATCATAAAGGTTTTGTTTCTAATTCCATCACTAATATAGGTTTAAGACAATAATGAATATTGCATGAACTATAGAAGTTTTTGATGCGGGATCGATCTCTCACCGTCCAATTGGTGCATATGCACCTTCCCGATATCCACATGTTGAAAAATTATCTTTATGCGCCATTTACCTTAACACTTGAACAATCATAACATTTCTCTTGCCCATCCTCCATTATATTACAAATTTGTCGCGAAATCATATCGACATATGACTGATGACTAGTGGTGTTAATGGCTCAAGTTTGGGCCAGAAGAGATCTGCCCAAGCCCGTCTTGGGATATATGTCGTTACGCCCAAGCCAGCTCCAGCCCTTTAAGAGCACAACATGTTAGGCCCAAGCCTGATACAGCAGGCCGGGCCATTGATTTGGGCCTGTCCGAAATTAACTTTTAAAAAAAGTTAAGTCTAAGCCCAGCTCATTTATCTAGCTGACCTTAAACTCAGAACATACCCTGCTTGTTGGCCCTATAAATGCAGCTAAGCCCATTTGTTTCAAAACCAGTCCTCAATGAGAGCTCTCTCTCTCTCTCTCTCTCTCTCTCTCTCTCTCTCTCTCTCTCTCTCTCTCTCTCTCCAATATACAGATATATACTTTCTCATGCAGGCTTTCCCTTAAAAAAAACCACAACTGCCTTTGTGTAGACCTCGAACTTTCTTTCTTTCTTTATTTACCCCTTATGATTTTGATGGTGTTTCTAGAGCTCCTCCTGTGGTGGGTTGGCCACCGGTTCGCGCGTTCCGGAGGAACTTAGCCCTGACCCCGAAGCCAGAATTGGAGTCGAAAACTGGTACCAAATCTTCGGTAGAAGCCACGACAATGTCGGAAGACTCTATGTATGTAAAGGTCAACATGGAAGGTTACGCAGTTGGGAGGAAGATCAATCTTAAGGCCCATGACGGATATGAGTCCCTTTCCCAGGCACTTCAGAAGATGTTCGACAACTTCTTCTCAGGTATACACTTTTCTGTAGGCTTTTTCAAGTGCCTGGATATGGTTCTGTGTTTCTTCACTTGTTTGTTCTTTCTCTATTTGTATTTATGTTGTATGGTATTGGTGTCTCAAATTCTACATATGAATTGCCGCTCGGGCGGAGCCCGTTTGAAGACATGGGTCGAGCTCTCGATCGCCGTCGCCCGTGGACGTAGTCCTTATTGATGAACCACGTAAAAGCTTATTGTGTTTCTTGTGCTATGATTGTTTTTCCGTCTGTAATTTGTTTTCTTCCATCGTTAGTGGCCGATATCCTCGTTTTCTGCAACAATTGCTTGTGCTAAGCTCTCATTTGTTGAGGTTAATTGTCATTTTATGTTTTTTTTTTCTATAATCTTTTCAGTTAATTACTTAAAGAACCAAGAACAGGCTGAAGAAGAAATGGTTGCAACTCCGAAGCACGTTCTTATTTACGAAGACAATGAAGGAGATCGAATGCTCGTAGGCGACGTGCCATGGGAGTAAGTATTTTACAAGACCAAAACTCTTTAACTTTGATTGTGCTTAATATATATGTTTATATGTGTTTTTCTCCTAATCTTGCAGGATGTTCATCAACACAGTGAAAAGGCTATATATCATCAGTGGCTCTAGAGCACCAGCAATTGGTATATACAACAAGTTCTTACATTTGTATCTTAAAGCTATTGATAAACCCAATACTCAAATGCTGAACTTTTTTTTTTTTTTTTGAAATTTTCAGTAGCTGAAAGAGAGGGGAGAACTCAGCTGTGAGTTGATTCCTGGATCAACAACTTGTTCACTGATTCGAAGCGACGGAGAAGATAAAACATGTTAATTACTTCAGATGTTTGTCTTTCTTTTACTTTAATTTGTAATCCTTAGGAGGTTTCGATCGTTATGTTGATTTCCCATCTCTTTTGATGTTTTTTTGGTGATTTGGGACTCCTGCTTCTAAGATGGCGAGCTCTCGGTAAGTGATGTAATGTGTTTAGCAATAATGACTTTTCTTAATTATATTGTACGTCATTGTGTGATGAAACAATAATCTTAATTGATAGGCTTTTGAATCTTTTGACCCTTTGTCTAAAATAATCAAGTGATGACTAATGTACATTCTCTTCTTTCTCAACATAGATTAGAGCCTTCTTTTCCTCTAATTCATTTTTTTTTTTTTTTTTTGGGATTCAGGGCAGGACCAAAACCTATTTAGACCCATTTTCATTTTTTGTGCATGTGTTCTTTGTTGAATCTTTAGTCCCATATTGGAGATGGACAAAGTTCTTGAGTGGCTGATAAATGCCACTTGGTTGAGACCCTTGATAAAAGTTATGGTAATGGAGGATGAAGAATACCACACACACATGCTGGGATGGGACGAGTTGCGGGCCTGAATGGGTTTTGGACTTCTGGCTCTAATGAACTATCTTTTTAGGCAAAATTCTTTAGAAAAATTATATTTAATTTTCTTAAAGAATTGTTGATCGTTCACTTGATCATTGTTTCGTTAACCATTGACTTAATTATTGGGTTCGTTAATTTATTAAAAATGCTATGACTTCCTAAACCATTTTTCTTTTTGAAACGTTAATTACCATACCATTTCCAAACATTGCTATACCATTTTCTATACAGTTCTTTTTTGCCTCGTTGTTTAGTCCTTCTGAGAGACTAAAAACACAAATAGAGAATAGAAACTTCTCTCTCTCTCTCTCTCATGATAGATCTTCTGGAGTACACTATGTTCGAATTCGCCAGACCCTTTTCTATTATGCCGATAATTTTAGGGTGGGATTGTTGAATCCTTGAGGGTGACCATCAATAACCTATCAGCATCAATAGGTTATAATGAGGAGGCAAATTTCACTATTAATAGGACAACAAGCATCGCTCTTGCCTCGATCTGCAAACCAATAAGTTATATCTTCTCTTTTGTCGTTCCTTTCATATTTTAAGTATAAAGTCTATTTGGAGATTCTTTAGTTTTTATCATCTTTTCTATTTCTGGTCATTTTTTTTATTGTTTCTTTTGGAGTTTCAATTTTAGCACCTAAAGCTAGGGCTGTCAAAGGGCCGGGTCAGGGTATATAGGGCCTAGCCCGACCCTAGCCCTACCCTAACTTATAAAGGTGAGGCCCTAGCCCGGCCCTAACCTTAGAGGGCTTGAACTGGCTAGGCCCTAGCCCTACCCTTAAGGGCCAGGGCCAGGGCCAGGGCCGGGTTAGGGTAGGGCTAGGGCTAGGGCCTAGAAGAAAATTATTAAAAAATATAAAATTTTTTAGTAGAAAAAGTAGATGCTTTAATAATACACTTGGCTTGGTAACTTATTTACTTGGTTTAATCTATATAGATTTTTCAATGAATGATCATAATTTTAAAAATAAAAATGAACCTTCTAATTTTTTTAAAAACCTTGATAAAATAAATGATATATTATAAATTTACACTAGAAAAAAATCATTTTAGAATGACTTTGAACAATTCTAAAATTTTTCAAAATAAGAACGATTTTGAGTTTGTCATAATTTTGGAATGGCTCAATTGTTGGGAAATGGCCCAAAATTGTATCTCTTTTTAGGATAATTGTAGTGTTCAACACTAATAACGTTGTGACACGTATACCTAAGGAAACCTGGAGACCATGCCAACCAATTTTTCTCTTTTTTTTGTATATTTTGTTTTCAAAAAACGATTTGATTTCCTAGGTAGCTTAGATCTCTCATTAACAGTTGGACACTTTAGATAACTTAATGTCATTTTCTAAAATAAAGATCCACTATATGCGTTATTTTATAGAATATAATTTAAAAATAAATAAATATAACATAGATGATTCGCTAAGGGCCGGGTAGGGCCGGGCCCCCTTGAGTGTGACCCTAGCCTAGCCTTTATTTAGAAGGGCCTCATATATTTAGGCCCGGCCCTAAGGGCTTGCAATTTATTTAAAAGCCCTATGTTTAGGGCCTTCAAAAGGGTAGGGTAGGGCCGGGCCCCCTTACAAGAGGGCCAGATTGACACCCCTACCTAAAGCCCCTTGAAGTAGCAACTTGACAATGTTGAAGTTGGCTTCAATGTTGTTGTTGGTCTTGCATATGCATTCTTTGTCACCATTCCATTTAGATTATTGTCTCCCCTATAAAACTTGAAGAGGTATTAAAACTAGTAATCAAAAGCATAATTAGAAAGCTAACTATTTAAGATTTTTTTTCTTTCCACATTACTCTCTTTTAGGGAAAAAACCCCATTTCCCTCTATCAAAACCAAGTCAAAGTTACAACTTGAAACAATGGAGCATATGAGAAAAAGAAGAGCAAAAACATTTACTATTATTTTGGGTAGTTGTATGAAAATTTGGTCATTTATTTAAATTTTTATATTATCATTTAGTGTACGTATAATGTATTGAAATTGTCCATATCAAAATCGATACTCAATAGATTTTCTTAGATTTCATTATCTATCAAATTTATGAGGTTATCGGTTTTGTCTATACGAATAGATATGGTGGACCAGTTTTTCATTTTATTGAAAGTATATTTTTATAGGATCTGTTTTAAATGTATTATTGTATTTTACTAATTCTAACCACATTAACTTCTAAGCATGGTATCAAAATAAACTAACTCCCACAGCAAAATGGTTTTTGCATCCACACGATGTTGATAATCAAGTAAGCATCGGAATAAACTTGATAGATGTCCATACCTCGTTATGGCAAAAATTAATAGTTGCATGGTATGCTACACTTCTTCACTTTAAGTTATAACATTCTAAAATCAAATCGATGGGGGGATGGAGATTTTCACCCTTCTAACTTATTCTACATTTAATGGGATTAGCACAAAGGAGTTAAGTGAAGAGTAGGACCTTCTTCCTCCTTCGTACCAATTTATAAGGCTCTCCACTTTTCTAATCCATTAATTAACCCATCAAAAGGAATTGTGAGAAAGTAAGGCTGCACTTTCTATTAGAGTTCTACTATTAACTAAAGTTGCTCTTGCACGCCAGACTCCTAACTTTATTTATCACATCATTATTTTGGTGTGGTAACTTATTCATCTACTAAACCCCAGTTTGCACAATCGAAGTTTTACTGAAAACTCCATTTGGGTACGTAGTATTTGATCATAGACCACAATATTCCTAACAAAGAGCTCCTAAAACTTATTTAATAAATCTTAAACCAACTAGGACTAACTAATTACTTGTTATATAAGGAACCGAAACCAACTCCAAATTATATAGTTGTTGGATAGATACAATGGTCCACAATCCAACCTCATATAATGTTCTTTAGACCTCAATCTTACTCCTTATTTTTTCCTCATCCTAAGCTTGTTTTGTAGAAGTCGTATTACTACATCAATAGGTGATGAAATAAAGATTAAACTAATTTGGTTTGGCCACCATTGACGAAATTGGGGAGAAAAATGTGCTACGAATGTAGGTTGAAGGATGTAAAGGGAGAAAAAGATATGGATTGGGATAGTTGTAAGAGAATAATGATGTGTATATGGGAATAATGATATGTAATAAACATCAGTACAACATCAATTAGGAGTAGAATTGTCTATCAAGAACCCTCACCATATTAAGGCCTTAGGTACTAGTTTCTACACAATTTTTGCCACGATGTAATGCTATGAGTTAGGGTGTCAACGGGTTGGTTCCAATATTCAGGTACCAATGTACCTAAAACTATAACCTATGGTCTATGTCAGTTCCAGTTCCTATCAGTTTTGATTCTAGTACCAAAACAAGTGGATCAAGAACCAAAACCAATAAATAATTGATTCCTCCTATCGTGTATCGGGTACCTATGTGTTGTATAAATAATCTAAAAATAAATAAATAAAATAATTTTCATACCAAAGTTTAAAAAAAACTTGATATCTTTGGCACTAGTATATACTTCGATTCTAGTTACTAGCGGTTTCAATTCGGTCCAATTCGAGTAATATCATGCCAAGAACCGAAACCTAATATATATTGTGGTTCAAGTCCAACTAGTTTTGGGTTTCTGGTTCTAAAATAGCTAGTCTAGGACTAGGATAATCATGCCATTTCCTATCAAGTCTCAATTGATTGGGTACTATGCATTGATACAATTAACATTTGAGAGATTTGCCTTTGAGTGCCCAACTCTCTATTTTCTAATAAACATTTTCAATGCACTTTCTTACTTTGATATCCTAAAATGCCATAAGAGTGAGAAACCATCTTACAATATTCAATTCCCATCTTGCTTTCATTTGAAGGTATTCTTCTAATTCATCTTCTTTATTTTTCTCTTATCATCTCTCTTTGTTACACATTGTTTTCTACTTTGGTGATCAATATCATTTAACTTATTTTTTTCAATTATCTCTTGTATCAATTAATCGTCTTCATTTTGGGTTTTTTTTTTCTTTTTGTTAAATTATCCTCATTACTATGTTGTCTTGAGGTATAAGGGATTACAAGTTGATTCACAAAGCCATGGGTTACTTTTAAACATCTTTCTCACTTTTATTCTTAAATTACTTGCTACCTGTCACACCCTGATCCCGAATCTACCATACCCGACCCTTGACTCTCGCTATAGTCTCTAACCAAGACATATGGTCTTGAGTACGAGGTAAGGTTATAATAAAATAAATTATGCGATTAAGGTTCAATTCTATCAAAATTTAGGATTTAGCTATGTTATCAGTTAATTAATAGTGTATCAGTCATATATGTGTTGTTTGTGCTCCAAAAATCATAATTAATTATTCTGATGTCCTCACCGACTGTGCCATTACAATTTAATAATTGACAGAGGTATTCTAAAAATATTTTCAAAATTGAAAGTGTAGTCTAGACATGCGAACAACTTAGTTGAAGAATATGCAATGTTGTAGATTTTGAAAACCTGTAGGACCTTTGGTCCTTGCAAAATTTCCTGAGAATTCAATTCCCAAAGTTAAAAAATTCACTTTCTATTTTTAAAGACTAGAATTACAGACTTGTCATAGAAAAGTATGAACGATGGCACTTATGTGGGAAAATTTAATTTCCAAAACACAGTGAAGAAAATACATGAAAATTTCTACTAAGCTGAAATAGAAGACGCCTAATTAATTAGTGTCCGATTTAAAAAAAAAAAAACACAAACATCATCTTGAAGCTCAAGTCCCCAATTTGGAAACTAGAAAGATAGGGGAATGTTGTGAAATTTTTCCAAGGGATCGTCTAGAACAATTTTTTGAAGATTAGGAGGTCTGAATTCATATATTAAAAATATATAAACAAAAACTTGTGATGGAGTCCCAAAGTGTAAACTCCACAGAAAATCGCTTGGTTATTCAAACCAAGTTATTGAAAAGGGGTTTAAAGATAAGAGCCAAATATACAGCTTTTTCATGTTTTAAGAAAAATAAAAAAACAATTGAAATTGAAAATATATAACAACAGGGAAATTACAGAAACTCATAGAAAAATATAAATTGAAACAGTTTAAAAAAATATAACCAAAAATTGTAGAGTTGTACATTATATGTAGATAGGAGGATACAATAATTACAAAGAGAATGACAACGGTTTGGACATGTTTTGTAATGTGTGCTAAAAATTATGTATGTTTCACTATGAAAGTGTAGAGAAATCTAGTAATAAAGCAAAGTATGTAAAGAAAAATTATAATTATTTTAAAATCAATAATATTCAAGGCATCTGAAATAAACTTGATAAAACCCCTAATTATTACAAATTGAATCATAAAAGGTTTCAAACACATGTTCTCATAAAATAAATGACATAACATAAAGATAAACTATTTAGAACTCTATCAAAACTTTACATGTCTATCTACGCACTTTGTCAGTTAGATCTAAAACATAAAGGGATGAGTTAAGAAGCTCAGTAGGTGCACTCCACTACCCATGTGAAAGTACATAGGTCATGTATCCATAGGACCTAGAGGAGGGTGAATAGGCCCGATTCAAATTATTATATGTAACTTAAAAAATTAATCAATCTATTATATTCGATCTATGATCAGGGATCTATTGCATACGTATAACTAATGTGGATCAATATTCTGACCAAGTTTAAGTCTAATATATCAATGATATATTATTATTAACCTTGTTCAATTGAATACCAAAGATAAACAATCACACATATGCACACAATCGTTTACGAAAAAAACCTTGGGACCACGTCCAATCAAAGTTAAGCACTAATATAAGTCAGAGATAGACTGTTACTCACGCAGGCGACTTCACTAGCCAGATCCAACTCTACACGAGCGACTGGACTTTGTCTTCAAGTTGATATGGAATTGCACATCGAATCCTGCCTACTCGCTACCACAAGTACACACCCAAACATAGGGTAGGACAACACAAAAGAATAAGTTAAATTCTACAACAGAGATGATTAACACTTTATGGAAGGATGTTCGACCATGAAGAGGTAACACTCTAGAACTCTCAAGATCAAAAGATTAGACCTTTAGATCAAATGATCTTGAAGAACCAAGAACTTGCCTAAAACAGATTTGATAATCTATTCAAAACTTAAGTTGAACTTCTTGGTGATCTTTTCTCTATTCAAAATTTGTTAAACCCTACGAAAATTAGGTTTGTGGTAGCTTGTACTTCATTAAACCTTTGAAAACCTCATTCAAAAACCTTACAAGTGTGATATCAAGGAATATTCACTTTGGAAACTTAAAGCTGATATTAATTTTAATGACGAACATTCAAAAAATAAGGCATCTAGATGATTTATATATATTATAAATGATAAGTACAAAATGCGTTTATCTTTCTCCACACAGTAGCCCCATCATTGATTGAGAATGAACACAACCTTGTAAAACTAGAGAAACAAGGAACAAAATAAAAACTATTGTCATAAGGACTTGTTGGGGATGAGGACTTGTCAGAGCTTTGGTCCTTAGTGCCAGTCCCCTCTTTTGGCAAACTTTGAAGCATAATCCCATCATAGTGTTGGGTAGATATATGGTTCTATATATTTCGGGTGAGGTAGGCTTGTGGTAGTAGTTCACACCTAAGAGATGTCTGACATGCCCGTGTTGTGCTTTTTGAGAACCACCATGAACACCACCAGTGTTCTCCCACCCTTTTCCTTCAGAATTTCATAATGTTCAGGCCACCAAAATGTAGACCCAACTAGGTTAGTTGGGGATTTTGGTGCAGCACTCACCTCATATGGTGCAACCTCGTTGATATTCATGATCACCATTGACGACTTCTTAAATAATTTACAACTAATTAAGCAGCAAAATCACTTGATGCCACAAACTATTGATTATATTCTCCCCTTAATGGGTTGCATCTATGCAACTCCATTAAGGGTTATTTGCTAGCATTCCTCTTTCTTTGAGAAATCATATTGAGATACATATGGATGATCATTTAGATCAATGACCATGCAACCATGTATATGGATTTGCATTATGCCATCTTGTATAGTTAAAATCATGGTTTTAAAATTCGACCGAAATTCACCGAAGTTTGAAAGTTTGAATTAAAGTGTACATGTATAAAAACAATTACAGAAATTTACTGAATTAATTTTTTTAATTTGAAGTAAACAATAAAATTTTGACTAATTTCTCAAAGTTTAACCTTTTAGTACAAAAATTGAACAAATTTACCGAATTAAATTGTTTAATTAATTCGAAGTAAACAGAAAAAATTTGGCTAATTTATCGTAGTTTAGCTTTTTTTTAGTACAAAAATTTGTAAAAAACTTTTACCAACGTTTTAGCAAAAATTCTCTAAACTTTTATTAGTAAATTTTTACAGAAATTCACTAAATTGAATCGAACTTCCTCGAATTAATTTTAAATTTTAACGGACCAAAGTTTAAGGCAAAGTCGAAGTTTAAAACATTAGTTAAAATACAATAAATAATCCAATGATTAGAGCCACTGCAAATAATACGACTTCCGGGCGTAGCCAATCCAACTTGTGGCATGAATTATGTATAGTCTAGATTGACAACCATATCGCTTTGTGTATGGATTTGGATGCATAGGAAAATAGACCATTATCCTCACAAATGATCCCCTGAACGTTTGGTCACCCTCTCCCAAAAAAGAAAAAGTAAAAGAAAAAGAGAAAAAAAAAACCAAATAGCATAGTTTTGGGACAGCTGATGGCATGAATGCTTGGTCACGGAAAATTTTTAAATGCATTGGACTTTAGATGCAATCAATGCAGAGGGCTCTCGTGGCCCTCCATAGCTCCTTTTTGTGCCTACTAACCACATGTAGCTTTAGCACAACCCTTGGTAGATATACATAACAAAAATTACAGTGTCATCCTGAAGATGATACTCGCATTGCCTTTTTTTCTGCATAGAAGATTTTGAGTCATGTGCACCTTACACGTGGCACACTCTTATAGATCACTGACCATATAGATGCTTGGCCCACCCCTAGGGGGACTTACATACAAAAATTCATCTTGATTAGTAATTTCTATCCGTTGGACTAGAGTCATTTTCATGTTAACCGTGGATTTTGAGTATTGTTTGGCCAATGACAAAATGACACCACCATACAGCATGATAACATCCATAGCCGTTGGATCATATCATCATTACTCTATTTATAATGGGCTATGTACCTACATTTAATTAACTTTGGAAAATGATATTCCACGGATAACCAAACAAAAATATGTGATGTTTAGAGGCCATTGACCATTGGATTCAAGAGTAACGCAATCCATGAGGCAATAATTGCATGAATCTCTTGAAGCCAATGGTCAATGGCTTCAACCAGACCATTGGCTTCAAATTTTTCTAACGAGAAGAGTCCAAAACCAATGTGAACACATTAACTAAGGGAAAAAAATTGAATAAAGACTAAAATACCCTTGAAAACTAATGAACTTTAAAAAATTGGTAATTTAGTGGCCCCCCCCCCCCAACATCATTGACTAGAGCTCCTGGGTCGCGTGTCCATGGCACCTTACGCAAAAAGATTGTTATGCCCTTATCTTCTTCCCTCCACTTTATCTTCCTCTTTTATCCTTTCTTCCACCGCCACCATTGGCCCCAGCACCACCACCACCGCTACCATTGAAGAAAGGGAGGAACTTTATTATAGGGTGCTACTCTTTGATTCTTCCCTTCCTTCTCCATATCTGCCATTATTAAAAAGAAATTATTTAGAAACCCATTTGGGTTTTCTCTGGTCCCCTTAACCCAGGAAAAAACTTACAGGAAATCGCCAAGGGAAATATCTATCTTACCTCAAGATTTATGCATCTCACAGAAAAAAATCAAGCAAACACTTTTTTAATTACTTTGCATTTATAGAATACCATGAAAAAGATCCAAAGAGAACAACCAAAAATTTCTATTATATACATAAATATTATTGAGTAAAAGAAAAACAGAAAGCTTACAAAGAGAGAACTTCATTGCAGAGCAACAAAAACGTCAAGAAGATGAGATTCTTCACATAGAAATGAGAAGGTTTCTTTCAAAATAAGGAAAACCCAGATTAGTTTTAAAAGCCCTAAAACTCAGATCCTCCATTGCATGGTCACGATTGGACCTTGGACAATGACTTGAATGATCACCGATTGATGAAGGATCGCCCGACGTTGATGATAACTCCGACAAGGATCCAAAGGAGGATATCAGAAGCAATGACACACCATCGGATGTGACTTGGAGGATCACGATAGCAATGATACACCATATGTTTTGCAACGATAACAACTAAATAGCAATGATACACCATAGGTTTTGCATTTCTTTTACCAGCTTTTGTGATGAGAATTTCATTTTGTTTCAAATTTTTGTTTGTGTGAATTGTATTGCCTTTTCCCCTTGGTTGAAGTGGCTGGTTCATTGATTCTGGTTCATAGGATACCAAAAATGGCGATTCCAACAGGCTGTGAGATTTTTTTTCCAAAGAAAACAGATAAAGATAAAGTGGGAAAGAAGACAAAGGCAAAACAGACTTTGTGCACAAGTTATGACGTCACGTGTGTAGTTTCCTTGATATGTATATAAGAGACATAGAGGGGGGGTAAATAGGTCTACTAATTTTAGCCTAAGTTGATTACTAATATGCTTGAACAATTAAATCAACCAAAGCAATAAGTAAATAGACAACAATCAACAGCACAAGTGTTTATAGTGGTTCGGTGTATCAACACCTACATCCACTCTCCAAATAGCTCCTTTGAACTTAGCACATTTTTAATTCAATATTTAAACACAGTTCCAATATTGAATAGGGTAAAAGACCCGGTCTCGATCGCAATCGATAATAACGGAGTACGACCACAATCGACTCCCGCTCAGTCAAGAATCTTTCTTGACTCGAGCAAGGTAACAGATATAAAGATGATTTAAACAATCACGAGAGTTTTTCTAGGAAAAATTCTCTTGCTAACAATCAAGTCACCTCTCAACCGAGATTGACGAGGAATGAAGTTTCGATGTCGCTGAAGCTCAACCAAAGGCACTGCGCAAAACCGCCACCTAGACCAATCATTGAATCGCTCTCACATGAAGAACACCAAGCACCGAAGCGTCTCCTACAAGTCAAGCAAGGCTAGATCACTAAAGAAAGCACACCGAAGCAAACATGGAGGCAAGGGAGCAAAGATCAAATCTCTTGGAGGTGAAGAACTCGAAAGATAACAGAGTGAATTGGAAAATAAGAAGGGTAGGGGAGGGGTATTTATAGTTAATAGTGATGGGGAGAGTGCGCTCGTAAATCGAGGAGTTACTGAGATCGGTTGCCCAGTTTGTGGGTCGACCGGGGGTCTATTTGACTCCGGTCGCCCCATCTCCTTAGCTCGATTGACCCCTATAAGTATTTTCCATACTTAGGGCTCTTTCAAAGGGGTTTCTTTACATTAGGCTGTGGGGGGTCTGATTCTATTCAAGTGGAATTTTCAAGGGTTTCTTAAAGTCTTTGATCCTTTATCTATTGCTGTGTATAAAGGATTGCCTTATGACTTTTCTCTAAATCTTTAGGCGCCCCTCCCAAAGTCCATGATAGTCGATCAATGACGATTACATAAATACCCAGGGTGGTACTGACAACACAAGGAGTATACTTTATCAACATGCTCTTGAACCGTTATTGAACAACGCCCGAACTTGGTCAAAAGGGGGGTACTACCGCATTTACAAAGTTCAGGGGGTAGTGCAAATT